>CM065641.1:20498161-21098161 GCA_033220585.1 Dipteronia sinensis
CAATCTCAGCACCATTTAGTTCAGCAATATTGAGATGTGCTATGACTTTCATCATGTGATCTTTCACAGATTGTCCAGGTTTCATCCTAAGATTCATAAAAGCAGTCACTGCCTCTCTCTTAGTCGTCCTAGACCTCATAGCAAACATTTCCTCTAGAGACATCATTATATCAGCAGCGGACTCCATTCCTTCATGTTGTTGTTGCAACACGTCGGAGATAGTGGCTATAATGTAACATTTTGCCATATCATCAGAAGTCTTCCACTGCTGATACTCATCTCTTTGCATCACATTAGATTCATTATTAGGAAGGGGTGGTTTAGGAGTGGTCAGAACAAACTTATGTTTTTCACTTTGCAGCAACAACCAAATTTTCCTTTTCCATGTTACGTAGTTATCTCCAGTTAAGGTGTTATCTTTCAGGATGTTCATAAGTGATGGGGTCATGATTTCTGATTAAAACAAAAACATATATAAGTAAATAATCATGATAATAGCACTTTTAAAAATTTATCTTGAATTAAAATAAATAATTCAATCATAAAAATTCAACGATGATCCAACACCCATAAATATTACGCCTCCTTTGGGAGTTCGCACTATTTACTAGTTAGACTAGGTCCCACCTAATTGTTAACATAACAACCAGCGTTTTTAATTTTAGCCTTGTAATTTTTATTAACAAGAACTCTTGGGAGGATATTAATAAAATTACATTGAGTGTGTTACCAAGATATCGACCCTCAATTTTCTCTCACGAAAATCCCTCCTCTGGGAGTAGATCTCGTTTGAGTCAATTGTCTAGTCTATCCTTGTAAGGAAGTATATTGTTAAATTCCATTTATGGACGCCCCTTGGGGGGATTACCAAAAATAATAAAATTCAACTAATCTTGGAGGCCATAGGCGTTCTTGCACATCTTCTCCCACTCAATTATTTAAGGCATGTGATTAAATCCCAAAGAATGATTTTTACCAAGTTATCTAGATGCCAATTAGATACCTAAATCATTCAATGCATGTTCATACCAAAAGAGATATATGAGTGGCACTCATATTCTAAAATGTCATGTTATCATACAACAACAAATATTGTAATATTTAAGCAAAAATTAAATAGCAACAATTTTAGCTCATCCTAGAAAAGCAAGTAAATTACAATTGTTAGGAATATAAGATCTTCAGGTGGCCATCAACCATACGCTCATCCCTCGGCCTCCTCCCATGGACGTGCACAGCCCACAACCCCACAAAGGGGCTGCCTTGCGCAGCTCATAAGGCAACACAAGGCTACCGTGCGTAGCCCACCAAGGATTGGGCTTGCCATGCGCAGCCCAATCCAGTCATAGGGTGCGCAAGGTGCTCGTTCTCGGTTCTGGTTGCTTCGTTTTTCTTCGTGTCTTCGAATTTTCAATACCCGAATACATTACATCATATTACGAATAAATTACTGCAGCAAATTTTTTTTATATTTTACTGTAGTAAGATTTACAAAAAAAAATACAACACCTGATTACAAAAAAAATACTGCACTTATTTTACATACAAAAAAAATAAAACCCTAGCAACTACCAAGAAGGAATTATGGCGATAATAGACCACCCTTCTTGTTACAAATCCGAAACAAAAATTACATTGAAATTCTATGACCAAAATCAAGCAATAACAATTCACTTTATAAAACATATATAAATCCATACATTCAACATGTAATTATATATGCGAATACCTAGAGTGCTATCTCTTTCTAAAACATGTATAATCACAATAAAAAAGAAATAGATTCACGTATATATACGTTAATTAATTAAAAGGTACAACCAAGGCTCTGATACCAATTTTAGGGAAAAATCGATATAAAACGCAGAGGAAGAAACGAAAAAAAAGATTTCGTATGGTTTCAAAATTTTTCTCAAAGTTGAACCTTAACCTTTTAATTAATTAAACTCAAATATATACGGTTAGAGTTAAATACCTCTTGACGCGTGATCCGATTGACTTACGTCGATTGGTATTCCGCAAAATCTTTTCCGATGCCCGTGAACAGTACCCGCGTGAACAGTGATTGTGAACAGTACCCGCGTGAATAGTGATCGTGAATAGTACCGCGAGATCTTCCAATCCGAACACGTACGTGAATCACCTAGGAGCGTGGTCTCCCTTTTTCTTTGAATTGCAAACCTGAGAATGGATGAACAAAGTTTTCTTTTTCTTTTGTTAGTCACAAAACAATCAAAAGAAGACAATAATTATTCCGGTCACTTTTGAGTTCTCAATCTAATGATCGAAACTCGCGTGAACCTAATTCGATGTTGTACACACAAGCTTATTGATGAATAAGCAATCAGTGTACTATCAAAGAATAATCTATTCTCTCTTTTATGTTTAGTAGAATAAAAATTGAATCATTCAATCAACTATTGTGGCCGAATTCTATATGTGGAATTATATAGGTGGCTGAAATTTTGCTTCCTCTTCTATTTAGGATTGCTGAAATCTTCCTCTAAATGGACTAGGGTTGCCGCAAATCACATACCAAAAAGAGTTTGTGTTGCACCTTAATTTCCATCAACCTTTAGACTTCAAAACCTAATCCAACACATAGATATTTTTATTCTTTTATTGACTAAATAAAAAGACTTCTGATTTGATTAAATAAATAAAATTAATTATTTATTTTCTTATCAAACAAGTCTTTTACTTTTAATATACTACTACCAATAGTATAACTTTAGGAAATATATTTCCTGATCAGAAAAAGATTTGTTTCTTATTTAAACAATTAATTAATAAATTAACTAATTCTTATTTAATTAAAACAATGAAACAAAATAATATATTAGGTTAATATATACACCTTGCCGCCCCACTTATATAAATGGGCCATATATTATTTTCTTATTTCATTTAATCCATTGGACTTTAAATAAAAGCCCACATGTGAACCAGACCCATTCTTACTAAAAGAAACAAGCTCACATGTCTCCTTTTAATATATTAATATAATAGTGCAGCCCATTAATTAAATAATAGACATATTATATTCTTGATATATTAAAAACGATTCTAGATGGACCCTTAAATCGGCCCGGTAGAATATATCAAGTGATCCATGCAAATACGTGTGGATTGGGGATCTTGGCGGGCTATCTAAATTTAAGCTTCAATAGACACAACCTAATCACATTCAACAAATGATTCACTTAGGTCCAATCTATTAATTTTAACTCATTCCACTAAAGGGATAAAATTGAACTCTTAAATAAAGATAGAATAAGGAGACATTTCTCATTCATACCCTAGACAATCTTATAGGAGATTGTGTATCCTCGTGAATAATATCAGTAATCGCTAAGAGCTGATAGACCGCCTATAGCTCTCCAAGTTACCATATTTCCTCATATGACCATATTTCGAACTTGGATATTTTGACTTGTCCAGAAGCCTTGTTTTCAATAATCATTATTGAAAACTCAACGTTGAGATTTAATATCCAATACCTCAAAACATCCATATGATGATATTATACTCTCATTTAGTAAATGGAGCCACGATGTCCATATCTATAAATGAAGTCCTCTATCGATTAACAAATGTATACCACCAAACTATCGAGGATAGACTATGTTATATAATCGTACTCATTGATAGCTCTAATGATAACACTTGCAACCATAAGTCCATCATTTATCTCAGGATTAAGATAGACTCTCCGATTGTCCTCTTTAATGAAAAGACTTATATCTAGTGACAGTTCTAGATAAAGTATTTCTTTGTGATCCAGTTCAATGCACCTAGTGCACTAGATTCTTTTACTCGAAAACCTTTCGATGATTTTAGACTCATCATATTCATTTGATCCCACTCAAATGCTAGTAAAAGAATTCTACAACTTTAACAAGATAGAGGTGCCCAACCTTTAACTTAAGTTGTGAACGTTATTCAAGACTAACTAAAGAATTGTGTCTACCTCATACATATCCGGATGTATGAACAATTCTTCATGTCTCATAGTCTTTTGACCTTATGATTATTTACCTTGACAATTATAATAATAAATGCTATAAGTAATTGTAAGAATCAGAATTCACTTTATTAATATGAGAAGATTGTCAATTACAATATTACACTCTTGCCATTGAGCATAATCCTAACAGAAACCTGGACAGGCTGTGAAAGATCACATGATGAAAGTCATAGCACATCTAAATATTACAGAATTAAATGGCGCTGAGATAGATGGTGAGACCAAAATTGACATGGTTGTCAACTCACTATCAGATTCCTTTGATCAGTTCAAGTTGGACTACACCTTGAACAAAAAGGAATACACCTTGCAGGGCCTGATGCAAGATGTTCAAAGCGTTGAAAAGATCCTTGTGAAAAGCAAAGGTCAAGAGATTCATATGGTTGGTAAAGTTGCTACTGTTAAGACCCGTCAGAAGGTCAAGAAACAACAGAAGAAAAAGCAACTTGGGCCTACCAAGAAAGTAACCAAGATCAAAGGGAAATGCTTCCTTTGTGGTGAAAAGGGACATTGAAAAAGAAATTTCCCAAAGTCCCAGAACAAGAAGGAAGAAGATAATATTAATTATCTTGAAACATGTTTTCTGGCAGATTCTACAGATTCTTAGATCATAGACTCTGGAGCCACTAATCATGTTTGTTATTCCTTACAGGGGTTCCAAGAAAGGAGAAGGCTGAATAAGAACAAAATCAATTTGCGCTTGGGCAACGGATCGTTAGTGTCTGCAAGTGCAATGGGAGATATTAGAGTTATTATAGATTTTAGTAGGCATTTAGATTTAATAGACGTTTATTATGTACCTCAATTCAAGAGGAATTTAATTTCAATTTCTTGTTTAATTAAATTTGGATATTCGGTTACTTTTAATAAAGCTTTTATTATTAGTAAGAATGACAAAATTGTTTGCAAAGGTACATTGGAAAACGGTCTATTCTTTTTGCATAGAAATATCTCTCACTCGTTAGACACAGAAATAACTGAATCTAATCATAAAAGAGTAAAATTATCAAAAGATGAAACCTACATTTGGCATTTACGCCTAGGTCACATTAACCTTAATAGGATTAAAAGATTGGTATGTGACGGACCTTTAAGTGACTTAAATGTTGATGATCTACCAACTTGTGAATCTTGTTTGGAAGGTAAAATGACTAAAAGGCCATTCAATACCAAAGGTGCAAGAGCCACTGAATGTTTAGGACTAATACACACTGATGTATGTGGTCCTATGAGCATTCAAGCTAAAGGTGGATATGAGTACTTCATCACCTTCACAGATGATTACTCAAGATTTGGTTATGTGTATCTCATGAGACATAAGTCGGATGCTTTTGACATGTTCAAAGCATTTAAAGCTGAAGTAGAAAATCAGCTTGAGAAACGCATAAAAATCTTGAGATCTGATCGTGGTGGAGAATATCTATCTGGTGAGTTTCAGCAATATCTTATTGATAATGGGATAGTTTCTCAGTTTTCTGCACCAGGTACACCTCAACATAATGGGGTAGCAGAAAGGAGAAATATAACTCTTTTGAACATGGTTAGGTCTATGTTGAGTTATTCAACACTTCCTATTTCTTTTTGGGGATATGCTCTACAAACTGCAATATATATTCTAAGCGTGGTACCATCGAAGTCGGTTCCTGGAACACCATATGAGTTGTGGACTGGGCGAAAGCCTAGTTTACAACACATAAGGATATTTGGTTGTCTTGCACATGTGTTAAAAGGAAAGACAGAAAAGATGGAGTCCCGTTCGGAAACATGCATATTTGTGGGGTATCCAAAAGGAACTAAAGGATATTATTTCTATAGTCCTTCAGATCTAAAAGTGTTTGTTTCATCAAATGCTACATTTCTGGAAAAGGACTATATGAATGATTTTGTTCCCAAAAATAGAATTGTCATGAATGATATGTCAAGAGATACAATTCCACAAGAGGTTTCACAACCTAACTCAATTGTAATTTCCACTCCAACACAAAATCAACAACCTACCATTCCTCGTCGTAGTGGGAGGGTTAGAACCCAACCTGAAAGATATATCGGTCTAGGAGAATCTGTTGAGAATCTCCCTGACGACGATGATCCCTACACGTACAAGGAAGCAATTGAGGATGTTGATTGTCACCATTGGCAAAAGGCAATGCAATCTGAGATTGAATCCATGTTCGATAACAAAGTCTGGTCCCTTGTAGACTTGCCTAAAGGAATAAAAACCCATTGGGTGCAAGTGGGTATACAAGAGGAAAAGAGGTATGGATGGAAAGGTGGAAACTTTTAAAGCTAGATTGGTAGCTAAAGGTTACACACAGAAAGAAGGTATCGATTACGAGGAAACCTTCTCTCATGTGGTCATGCTTAAATCTATTAGGATACTCTTATCCATTGCAGCATCTTTAGATTTAGAGATTTGGCAAATGGACGTCAAGACAACTTTCCTTAAAGGAAGTCTTGTCGAAAGCATCTATATGATGCAACCAGAAGGATTCATTGAAAAGGGCCAAATGGAAAAGGTATGCAAGTTGCAGAAATCAATTTATGGATTAAAGCAAGCATCTAGATCCTGGAACATAAGGTTCGACCAAGCTGTAAAAGGTTTTGGATTTTTACAGAACCTTGAAGAACCTTGTGTATACAAAAGGATCAAAGGTGACAAGTTGGTTTTCCTTATTCTTTACGTAGATGATATATTACTCATTGGAAACGATGTGGGAGTATTAACATCAGTAAAAGAATGGTAGCAAAACAATTTGATATGAAGGACTTAGGAGAAGCAAGTTTTATTCTAGGTATCCAAGTAATAAGGGATAGAAAGAATAAAACGATTGCACTATCCCAAGCTTCATACATAGACAAAATCTTGTCTAGGTTTTCCATGCAAGATTCCAAGAAAGGTATGTTACCTTTTAGGCATGGAATCAAACTTTCTAAGGAACAAGTTCCTAAGAATGAGCATGAAGAGCAATTCATGAGTAGAATTCAATATGCCTCGGCAGTTGGAAGTCTCATGTATGCAATGCTCTATACTAGACCAGATATGTGTTTTGCTGTTGGCATAGTTAGCAGGTTTCAATCGAAACCTGGTCCTGATCACTGGACGGCAGTCAAGCATATTTTCAAGTATCTTAGGAGAACGAAAGATAATATGCTTGTATACTCTGGAGGGGATTTAATCCCCGTTGGGTATACAGATTCTGATTTCCAATCGGATTCTGACTCTAGAAAATCCACATCAGGATCTGTGTTTACTCTTAGAGGAGGAGCAGTCATTTGGAAGAGTATCAAGCAATCTTGTATTGCTGACTCCACCATGGAAGCAGAGTATGCAGCTGCATGCGAAGCAGCCAAGGAGGCTGTTTGGCTTCGCCAATTCTTGATTGACTTAGAAGTAGTTCCTAGTGCGAAAAAGCAGATCACTAAATACTGTGACAATAGTGGAGCAGTGGCTAATTCGAAAGAACCAAGAAGTCATAAGAGAGGAAAACACATTGAAAGAAAGTATCATCTTTTAAGGGAGATTGTTCATAGGGGAGACGTGACGATTACCAAAATCGCGTAGGCAGAAAATCTAGCAGATCCCTTCACAAAGGCTCTACCTCAAAAGAGTTTTGATGGGCACCTAGAGAACATGGGAATGAAAGATATGACACATTTGCTATAGCGCAAGTGGGAGATTGTTAGGATTATGCTCAATAGCAAGAGTGTAATATTGTAATTGACAATCTTTTCATATAAATAAAGTGATTTCTGATTCTGCAAAATCTTATAGCATTTATAATTATAATTGTTAAGGTAAATAATCATAAGGTCAAAAGACTATGAGATATGAAGAATTGTTTGTACATCCGGATATGTATGAGGTAGACACAATTCTTTAGTTAGTCTTGAATAACGTTCACAACTTAAGTTAAAGGTTGGGCACCTCTATCTTGATAAAGTTGTAGAATTCTTTTACTAGCATTTGAGTGGGATCAAATGAGTTATGATGAGTTTAAAATCATCGAAAGGTTTTCGAGTAAAAGAATCTAGTGCACTGGGTGCATTGAACTGGATCACAATGAAATACTTTATCTAGAACCGTCACTAGATATAAGTCTTTTCATTATCGGGACAATCAGAGAGTCTATCTAAATCCTGAGATAAATGATGGACTTATGGTTGCAAGTGTTATCATTTGAGCTATCAATGAGTACGATTATATAGCATAGTCTATCCTCGATAGTTTGGTGGTATTCATTTGTTAATCGATAGAGGACTTCATTTATAGATATGGACATCGTGGCTCCATTTATTAAATGAGAGTATAGTATCATCATATGGATGTTTTGAGGTATTGGATATTAAATCTCAACGTTGAGTTTTCAATAATGATTATTGAAGACATGGCTTCTGGACAAGTCAAAATATCCAAGTTCAAAATGTGGTTATATGAGGAAATATGGTAACTTAGAGAGCTATAGGCGGTCTATGAGCTCTTGGCGATTACTGATATTATTCACGAGGATACACCATCTCCTATAAGATTTTCTAGGGTATGAATGAGAAACATCTCCTTATTCTATCTTTATTTAAGAGTTCAATTTTAGCTCTTTAGTGGAATGAGTTAAAATTAATAGATCGGACCTAAGTGAATCATTTGTTGATTGTGATTAGGTTGTGTCTATTGAAGCTTAAATTTAGATAGCCCGCCAAGATCCACAATCCACACATACTTTCATGGATCACTTGATATATTCTACCGGACCAATTTATGGGTCCATCTAGAATTGCATTTAATATATTAAGAATATAATATGTCTATTATTTATTTAATGGGCTGCACTATTATATTAATATATTAAAAGGAGATATGTAGGCTTGTTTCTTTTAGTAAGAATAAGTCTGGTTCACATGTGGGCTTTTATTTAAAGTCTAATGGATTAAATAAAATAAGAAAAATAATATTGGGCCCATATATATATGGTGTGGGCGGCAAGGCTAAATAAAATTGCCCAAGATATTATTTTATTTTATTGTTTTGATTAAATGGGAATTAATTAATTATTTAATTAATTAATAGTTTAAATTAAAATCTTTTCCTGATCAGTAAATTAAATACTATGTGTTAGATTAGGGTTGGAATTCTTTTAAGTGATAGGAGTTCTAATGTGGTAAGGATTAAGTCCACATACACTCCTTATTATACAAAGAATTCGGTCACCACTAGTCCTACAAGGGTTAGGATTCTTGAATTGATAGGAATTAGAGAAAAGGACAATTCCTTTTCAAGTAAGGAAATTAACCAACCCTAGATTTCCTATTCAATTAATTCGGCCAACCCTACTTGGTGAAGGAGAAAATTCGGCCAACCTATAAATATAAGGTTATGAATTTTCGGCCACCTAGAAGAAGCAAAATAGAGAGAGATTTTTGTTTGTTTTGAAAATAAAAATCCTACTCTATACACATAGATTTTTGGCCAAGAGAGAAAAAGAAAATAAGTTCTCATTCGATAGTGCACTTACAAGCCTTTAACATCAAAAGGTTTTTTCCACACTTTCGATTTAGGGTTACGCGAGTTTCAATCATATTGATTGTGAATTCAAAAGTGACCGGAACTATTTTTTTAGGCTCTTGGTGTTTTACTATTGAAGATCAAGATTAGAAATTCCATACATCCATTCTAAGGTAAGCAATTCAAAGAAAAAGGGAGACCACGCTCCTAGGTGATTCACGTACGTGCTAGGATTGAAGATCTTGCGGATTACCATCGACGTAAGTCAATCAGATCACGCGACAAGAGGTATTTAACTCTAACCGTATATTTGAGTTTAATTAATTAAAGGGTTAAGGTTCAAATCTTTAGAAAAATTTTAAACTATACGAAAATTATTTTTTCGCCTTCCGCTGCGGTTTTAAGCAATTTTTCCCTACAATGACCACATTTTGAACTTGGATATTTTGACTTGTCAAGAAGCCATATTTTAATAGACACTATTGAAAACTTAACGTTAAGATTTAATATCCAATACCTCAAAACATCCATATGATGATATTCTACTCTCATTTAATAAATGGAGCCACAATGTCCATATCTATAAATAAAGTCCTCTATCGGTTAACAAATGAACACCACCAAACTATCGAGGATAGACTATGCTATATAATCGTACTCATTGATAGCTCAAATGATAACACTTGCAACCATAAGTCCGTCATTTATCTCAGGATTGAGATAGACTCTCCGATTGTCTTCAAGTGAAAACTTTTATCCATTGACGGATCTGGATAAAGTATTTCACTATAATCCTCTTCAATGCACCCAGTGCAATAGATTCTTTTGCCCAAAGACACCACACTTTGATGATTTTTGACTCATCATAACACATTTGATCCCACTCAAATGCTAGCAAAAGAATCTACAACTTTAACAAGATAAATGCGCACAACATTTATCTTCAGTTGTGAATATTATTCAAGACTAACTAAAGAATTGTGTTTACCTCATACATATCCAGATGTACGAACAATTCTTCTTTTCTCATAGTTTTTTGACCTTATGATTATTTACTTTTGACAATTATAATAATTAAACTATAAATGCTATAAGATTTGTTAAACTAGAAATTACTTTATTAATATGAAAAGAATGTCAAATACATTATTACACTCTTGCTATTGAGCATAATCCTAACATATGTGTCCTTACATCATTGTGCATATTGTATGAAGCACACACGTTCACATTATATGCTCATGCATTAGTTCGTAGATCGTTTTAAATTTTTAGTTGAACATGTTCTAGGAATTAGATCTAAGAAATAGCATTCTCGAATGTGTTTTTGCATATATGCTTTAGATTTTATGATTGTCAGTATTTGTTTTTTTGTTTGATTTTAATTGTTGGTTGGTAATCTCATTATGAAAATTACATTTGTGAGATTTTCTGTTCATTACGGGTACACCCATATATGGATTTGTCCCTAGATGAGTAACAAGAAATTCGGAGACTTAACTAAGTGGTTTCGGATGTTTTCGAGCCTTTTCTAGTTCATTACGAGATTCGGGAGTATTTTGAGAATTTTAAATGTGTTTCGGAGGTTTTCTGAGTTGGTTGGGATATTCTGAATGTTGGTAGGAAACCTAGATTGGTTTCTGAGTCACAAGGTTGCCCAGGTTTGATATTCAGACGTTCGGGACAAAAAATGGCTTTGACGTGGCCAAATGGCCTCGGGGACGGTAAACCTTCCCTAAGAGAGGCTTGTTGTCCACGTAGGCTAGCTACCAAGCCTTGGTGTAGGTGCACCCTCACGCCTAGCTAGACGTGTAGGCAGACATGCTGTCAATTCCGGTTTGGTTCGGTTCCCGGTTTGGAACCGGCGGTTCCGGTTTCGGGGGATCCAGAATCGGAACCTCTCCGGTTCTGCCGATTCGGAACACTTTTTTTGCCTATTATTATTAAAAAAAAAAAAAACTTAGACATGTAAAATTGTAAATGCATTTTATTGGGTCACCTGAAATTAAAATAAAATAAATATACGACAAATGAAAAAAATAAATTAAAATAAAACTAAAAAATGTAAAATTGATCTTGCACTTAATTTTTATCACAATTAAGTTGCCTACGTATCCTCTTGGGTTTTAGAGGAATCAAATGCCACGTAGTTCTCTAACATTTTATTGTAGGTTTGGTGATGACGTGGACACGTTGTGTGAGGTGGCTCTGTAACTAATCGTTGTCATGATCATCTGTTCCACTATTAGGAGGTTGGTCATCCTTGAAGAAATCGTAGGGTTTATATGCATCTTGATCGATTTCTTGTTGTCTGTTTTACGCATTGGTCCAATCATTAACACAAGCTTGTATTTGCAGTTATTGTGGACTCAAAAGAAAACGTCTTGCGTCCAGAATATTTCCACCGGCGCTAAACTCTTTTTCCATAGCCACCATAGAAACTGGTGTTGAAAACATTTGTTTTGCTATAATAACCAAGATTGGAAAGTATCTTTTATGCTCACTCCACCAATGTAGGATATCAAATTTTTTAACAACACTGTCTTCCATAAACTCAAAAGAGGTACCTAGATAGGATTCAAGCTTGGAATACAAGTTCGAGCTTGAAGAAGAAGAACCTCATAATTTTTTGGTTTTTTTTTTTTGCTAACAGATTATACCCTAAATTCATAAATCCGGAGGATGATGTGGACTGAGATACATTTTGAGTTAATGGAACATCTATGTTCAGTGACGGATCATGAACTCTAAGATATTCATCATATAAATCATACAATTGTTAGGATTATGCTCAATGGCAAGAGCGTAATATTGTAATTGACAATCTTCTCATATTAATAAAGTGAATTCTGATTCTTACAATTACTTATAGCATTTATTATTATAATTGTCAAGGTAAATAATCATAAGGTCAAAAGACTATGAGACATGAAGAATTGTTCGTACATCCGGATATGTATGAGGTAGACACAATTCTTTAGTTAGTCTTGAATAACGTTCACAACTTAAGTTAAAGGTTGGGCACCTCTATCTTGTTAAAGTTGTAGAATTCTTTTACTAGCATTTGAGTGGGATCAAATGAATATGATGAGTCTAAAATCATCGAAAGGTTTTCGAGTAAAAGAATCTAGTGCACTAGGTGCATTGAACTGGATCACAATGAAATACTTTATCTAAAACCGTCACTAGATATAAGTCTTTTCATTAAAGAGGAAAATCGGAGAGTCTATCTAAATCCTGAGATAAATGATGGACTTATGGTTGCAAGTGTTATCATTATAGCTATCAATGAGTACGATTATATAGCATAGTCTATCCTCGATAGTTTGGTGGTATTCATTTGTTAATCGATAGAGGACTTCATTTATAGATATGGACATCGTGGCTCCATTTATTAAATGAGAGTATAATATCATCATATGGATGTTTTGAGGTATTGGATATTAAATCTCAACGTTGAGTTTTCAATAATGATTATTGAAAACATGGCTTCTGGACAAGTCAAAGTATCCAAGTTCGAAATGTGGTCATATGAGGAAATATGGTAACTTGGAGAGCTATAGGCGGTCTATGAGCTCTTGGCGATTACTGATATTATTCACGAGGATACACCATCTCCTATAAGATTTTCTAGGGTATGAATTAGAAACATCTCCTTATTATATCTTTATTTAAGAGTTCAATTTTAGCTCTTTAGTGGAATGAGTTAAAATTAATAGATTGGACCTAAGTGAATCATTTGTTGATTGTGATTAGGTTGTGTCTATTGAAGCTTAAATTTAGATAGCCCGCCAAGATCCCCAATCCACACGTATTTGCATGGATCACTTGATATATTCTACCGAGCCGATTTAAGGGTCCATCTAGAATTGTTTTTAATATATCAAGAATATAATATGTTTATTATTTAAATTAATGGGCTGCACTATTATATTAATATATTAAAAGGAGACATGTGGGCTTGTTTCTTTTAGTAAGAATGGGTCTGGTTCACATGTGGGCTTTTATTTAAAGTCCAATGGATTAAATGAAATAAGAAAATAATATATGACCCATTTATATAAGTGGGGCGGCAAGGTGTATATATTAACCTAATATATTATTTTGTTTCATTGTTTTAATTAAATAAGAATTAGTTAATTTATTGTTTAATTAAGAAACAAATCTTTTTCTGATCAGGAAATATATTTCCTAAAGTTATACTATTGGTAGTAGTATATTAAATGTAAAAGACTTGTTTGATAAGAAAATAAATAATTAATTTTATTTATTTAATCAAATAAGAAGTCTTTTTATTTAGTCAATAAAAGAATAAAAATATCTATGAGTTGGATTAGGTTTTGAAGTCTAAAGGTTGATGGAAATTAGGGTGCAACACAAACTCTTTTTGGTATGTGATTTGCGGCAACCCTAGTCCATTTAGAGTAAGATTTCGGCAATCCTAAATAGTAGAGGATGCAAAATTTCGGCCACCTATATAATACCACATATAGAATTCGGCCACCATAGTTGATTGAATGATTCAATTTTTCTTCTTCATCTCAATTCATAGAAAAGGATAATTTTTATTCTTCTAAACATAAAAGAGAGAAGAGATTATTCTTTGATAGTACACTGATTGCTTGTTCATCAATAAGCTTGTGTGTACAACATCGAATTAGGTTCACGCAAGTTTCGATCATTAGATTGAGAACTCAAAAGTGACTGGAATAATCTTTGTCTTCTTTTGATTGTTTTGTGACTAACAAAAGAAAAAGAAAACTTTGTTCATCCATTCTCAGGTTTGCAATCCAAAGAAAAAGGGAGACCACGCTCCTAGGTGATTCACGTACGTGTTCGGATTGGAAGATCTCGCGGTACTGTTCATGATCACTGTTCACGGCGGGGGTACTATTCACGATCATTGTTCACGCGGGTACTGTTCACGATCACTGTTCACGCGGGTACTGTTCATGATCAATGTTCATGCGGGTACTGTTCACGTGGGTACTGTTCACGGGCATCGGAAAAGATTTTACGGATTACCAATCGACGTAAGTCAATCGGATCACGCGTCAAGAGGTATTTAACTCTAACCGTATATATCTGAGTTTAATTAATTAAAAGGTTAAGGTTCAACTTTGAGAAAAATTTTAAAACCATACGAAATCTATTTTTCGTTTCTTCCGCTGCGTTTTATATCGATTTTTCCCTACAACAATAATGCCTTAACTCTACAAGAAGCCATATCAACATTATAATCTATTTCTAAACATTGATAATAAACAGTTAGATATTAAGACAAATTTTCTAATTTACAACGTGGATCAAAACACAGTGCAATCAAATAAATATTTGGAAACTTCTTATAATAGTCTAACCATTTTGATTTCATAGCAGTAACGGACTCTAGTAATTCTGTGTCGGATGCACATTGAGAAAATGCACCAGCAATATTAACACTCTCAACAATAAATAAATTAGTTGTAGGATTATAAACACCAGTTAAATTTTTAGTAGCACTATTAAAAACTTTTAACAAATCACAAATATTTGAACAAACATCCCAATGTGCGGCATAAAGATTAATGTGACTAACATGATATTGAATAAAACTAACTAACAAATCCCTATAATCATAACTTTGAGCAATGAATTTATAAGTAGAATTCTAACTTGTTGGAACATCACGAGGAAATCTAATGGGATGCCTACCATTTTGTTTACAAAATTTTGCCCATTCTTTCATTGTAGTAGGATGTTTCCACAAATAATACAGGGCATTTTTAATAGGGACAATAAAATCTTGAAGAGTGTCTAAACCTTTTTGAACACATAAATTTAAAACATAGCATGCACATCTTTTATGAAAAACTTTACCGCAAAGATAAGGTTTGCAAAAATCGATTAATGCAGGAATAGCTGCAGTATTGTTGGAAGCATTATCAAAACCAACTGAAAAAAATTTGTTTTCAATTTTATACTTTTCAAAAATAATTCTAAACTGTCTAAAAATATTAGCAGCAGCGTGTGCATCATCAAAAAGTCTAAATACAAGATTTTTTTTTGGATAGTCCATGCATTATCCATATAATGGCATGTGGCACCCAAGTATGAATCCATTCATCAATGGTCACCCCATATGTCTACACATACGAAAACACGACCATTATATTTTTCCAACTTTTTTTTTCTTTGTAATAAATCATTTCAAGTGTTTCTGTGAGCGTGGCTCTAGGAACACGACATGCAGTAGGATTTAATGCTCAATGACAATAATTAATAAAACCAAAATTTCACCAAAACTAAATGGCAAATGTTCTACTCCAACCATTCTAGCTAATTCTTTTTTTTTCATCACTATATTTAAATAATTGTTGGTTGTAACGAACCTGGAAATTTGGGATTATGTACTCTAGCTGGCATGTGCGTCTGGATGTCTGTTCGTTATATGATTCCGATAGGAGCCATATCCTCCAGATTTGCTCCACTTAAATTCTTTTTTGCAGTAATTGCAAATTGCTATAGTGTTTCCATCTGCTTTCGTAACTTTCTTTATATGGTGTACGAAGAGATTAGATTTTGGTTGCTTCTATAACTTCTCTTCCATTTCCATAGGTGGTTCAAATTCAAAATCTGGCGGGGGATCATGTATATTTTCTGATTGGCTTGTGAAATGGGGTGGCATCGGGATTGGGTTCGAAAATTATTAGAAGGGGTTAAGGAGAGTTTAGGCCTTTAGCATAGGCTTGGGCTTGCATGAACTCATGATAGGCGGTGTCATTATAACCGACATTGTCCGGCATACGACTCTTACCTTTCATTGAAATGGAACGCCTTGGACCGCCCCACTTCCACTTGCCATTTAAAAAATTGAATTGATGGAAATAATGTGAAAAAATGTGAAAATATTGATGGAAAAAATGTAATAGCAAATAAAATAAATTTTAATAACTTAGTAATTGAGACTTGAGAGAGAGAAAATTGAAAACTTGGAGAATTGATAATTGAGAAAGCGATGAGAATTAGAGAGAATTGGAGTGGGAAAAATGAGGGGGGTGTTTTTATTGAAAAGAAAAAGAAAAAGAAATTTTAAAAAAAGTCACAACGGCCGACTGATGTTAGCATGCCATTGGGCCTCCAACGGCTGAAAACAAATTTTTTTAAAAAACAAAATCAGGAACTGGAACCGCTGGTTCCAGAACACAAACCAGAGGTTTCGGTCCAGTTCTTTATTTTTGGGAACCGAAACCGGAACCTCCCTGGTTCCGGTTCCTCCGGTTGACCGAAACAGGAACCGAGCTCACCTATATTTTTCAGCTTGCGGACCAATTTTCATTTGCTCATTTCTCACTCGTTTTAGCTAAGATTTGAGTGATTCAAAAAGCGAGAGACTTTAGATTCAAAGTAGTTTGAATCTCAATCTTTTCCAGAGGTTAATTTCTAAGTCTTAGAGTGATTTCACTCTATTTCAAGAAGATATTCTTCACTAATCAAGGTATCACTTGTTCTCTAATGTCCATTTGATTTGATTTGCATGAAACCTTGATTTGTTACTTTGATGTATGTCGTATGCGACCTAGAATACATTGATTGGTGAATCTACTTTGCTTTAAATTAGATTAACATGATTTATGAGCTCAAATGCTTCTAGTTTCCATAGGATGATTTGATCTTGCATTCTATATTATGTGTTTGTCATGAACACTTATATCATGCCTTATAAAGGTTAAAAATCTCAATAAGATCTTGAGAGATCTAGGTTGAGTGTGGACAAACATTCACTAGTAAATGCTTGTGAATAGAATAGTGGTTGTGCATGATAATAGAGTAAGTCATAAGGTAGCTTGATCACTTGAGTGTGTACTATCTATTCAACTAGTGAATTGTTGAGCCATGGTCGTGGATTCGACCCATGGATATTTCCTTTTTAGAGATTTTACCAGGTAAAAATTCTCTTGTGTTCAACTCTTGTATCCTTAACTCTTAATTGTATATTTGAGTTTAATTGAACTTCGTGTTAAATTGTACAATTGTGAATTGAATGAGAAATAATGACAAACATCTTTAGATCCTATATTTCTTCCATTTGTCTTCAAATCCTTTTCAATCCTTGTCAGCCTTATTCTCTATCTTCATGTTATACCAAACATGTCACAATGGTTCCAAGCGACATGCCCAATAAAAAGACTACCATCAAAATCTTAGGCGAGATTTACACCCAATGATGAAGCCAATCCTCATTTGATTCGCATAAACAATATCACCATCTCTGAAATCAAAAAATCAAGAAGCATGGAGAAGAAATATAATGCAATTGTGACTATGGTGAATAAGGATTAAGAATCGAAATTAGGTTGAATGGGAATCAAGAATGAGATTTGGGATTAGGGTTGAATGAGAATCAAGAATGTGATTTAGTATTTGGGTTATACTTTCTAACCTTTGAAATCCCTAATTCTAAATGAAATAACATAAAAAGAAAAAGAATGCAATGAGGAAATCCCTAGTTCTGAACCATTGTTTTCATTTTCAAAATTAATTTTAATTATTTTCATTCTAAATTACCAATTAAAATGAAAAGGTGCAAGGGTGTCGATATTGACACTCATAAAACTTATTAGTACACTCATATTTTATTAAAAAATTTAGTTACAAAAATATCTCAATAGAAATTTACTAATAAGGACAAATTACTTTAGTTAAAAATAAACCAAATAGGCAAATACTATATATACTCATTAATTACACTCATATCTTCAACTATATTTCTTTATTAAAAAAACTTACCTTTCAAAAAAAAACTTATGATAAACCTTAACATATAATAAAACCCTAACTTTTATGATGAATAAGGATTTAGAATATGGTGAATAAGGATTAAGAATCGAATTTAGGTTGAATGGGAATCAAGAATGAGATTTGGGATTAGGGTTGAATGAGAATCAAGAATGTGATTTGGTATTTGGGTTATACTTTCTAACCTTTGAAATCCCTAATTCTAAATGAAATAACATAAAAAGAAAAAGAATGCAATGAGGAAATCCCTAGTTCTGAACCATTGTTTTCATTTGCAAAATTAATTTTAATTATTTTCATTCTAAATTACCAATTAAAATGAAAAGGTGCAAGGGTGTCGATATTGACACCCATAAAACTTATTAGTACACTCATATTTTATTAAAAATTTTAGTTACAAAAATATCTCAATAGAAATTTACTAATAAGGACAAATTACTTTAGTTAAAAATAAACCAAATAGGCAAATACTATATATACTCATTAATTACACTCATATCTTCAACTATATTTCTTTATTAAAAAAACTTACCTTTCAAAAAAAAACTTATGATAAACCTTAACATATAATAAAACCCTAATTTTTATGATAAACCATAATTAAACTCTAATTTTATCTTAAGTATTAAACTTTCTCATCATTACATGATTATCATATTGTTTTTTGTCTTTCTTTTATGTATAATTACTAACTATATCTAACAAAAATAAAATTCAAGATAGTTGTAGATTTCAACAAGTTTTTTTTTTTAAGATAGTCGTAGATATCAATAAGTTTTTTTTTAAGATAGTTGTATAAATAAGAGAATCCAAGTTTGAAAATCTCTTAACCCCATATACAGTTCCACATATTCCCTTTTATAAGACTCCTACATTCGAGATATTTCCAAAAGTAAATTAGACCATCATTAAAAGAGGATTTGATTTCAAAAATAATATGATTTTTTAATAAATTGGATCTTATAATAATTTAAGAGTGTTTATAAACAATATGTATTAAAATGAATATATTTATTTCAATGAGGGTACTATTGGTATTATGATGGGTGCTTATAGCAATATTTTATTTATATATTTTATGTTATAAATATTCATTTATTGTTTAATAAAAAAAAGGTTTCTTATAATTATATTTAACTTATTTATTAGTTATTTCAAATTTTATAACGGGTTCTTTTGAAGAGATACAACTCTTCAGTATTTTTCTTTTGTTTAACAGTTGTTTTGAAGAGATACAATTCTTCACTATTTGTCTATAAAAAAGAAAATTGTTTGTTAGAAAAAAATTATTTTTTCTTAGATACATCAGAACGTCTATTTCTCATTTTCTCTATAAAAACAAAATTCTCAATTCTCTCAAAACTTCTCTCCGAGATATCAATCAATTGAAAGAGTGAACAAAGTGGTTCGAGGGCTAATCTTCCTACAATAGAAGAAACGCCTAGTGGTCGTCGTATCTTGGAAGGGAATCGCTAAAAATAATGTGCAGAGGCAGCAAATTGCCTTTACGGAAAGCGTTATTTAACGTACTTCGACCAAGTAAATTTTCTATAATCTCTATTTGATATGTGTACATTGTCTTTCTTGAAATCTGAAATTGAGTGTGGTTTGATAATCTAAATTTGTCGAGTTGATATTGTTTATATATAATTTCACTGCTTTTTTAACAATCGTAAAGGAAATTCCGTTAATAATTCTTTTTTAAGTATAAAATAGTCAGATTTTTGTTTCTTGAAATTGTGACAAAGATTTAAAAAAAAATTACTACTCATTTAAGAGCCTTTGAATTTTTTGTAATTATTGTTTCTTGAAGATATTGTAATACTTCTAGAATAATCTGTTTATGCAAGTTTATTCTAAAATATTACTGCATGTGCTGAGTGTTAAATCTACTTGGTGTAATTATTTGTTTAAATTGTTTATTTGTTACAGTACAATGGATTTGAATATGCAGAGTGTAGAATCCAATAATAATTGTGCCCCTGAAAGGTTTAGTGGCCAAATTTTCAAACAGTTGCAAGTGCGTATGAAATTTTGGTTAACTACGTTGGGGTTATTTTCTGTTATTGATGCTACCCCTATTCCCGATTTTGAAGAGGAACCTGGTCGCACTCATGCTCTTAAAGTACAAAAGGAGCAAGACTATCTTTGCCATGGCAAAATATGTAGTCAGTTGGAGGATAATTTATTTGATTTTTATTATCAAATTCCTTCTGCTCATGACATGTGGTATGCTTTAGAGAAGAAGTACAGCACAAAAGATGTTGGACTTGAGAAATACCATGTGGGTAAGTACTTGGATTTTAAAATGATTGAAGGAAAATCTGTTATTGACCAAACCCAAGAACTTCAACACTTAGTCCTTGAACTTAATCAAGCCGGTATTCATATACAAGAGAAATTTGTAGTGGCTTCAATTATTGAAAAACTTTCTAATTCCTGGAAAAAATTTGCCATTTACCTTAAATACAAGAGAGAAACAATTTCCCTTGATGACTTTCTTGTCTCACTTCAAATAGAAGAGAAAGACTGTGAGAGAGACATTATTTTAGAACCATCATTCTCTTACTTTCAGGCTAAGGCTAATGTCGTGGTAGGACAAAAGCCAAAGTTCAAAAAGAAAAACTTTCAGAAAAAATAAAACAACCTTGACCTAACCAAAAAATTAAGAAAGATAAGAGCAAATTTGAGTGTTATGTGTGTCATAAAAATGGACATTATGCAAGAGAGTGCTATCAAAGAAAAGGAAAGAAGGGGAAATCAATTGAAGGACAAGTCAATATGACTATAGGCGGAGATTCCACTGCTTCAGGAGGAGGGTATGTATCTTACTTTCCTGAAGTGAATATGGTCTATCAATCAGATGAGTGGTGGATAGACTATGGTGCTAATGTGCATGTTTGTGCTAATCGCTCTGCTTTGTGGTTTATCAGGAATCTGATGGCAAAGTAACTAAAGGAGATGCTTCTGTTGCACAAGTGTGTGGGCAAGGACGAGTGGACTTGAAATTGACTTCAAGCAAGGTCCTCTCTCTGTATGGCGTGCTACATGTACCAAAGTTCAGGAAGAATTTAATTAGTGGATACTGTCTAGTCCAAGACGGATATAAAATTGTTTTGGAATCTAATAAAGTTGTAATAACTAAATTTGGTTCTTTTGTTGGATTAGGATACACTTGTGATGACTTATTTAAATTATCTGTATTGAACAATTTATTATCTTTTAAAGATGTTAATTCTATTGTTGCTTTAAATGTTGAATCTTCTAATATTTGGCATGCTAGACTAGGACATTTGAATGTTGGTACAATAAAAAGTATGATGAATGTTGATCTTATACCTTCATCGAATATAAATGTTAACTCTAAATGTCAAATTTGTGTAAGTTTTAAACAACACAGGAAACCATTCCATTCAGTTGAACGTGATTCTATTTTATTAGAATTAATTCATAGTGACTTGTGTGAATTTAATGGTGTACTTACATGCGGAGGTAAAAGATATTTTATATCATTTATTGACGACTTCTCAAAATATTGTTATGTGTATCTAGTAAAAAACAAGGATGAAGCTTTTGATAAGTTTACTGTCTACAAGGCTGAGGTTGAACATCAACAAGAGAAAAGAATTAAAATTCTTATATCAGACCGTGGGGGTGAATATACCGCTACAAATATGTCTCAATTTTGTGAACAACATGGTATTATTCATGAAGTTACTGCACCTTTCTCTCCTCGGTTAAATGGGGTAGCAGAAAGGAAAAATAGGACATTTAAGGACATGATAAATTCCATGATGTGCAGTTCATGAGTACCTCATAACTTGTGGGGGGGGGGGGGGGGGGGGGGGGGGGCGATGTTATCAGCATGTAACATTCTTAATCGAATTTTATTCAAAAGAAATGACAAGACTCCCTACGGACTTTGGAAAGGTAGGAAGCCGAGCCTCAAACATATCAAAGTATAGGGTTGCTTGGTTGTGGTAGGGGTACCATTAAACAAAAAACAGAAATTAAGACCCCAATCTGTTGATTATGTGTTTCTTGGTTATGCACATAATAGTGCAGCTTATAGATTCCTAGTTGTGAAGTCTCAAGTAAGTGATATCGTAGAGAACACCATTATGGAGTCTAGGGATGGAACTTTCTTTGAAGATGTATTTCCTTTCATTAATCGACCAAATGGATCTTTAAGAGATCCTACTAAAGTTCCTTTTTCAAGCAACGCTGTGCCAATGATTGCAGAATCGATGGAACCTAAGAGAAGCACAAGAACTAGAGTTGAGGAGAACTTTGGTGATGATTTTCTTGTTTATTTGGTTGAAGAAGATCCATTAATTTTTCAAGCTGCTATGACATCTATTGATGCTTCTTTTTGGAAGGAGGCCATCAATAGTGAGATGGAATCCATTACATCAAACAACACTTGGGTGTTAACTAATTTACCTCATGGTATTAAAACTATAGGATTTAAATGGATTTTCAAGAAGAAACTTAGATCAGATGGTTCTATTGAAAATTTTAAAGCTCGATTGGTGGCTAAGGGATATAAATAATAGGATGGAATTGATTTCTTTGATACTTATTCCCCTGTCACTAGAATTGCAACAATTCGTGTGCTTATAGCAATTGCTGCTATCCATAATCTTGAGATCCATCAAATGGATGTCAAGACTGCCTTTTTAAATGGCAATCTTGATAAGGAGATTTACATGAATCAACCAGAGGGATTTGTGATTCCTAGTCAAGGGTTCAGGTTCAAGACCTAGTTCACCTCGAACATATGTATGCAAAGCTTAAATTCTCTAGGTAAAGGTTCAAGTCCGCAAGACACCTATTACTGAAAACATAGTATAAGATTGATTTGAGATATCTAATGTTTTAAGTTTTCGATTACTTATAAACTTTTTTTATTAAAGTGGGGGATTGTTATAAATATTCATTTATTGTTTAATAAAAAAAAAGTTTTCTTATAATTATATTTAATTTATTTATTAGTTATTTCAAATTTTATAACTTGTTGTTTTGAAGAGATACAACTCTTCAATATTTTTCTTTTGTTTAACAGTTGTTTTGAAGAGATACAACTCTTCACTATTTGTCTATAAAAAAGAAAATTGTTTGTCAGAAGAAAAAAAATATTTGAGAAACATTAGAACGTTCTTTTCTCATTTTCTCTATAAAAACAAAATTCTCAATCCTCTCAAAACTTCTCTCCGATATATCAATCAATTGAAAGAGTGAATAAAGTGGTTCGAGAGCCAATCTTCCTGCAATAGAAGAAACGCCTAGTGGTCGTCCTATCTTGGAAGGTAATCACCAAAAATACTGTGCAGTGGCGGTGAATTTCCTTTACGGAAAGCATTATTTAACGTGCTTCGACCAAATACCTTTTCTCAAATCTCTATTTGATATTTATACATTGTCTTTCTTGAAATCTGAAATTAAATGTGGTTTGATAATCTAAATTTGTCGAGTTGATATTGTTTATATATAATTTCACTGTTTTTCTAACATTTTAGACGTAGATGTACTTATGAGTATACTAATAAGTTTTATGGGTGTTAATATCCGTACCCAATGTGCAATTACCAAATAAGTGTTTAACTTTCTTTAAATTAATTAATTCTTAGTAGTTTTAGACTTTTTTATTCTTGACAAAATCGATCCTCATGTTTTTCATATGTAACATATTGGTTATTGACATTTCGGAAGTGACCAATCTCGTGGTCAAATCTAGCGTTTAATTTTAATTGAATTGTGTAAGTATATTAATACGTATAATTTGTCTTATTTATATAAAATTGCTTACCATAAAAATAAAAATAAAGTAAAATGAAGAATAAAATAATATTAATATTTTGAAAAACAATAATTTGAAGTTACAGTAAATATAAATTAATATAAAATTATAATAAAATAATATTAAAAAATTGAAAACATTAGAACTTAGAAGTAAAAAGAAGTTAGACCACTTCCACCTATTAATTTTGTCTTTTTATGTCAAACATTGTACACGTGTCAGTCTTGTAAAGTTATGAATTAAAATACAATTTAACCTACAATAGTTAAAATTGACTAATCAAAGTTGATAAAAGAGACCAATTTGATATTTATGAAAATTATTGAGAACGGTTTGGTATAAAAAAAAAGGGGAACAAATAAAAAACTATTTGGAATTAATAAGAAAATTGGGGACTTTTAGAATAATTGTCCAATGAAAAATAAACAAATAAATTTTAGTTTTGTATATAAAATGGCTCCCTGATTGGTCGGAGATTAGTCCAAAAGAACTCTCTAGGGGTCCGTTTGGTAAGCGGGACGGGACGGGACAACGTGGAACAACTTTTTGGCACGCTATTAGCTTGGGATGGGACATGACATGACAACATGGGATAAAAACCATAAAAAATTGGCCCACCGTAGACCCTCGGCTATACTTGTCGCATGCATGGGACAAGTCTGGAAAAGACATTTTTACCCTTAAATCTTCCAAAAATTACAACTATATAAATTAAATCCTTTTTTACTTTCCTCTCTCCTCTTTCTTCTCTCTTCTCTCTTCTCTCTTCTCTCTTCTATGAGTTCTCTCTAACCCGATCATCGTTCTTCTCTCCAAACTGCCACAACTCATCGTCGACTTGGTTTGCAGGCGCATGTGTACACCGCCGAACCATGGCCGCCATCTTCCCACTGGAAACCTCCACCATCGAAACAATACACAAAACCCATCCACGAAATCAATGGTTGAATCTGGTGATGGATGTGGTGATGTATGGTTCTGGATTTGATTGAAGCTGGGTTCGGTGCTGATGGTTGGGTTTGTTTAATCTGGTGGTGGTTATGGTGGTGGATGGTACTGGGTTTGGTTTGGGAACGGTGGTTTGGTGTTGACGATGATGGTGGGGTTTTTTGATTTGTTATTAGATTTTTGTTTGGTGTTTACCGTTGATGATGATGATTATTATTTGTTGTTCTTAGTTGATGATGATGATTTTGATTTGCTTTTTTGATTGAAGAAAAATGAGGACAGAAGATCTCATGAATATGAGCAATTTTTCCAGATTTTTTTTTTCTCAAATCTGGTGTTGAACGTTGATGATGATGATTTTGACTTGCTTTTTTGATTGAAGAAAAATGAGGACATAAGATCTCATGAATATGAGCAATTTTTCCAGATTCTTTTCTTCCCTATTTGTGGAATTGATTTGTCGTTTTTGTCTATGGAATTTCATTGAAGAAAAATTTATGGTGTTTGTGAAGTAAGGAAATTATAGAAAATATTAATTTTTTTATGATTTTTAATTAGTTTTAATTCAATAATATTTGATATTTTTCAAATTCAATGAAAGAATCTAGAATTTAATCCCAATCTAAGAGTTTTTTTTTTTCCAAACTCAATAAAATTGTTATAAACATTCAAAAGGACAAGAGTGACAGTTTGGTGATTTGAACCTCTTGTCTCGTCATGTCTCAATCATACCAAACACATGAACAGTACAATTAACAGTTCTATCCCAGACATTCCAAACACAAAACGGAACAGCTGTCCAGTCCAGTTCAGTCCAGTCCCGTCTCGTCCAGTCATGTCCCATCCAGGTGCCAAACGCATCGTAGATGTATCTTCAAGTCTTGAGAAGGGCTGTGTTATTCTACATATTACATCTTATAAGACAGCTAACCACCGGTTCACAGGCTCCAATCACAGCCGTGTGATTACAACTAGAGGTGCCCACAGTTTGGTTAAACCATGGGTACCAAACTAAAACCGACCACCAAAAACTAAAGCCGAAACCGCCGGTTACGAAACCGATTGGAAACCGGTTTCGAGCCGGTTCGGTTACGGTTAGGGATGTCCCAAAACCGCCCAAAACCGACGGTTTTGGACGGTTTATATATTAAAAAAAAATTCAATCAATAGAAAACTGCCACGTGGATAAAAAAACACAAAAAAAACACAAAAACCGAAACCGAAACCGCCTAAAACCGAAACATAAACCGCCCAAAACCGGCGGTTTGGGGCGGTTTGTATATTAAAAATAAAAATAAAAATTTCCAACCAATAGAATCGTGCCACGTTGCCACAAAAATTGAAAAAAAAAAAATAAAAACCAAAACCAAAACCGAACCGTCTAACCGGCGGTTCGAAACCGAAAACAAAACCGATATTTTCGGTTCTGTTACGGTTTGGATGGCCACGGAACCAAAGCCGACGGTTTCGAAACCGAAACCTTCCCGAAACTGAACCATGACCACCACTAATTACAACAAACTTGTCATGATCACAGACTTTCATCATAAATAGGAGACAGTCCTTAATCATGTGGACCAATTTGTCATATCGTAGGAACAACATCGTTATGATAAGGCATTTACCATCCCTAATCCCTAATCTCAATTTGTGTTATGGAGTCACATAAATATCAATCCAAACACCATATATTTGATGTCATACAATCGTAATCCTGACATATTAAATTTGTTCAATGTTAATGTCAATATGTTATCAAAACTATATATATAGCTAAATTAGGACCAACGTTAGAGGGCCTCCTACTATATAATTAAATTATTATATATCTAACTGTTGAAATACAATGAATGTGGCGGTTGCACAGGAGCGACCCTAGTAGGACACTAACCTTTTAGAACATTCCAAAAGACTCTTCAAATAAAATTTTGCTTCTCACTCAACTTTTTCCTCTTCAATTATTATTATATTATTTTTTTATATCACATCATCATTAATATTTAATATTTATATCCTTTTAATTAAATTTATTAATATATAATAAGTTTTAATTTATAAATTTTATCATCATAAAAATTATACAATTAGTAATGTCTCATTTAGATCTTTAAAATGAGACTAATATTGAATATTTAATAATAATATATTAATAATTCGAAAGGTCATTCAAATGATATTCATATACATCTAAAAATAATACTAATTTTGACATATATAAAACTAGTTTATTTAAAAAGTTGAATTTTTTCATTAAAATAATATAAATATATTTCTAATTGAAGAGTCGTTTGGAATGACACTTCTTTTTTCACTTATCAAATTGCTATATAAATAAATAAATAAACATTTAAAGAGTGAAAATAGAATAGTTTTTTGGTAATGCTTTTAAGTAAAAAAAACACTATATTTTTTTAAAGAGAAATTATAAAATAGTGTCTAAAATTATAAAATAAAATAAAATATATATCAATTTAATATTTGATTTTATTATATTTTCCTACTTAAAAAAAATATGAATGATAGGGTATTGTGGCTATACACATTCAAGTAAAATAGGAGGGTCCCACGTAATTAATTAAGGTCACCAAAATTGCTGAATTGTTTTTCCCGCGGAATTATTGACCGAAAAAGACAGGTTGTTGGGCTGTTCTTGTCTTTAATTGGAATTCCCACCCAATTATAACAACCCACGTGGCTCACAACCATACCATGCCTAATGATGAATGAGAGTACACTTTTGCTTACCGTATGTTTGGACAAAAATATCCCCTCCAAAACGTAAGTCATGTTTTGGAGAGAAAGGTAATGCTCGCCCTATCATGGTGGTGAATAAAAATGGACTCGATGAATGATATGGTCAGAAACATCAATGTATCAACATCATAATGTGAATCATTGTGTATATATGGAAGAAGAAGAGTGCACCACCAATTGTGTGGATTTGTGAGAGCCAAGCTGGCATATGATAAGCCACCCGACTTATTGAATTTGAAACAATTAGTTTTCATTCGGCTGCAAACAAAATTTTTTATTTTTATTTTATTTTCTTCCTTTCTAAAAAAAGTTATTTTTTTTAGATGAAACACCAACTTTATTAAAGAGAATGATTACAATTGGTCTGGGCATTCACCCAGAATAACCGGTGTCACACAACCGGGGGTCTCCTCCATCCTGAACAAAGCATCAACCAAAGAAAGACCAAATTTTACAAGCCCATGAGCTGCCATATTGGCCTACCTAGGAGTAAAGACAACTTTACACATAGGATGGAAATCCAAGAAGCTAATAATATCTCTAATAACAACACCTATATCCGAGAAAGGGATACTATTTGAATTAATCAATGTAACCACCGCTTAGGCATCGGACTCCATTACATAGGGAAGAAGCCCTGCCTCCCTTGCGAAAATGAACCCTCTTAAAATTGCAGTGGTTTCTGCAACAGCAGGGCACAAAGCAGCATCGATAGGTTGCGAACATGAGGCCAGGACCCCGCCCACATGATCTCCGATGATGATCCCAACACCCACATTGCCCTTTAACAGGTCCAGAGCAATGCCCGAATTGGCTTTGAAGAAACCCAACTTCGGAGGGCGCCATGAGTTAGGGACCGAACAACTGACACCAGCATTAGAAGGCGCGAACTCATTAGCTTTCCGAAAGTCATCCCCGAAAGGCCACCACTAAAGGAAAAACATCGTCAATATGGACAATCGTCGAGTTATGCACAGCACAATTTCATATGAACCAGATTCGCCACCAGAAGATACACACAACTTCCAACTCATCTGGATTGAGCAAGTTCTTACAAACTAAAATAAACTCCAAGAAAGACATGTCAACCGGGGTCTGAACACTTTTTAAGCAAGACCACAATAAGCAAAAAATTTCAGCTTGGGACAGCTCTAAAACACATGAAAAGATGATTCCGACCTTCTATTACAAAAACCACAGACACTATCAAGGGGGACTCCACGCCTAGCTAGGTTAGCGTTGGTCGGTAACCAATCCTAGCAAGCACGCCAGACCAACAACTTCACCTTGGGAGGTATCTTCATTCGCCACAAGTACTTCCACCACGATTCCACCGGATTGAGACCAGAAGTGCCAGGATTAGAAAGAGAAGAAAAAGCCAAATGGTATCCGCTCTTGACTGAGTACATTCCCAATTTTTCATAATGCCAAGTGATGGAGTCATTCAAAGGTCTGGCAGTAGGGGATACTAAGAATCATCGACGCATCCTTAGACAAAAAAGACTTTCGGATCAGATCTTCATTCCACTCTCCAGATGAGAGTTTAAGCTCAGCCATAGTGGTCATGGGTCCCAAAATCACCGGCGAAACCACCTTAAAGGAAGAGGATCTTGGAATCCACCTGTCAAAATAAACACGAACAGAGGCACCATCACCAATTCCCCACCTGTAACCCTTATCGATTATTTCTCGCCCCCACAGAAAATGTTAGGATTATGCTCAATAGCAAGAGTGTAATGATGTATTTGACAATCTTTTCAGATTAATAAAGTGATTTCTAGTTTAATAAATCTTATAGCATTTATAGTTTAATTATTATAATTGTCAAAAGTAAATAATCATAAGGTCAAAAGACTATGAGAGATGAAAAATTGTTCATACATGTAGATATGTATGAGGTATACATAATTCTTTAGTTAGTCTTGAACAATGTTTACAATTAAGATAAAGGTTGGGCACATTTACCTTGTTAAAGTTATAGATTCTTTTGCTAGCATTTGAGTGAGATCAAATGTGTTATGATTAGTCTAAAATCATCAAAGTGTAGTGTCTTTGGGCAAAAGAATCTAGAGCACTAGGTGCATTGAATAGGATCATAGTGAAATACTTTATCTAGAACCGTCAATGGATAAAAGTTTACACTTGAAGACAATTGGAGAGTCTATCTCAATCCTGAGATAAATGATGGACTTATGGTTACAAGTGTTATCATTTGAGCAATCAATGAGTACGATTATATAGATATGGACATAATCTATCTTCGATAGTTTTGTGGTATTCATTTGTTAATCGATAGAGGACTTTATTTATAGATATGGACATCGTGGCTCCATTTATTAAATGTGAGTAGAATATCATCATATGGATGTTTTGAGGTATTGGATATTAAATCTTAACGTTAAATTTTCAATAGTATCTATTGAAACATGGCTTCTGAACAAGTTAAAATATCCAAGTTCAAAATGTGGTCATATGAGTAAATATGGTAACTAGGAGAGCTATAGGCGGTCTATGAGCTCTTGGCGATTACTGATATTCTTCACGAGGATACACTATCTCCAATAAGATTGTCTAGGGTACGAATGAGAAATATTACCTTATTCTATCTTTATTTAAGAGTTCAATTTTAGCTCTTTAGTGGAATGAGCTAAAATTAATAGATTGGACCTAAGTGAATCATTTGTTGATTGTGATTAGGTTATGTCTATTGAAGCTTAAATTAGATAGCCTGCCAAGATCCTCAATCCACACGAACTTACATGGATCACTTGATATATTCTACCGGACCGATTTCTAGGTTCATCTAGAATTGTTTTTGGATTTCAGAATCCAAAAGTTTTGGAGAGGTGTGGTCATGTGTGATCAAAACAAGCGGTAACTCTTCAAAAAAGCCTGGAATGGGCGGCCAAGGATGTAAGAATCCTAGGGTGGCCCTAATGGGGTGCGTTTAGTATTCCATTAATACATTAAGAATATAATTTGCACATTTTAATTAAATGGGATGCTAGATTATATTAATGTATTAAATTTAAGGCACGTGGACTTGTTTCTTTTATAAAAGGAATATATATAGTTCACATGTGGACTTTTTATTAAAGTCCAATGGATTTAATAAAATGGAAAAATAATATATTGCACAAGTATTTACTTGGGCGGAAAGGCTAAATTAATTAGTCTAATATATTGTTTTATTTATTTTATTAATCAAATGGAAATTAATTAATTTATTAATTAATTAATTATTTGATTAAAAGTTAAAATCTTTTTCTAACTATGAGTAGGACTATTAGTGTCATAATATTGTTGGTAGTATGGTAAATATCAAAGACTATATTTGATAAGTAGATAAATAAAATACTTTTATTTATCTAGTCAAATTAGGAAGTTTTTGATATAGTCACAATTTTAATATTCAATAATTTATTATTAGATAATACACTCATGAGTTGGAATAGGGTTAAAACTCAAAATTGATAAAAGACTTGGAGAAGAAGTAATCCTACTTGTGTAAGGATTTGACTACAAGGTAGAAATCCTACTTGAGTGAGAATTTTGGCCACTATATATATATATATATATATATTATTAAATTCGGAATTAATAATGTGAGTTAAAAAAATTTTTGTTTTTGAAAGAAAGAATTTGTATTCTCTTTCTTTTGAAAAAAAAAACTTCCAACTTAAGAAAGGGGTGTAGAATTCGGCTATAGAAAAGAAGTATAAGGAGTACTTTATTTTTGATAGTACACTAGAAGCTTTTACATCAAAAGGCTTAATGTACAAGATCGAATTAGAGTTCACGGGAGTTTTCGATTAAAAGATTGAGAATTCACAAGTGACCAAACGTTCTTTATTTTCTCTACCAGGATTATTGTGACTAACAAAAATAAAAAGATTTTTGTTTCCATCCTCAGGTTTACAATTCAAAGAAAGGGAGCTCACACTCCTAGGTGATTCACGTTCGTGATTGGATTAGAAGACCTTGCGGATTCGATTCGAATCAAGCGGATTCAAATCGACGCAATATCAATCGTCACGTGAAAAATGTACAATACTTTTAATTATATGTCAATTAATCTGGGTTAAGGTTCTTCCTTTTAAAGGAAATTGTTTTAAAATATATCACCCAATTTTTCGCTTCCGCCGCGTGTTTTTCCCTACAATTGGTAACAGAGCCTGGTTGAACCCTTGATTAATTGATATATATATATATATATATATATATAAGTGAATCTTTTTCTTTTTATTGTATATATGCATGTTTTATAAAGAGATGGCACTCTAGGTATTCGCATATATATTTACATTGGAATGTATGGATATATATATATATATATATATATATATATATATATATATGTTTTATATGTGGATTGTTATTGCTCAATTTTTGTCACAGAATTTCATTGTATTTTTTTTGTTTTGGGATTGTGACAAGAAGGGTGGCCTATCATCGCCATAATTTCCTTCTTGGTAGTTGCTAAGTTTTTTTATTTTGCTATTGTAATAAAAATACTGTTGAAAAATATTGTATTAAAAAAAATTGCAGTATTTTATTATTTATAATTCTTCTGTAATACATTCAAGTATCGAAGACTAGAAGGTTTGAAGAATTGGAAACAACCGGAACAAGTTTGGGACTGTGCGAGCCATAGCAACAAACGTGCATGCAAATAAGCACGCGGCCACAATTGTTGTGGCATGGGCTGCGCACGACAGCCCTATGGAAGCCATGGGCTGCGCATGGCAACCCTTTATGGGGTTGTGGGGTGCGCACGCCCATGGGAGGCAGCCAAAGGGTACGCAAACGATGGACGCATGAAGACTTGTTCGCCAAGAAAAAAGTTTTTTTTTTTTTTGTATTTCAAATATTGTAATTTACTTGTTTTTCTAGGATGGACCAAAATTGTAGCTATTTATATTTTCGTAAATATTGCAATGTTTGTCATTGTTTGACAACATGTCATATAGAATAGGAGTGCCACTAATATATCTCTTTTGGAATGAACATGCATTAAATGGTTTAGGTATCTAATTGGCATCTAGATAACTTGGTAAATCATTCTATGGAATTCGATCACACGCCTTAAATAATTGAGTGGGAGAAGGTGTTTTGTAACACCTACGGCCTCCAAGTTTAGTTGAGCTTTATGTTTCGTGTAATAACCCCCCAAGGGGTATTCATGAATGGAATTTAGCAAGATACTTCCTTACAATGATAGACTAGACAATTAACCCAAACGGTATCTACTCACAAATGAGGGATATTCGTGAGGGAATATATTGAAGGTCGAAAACTTGGTAACACATTCAATGTGATTTTATTAATATCCTCATAAGAGTTCTTGTTAATAAAATTGCAAGGCTAAAATTGAAAACGCTGGTTGTTATGTTAACAATTAGGTGGGACCTAGTTTTACTAGTAAATGGTGTGAACTCCCAAAGGAGGCGTGACATTTACGGATGTTGGATCACCGTCGAATTTTATGATTGAATTACTTTATTTAATTCAAGATAAATATTTAAAAGTGCTTTATCATGATTGTTTGCTTATATAAGTTTTGTTTTATCAGAAATCGTGACCCCATCCCTAATCAACATCCTAAAAGATAATACTTTAACTGGAGATAATTATGTCACATGGAAAAGGAAAATTGGGCTATTGGTTCAATCTGAAAAGCATAAGTTCATTTTGAAAACTCCTAAACCACCTGCTCCTACTAATGAAATTACTGAGCAGCAAAGAGACGAGTATAAGCAATGGGAGACCTTAGATGAGATGGCCAAATGTTACATTATGGCCACCATCTCCGACGTGTTGCAACAGCAACATGAAGGAATGAGTTCTACTGCCGATATAATAATGTCTCTAGAGGAAATGTTTGCTATGAGGTCCAGGACGACTAAGAGAGAGGCAGTGACTGCTTTCATGAATCTTAGGATGAAACATGGACAAGCTGTGAAAGATCACATGATGAAGGTCATAGCACATCTCAACATTGTTGAACTCAATGGTGCTGAGATAGACAGTGAGACAAAAATTGATATGATTGTCAACTCACTGTCAAATTCCTTTGATCAATTCAAGTTGGACTACACCTTGAACAATAAGGAATACACCTTGCAGGGCTTGATGTAAGATGTTCAAAGTGCTGAAAAGATCCTTGTGAAAAGCAAGGGTCAAGAGGTTCATACTGTAGCTAAAGTTGCTATTGTTAAAACCCGTAAGAAGGTAAAGAAACAACATAAGAAAAAGCAACTAGGACATACTAAAAAGGAGACAAAGAAAGTAACCAAGATCAAAGGGAAGTGTTTCCTTTGTGGTGAAAAGGGACATTGGAAAAGAAATTGCCCAAAGTCTCAGGACAAGAAGGAACAAGGTAATATTAATTATCTTGAAACATGTTTTTTGGCGGATTCTATAGATTCTGGGATCATAGACTCTGGAGCCACTAATCATGTTGTTTTTCTTTACATGGGTTCAAGGAAAGGAGAAGGCTTAATAAGAACGAATTCAACTTGCGTTTAGACAATGGAGCGTTAGTGTCTGCTAGTGCAGTGGGAGATATTAGAGTTAGTTTAGATTCTTATAGGTATTTAGATTTAATAGACGTTTATTATGTACCTCAATTCAAGAGGAATTTAATTTCAGTTTCTTATTTAAATAAATTTGGATATTCGGTTACTTTTAATAAAGCTTTTATTATTAGTAGGAATAACAAATTTGTTTGCAAAGGTACATTGGAAAATGGTTTATTCTATTTGTATAGCAATATCTCTCACTTGTTAGACACGGAATCAAAGCAACCTAATCATAAAAGAGTAAAATTATCAAAAGATGAAACCTACGTATGGCATTTGTGCCTAGGTCATATTAACTTTGATAGGATCAAAAGATTGGTTAGTGATGGACCTTTAAGTGACTTAAAGATTGATGATCTACCAACTTGTGAATCTTGTCTGGAAGGTAAGATGACCAAAAGGTCATTCACGACCAAAGGCACAAGAGCCACTAAATGTTTAGGATTGATACACACTGATGTGTGTGGATTTATAAGCATTCAAGCTAGAGGTGGATATGAGTACTTCATCATTTTCAAGGATGATTAGTCAAGATTTGGCTATGTGTATCTCATGAGACATAAGTCGGAAGCTTTTGACATATTCAAAGCATTTAAAGCTGAAGTAGAAAATCAGCTTGAGAAACACATAAAAATCTTGAGGTCTGATCGTGGTGGAGAATATCTATCTAGTGAGTTTCAGCAATATCTTATTGATAAAGGGATAATTTCTCAGTTTTCTGTTCCAGGTACGCCTCAACAAAATGGGGTGGCAGAAAGGAGAAATAGAACTCTTTTGGACATGGTTAGGTCTATGTTGAGCTATTCAACACTCCCTAATTCTTTTTGGGGATATGCTTTACAAACCGTTATGTACATTCTAAACGATGTACCATCTAAGTCAGTTCCTAAAACACCGCATGAGTTGTGGACTGGGCGAAAGCCTAGTTTACAACACTTAAGGATATTTGGATGTCATGCGCACGTGTTAAAAGGAAAGACAGAAAAGATGGAGCCCCGTTCAGAAACATGCATATTTGTAGGGTATCCAAAAGGAACCAAAGGATATTATTTCTATAGCCCTTCAGATCTTAAAGTATTTGTTTCGTCAAATGCTAAATTTCTAGAAGAGGACTATATGAATAATTTCATGCCTAAAAGTGGAATTGTCCTGAATGAGCTTTTTGGAGATACAATTCCACAAGAGGTTTCACAACCTAGCACAATTGTAAGTTCCGCACCAACACAAGATCAACAATCTACCATACCTCGTCGTAGTGGGAGGGTTAATAAACAACATGAGAGATACATCAGTCTAAGAGAATCTGTAGAGAATCTCCCGGGCGACGATGATCCCTACACGTACAAGGTAGCCATGGAAGATGTTGATTGTCGCCATTGGCAAAAGGCAATGCAATCCGAAATTGAATCTATGTTCAAAAATAAAGTCTAGTCTCTTATGGACCTGCCTAAAGGGATAAAACCCATTGGGTGCAAGTGGGTATACAAAAGGAAGATAGGAATGGATGGAAAGGTGGAAACCTTTAAAGTTAGACTAGTTGCTAAAGGTTATGCACAGAAAGAAGGTATCGATTAAGAGGAAACCTTCTCTCCTATGGCCATGCTTAAATCCATTAGGATACTCTTATCCATTGCAGCATCTCTAGACCTAGAGATTTGGCAAATGGACGTCAAGACAGCTTTCCTTAATGGAAGTCTTGACGAGAGCATCTACATGATGCAACCAGAAGGATTCATTGAAAAGGGCCAAGAGGAAAGAGTATGCAAATTGCAAATATCCATATATGGATTGAAGCAAGCATCCAGATCCTGGAACATAAGGGTCGATCAAGCCATAAAAAGTTTTGGATTTATTCAAAACCTTGACGAACCCTGTGTATACAAAAGGATTAAAGGCGACAAGTTAGTTTTCCTAGTTCTTTATGTTAATGATATACTACTCATCAGAAACGATGTAGGTGAATTGACATCAATAAAAGAATGGTTAGCAAAACAATTTGATATGAAGGACTTACGAGAAGCAAGTTATATTCTTGGTATCCAAGTCATAAGGGATAGAAAGAATAGAACGATTGCACTATCCCAAGCTTCATACATAGATAAAATCTTGTCTAGATTTTCCATGCAAGATTCCAAGAAAGGTATGTTACCTTTCAGACATGGAATCAAACTTTTTAAGGAACAAGTTCCTAAGAATGAGCATGAAGAGCAATTCATGAGTCGAGTTCCATATGCCTCGGTAGTTGGAAGTCTCATGTATGCAATGTTTTGCACTAGACTATATATTTGTTTTGCTGTTGGCATAGTTAGCAGATTTCAATCGAAACCTGATCCTGATCACTGGACGGCAGTCAAGCATATTTTCAAGTATCTCAGGAGAACGAAAGATTATATGGTTGTAGACTCTTGAGGGGATTTAATTCCAGTTGGGTATACAGATTCCGATTTCTAATCAGATTATGACTCTAGAAGATCAACATTAGGATCTGTGTTTACACTTGGAGGAGGGGCAGTCATATGGAGGAGTATCAAGCAATCTTGTATTGCTGATTCCACCATAGAAGCTAAGTATGTGGCCGCATGTGAAGCTGCTAAAGAGGCTGTTTGGCTCCGCCAATTCTTGATTAACTTGGAAGTGGTTCCTTACGCGAATAAACAAATCACTATCTATTGTAACAATAGTAAAGAAGTGGCTAATTCGAGAGAACCAAGAAGTCATAAGAGAGGCAAACATATTGAAAGAAAGTATCATCTTCTGAGGGGAATTATGCATAAGAGTGACGTGACGATCACCAAGATCGCATCAGCAAAAAATCTAGCAGATCCTTTTACAAAGGCTCTACCACAGAAGAGTTTTAATGGGCACCTAGAGAACATGGGAATGAGAGATATGACATACTTGCTATAGCGCAAGTGGGAGATTGTTAGGATTATTCTCAATAGCAAGAGTGTAATGATGTATTTGACAATCTTTTCATATTAATAAAGTGATTTCTAGTTTAACAAACCTTATAGCATTTATAGTTTAATTATTATAATTATCAAAAGTAAATAATCATAAGGTCAAAAGACTATGAGAGAAGAAGAATTGTTCAAACATCAGGATATGTATGAGGTAGACACAATTCTTTAGTTAGTCATGAACAATGTTCACAACTTAAGATAAAGGTTGGACGTCTTTACCTTGTTAAAGTTGTAAATTCTTTTGCTAGCATTTGAGTGGGATCAAATGTGTTATGAGGAGTCTAAAATCATCAAAGTGTAGTGTATTTGGACAAAAGAATCTAGTGCACAAGGTGTTAGGATTATGCTCAATAGCAAAAGTGTAATATTGTAATTGACAATCTTTTCATATTAATAAAGTGTTTTCTGATTCTTACAAATACTTATAGCATTTATTATTATAATTGTCAAGGTAAATAATCATAAGGTCAAAAGACTATGAGATATGAAGAATTGTTCATACATCCGGATATGTGTGAGGTAGACACAATTCTTTAGTTAGTCTTGAATAACGTTCACAACTTAAGTTAAAGGTTGGGCACCTCTATCTTGATAAAGTTATAGAATTCTTTTACTAGCATTTGAGTGGGATCAAATGAGTTATGATGAGTCTAAAATCATCGAAAGGTTTTCGAGTAAAAGAATCTAGTGCACTGGGTGCATTGAACTGGATCACAATGAAATATTTTATCTAGAACCGTCACTAGATATAAGTCTTTTCATTATAAGGACAATCGGAGAGTCGATCTTAATCCTGAGATAAATGATGGACTTATGGTTGCAAGTGTTATCATTTGAGCTATCAATGAGTACGATTATATAGCATAGTCTATCCTTGATAGTTTGGTGGTATTCATTTTTTAATCGATAGAGGACTTCATTTATAGATATGGACATCGTGGCTCTATTTATTAAATGAGAGTATAATATCATCATATGGATGTTTTGAGGTATTGGATATTAAATCTCAACGTTGAATTTTCAATAATGATTATTGAAGACATGGCTTCTGGACAAGTCAAAATATCCAAGTTCAAAATGTGGTCATATGAGGAAATATGGTAACTTAGAGAGCTATAGGCGGTCTATGAGCTCTTGGTGATTACTTATATTATTCACGAGGATACACCATCTCCTATAAGATTTTCTAGGGTATGAATGAGAAACATCTCCTTATTCTATCTTTATTTAAGAGTTCAATTTTAGCTCTTTAGTGGAATGAGTTAAAATTAATAGATCGGACCTAAGTGAATCATTTGTTGATTGTGATTAGGTTATGTGTATGAAAGCTTAAATTTAGATAGCCTGCTAAGATCCACAATCCACACGTACTTGCATAGATCACTTGATATATTCTACCGGACCAATTTATGGGTCCATCTAGAATTGCATTTAATATATTAAGAATATAATATGTCTATTATTTATTTAATGGGCTGCACTATTATATTAATATATTAAAATGAGACATGTGGGCTTGTTTCTTTTAGTAAGAATAAGTCTGGTTCACATGTGGGCTTTTATTTAAAGTCTAATGGACTAAATAAAATAAGAAAAATAATATTATGCCCATATATATATGGTGTGGGCGGCAAGGCTAATAAAATAGCCCAAGAAATTATTTTATTTTATTGTTTTGATTAAATGGAAATTAATTAATTATTTAATTAATTAATAGTTTAAATCAAAATCTTTTCCTGATCAGTAAATAAAATACTATGTGTTGGATTAGGGTTAGAATTCTTTTAAGTGATAGGAGTCCTAATGTGGTAAGGATTAAGTCCACATACACTCCATACCACACAAAGAATTCGGCAACCCTAGTCCTATAAGGGTTAGGATTCTTAAATTGATAGGAATTAGGGAAAAGCACAATTCCTTTTCAAGTAAGGAAATTGGCCAACCCTAGATTTCCTACACAAAGAATTCGGCCAACCCTATTTTGAGAAGGAGAAATTTCGGTCACCTTATAAATATAAGGTGATAAATTTCGGCCACTAAGAAGCTTGAGTGAGAGAGATTTTTGTTTGCTTTGAAAAATAAAAATCTTACTCAATACACATAGAATTTCGGCCAAGAGAGAAAAACAAAAATAAGTTCTCATTCGATAGTGCACTTGCAAGCCTTTAACATCAAAAGGTTTTGTGCACACTTTCGATTTAGGGTTACGCGAGTTCCAATCATATCGATTGTGAATTCAAAAGTGAGCGGAACTATTTTTCTAGGCTCTTGGTGTTTTGGGATTGAAGATCAGGATCAGAAGTTCCATACATCCATTCTCAGGTAAGCAATTCAAAGAAAAAAAGGGAGACCACGCTCCTAGGTGATTCACGTACGTGCTAGGATTGAAGATCTTGCGGATTACCATCGACGTAAGTCAATCGGATCACGCGACAAGAGGTATTTAACTCTAACCGTATATTTGTGTTTAATTAATTAAAGGGTTAAGGTTCAAATCTTTAGAAAAATTTTAAACTATACGAAAATCTACTTTTCGTCTTCCGCTGCGGTATTAGTTAATTTTTGCCTACACTAGGTGCATTGAATAGGATTACAGTGAAATACTTTATCCAGAACCATCAATGGATAAAAGTTTTCACTTGAGGACAATCAGAGAGTCTATCTCAATCCTGAGATAAATGATGGACTTATGCTTACAAGTCTTATCATTTGAGCTATCAATGAGTACGATTATATAGCATAGTCTATCCTCGATAGTTTGGTGGTATTCATTTGTTAATCAATAGAGGAATTCATTTATAGATATGGATATCATGGCTCCATTTATTAAATGTGAGTAGAATATCATCATATGGATGTTTTGAGGTATTGGATATTAAATCTTAACGTTAAGCTTTCAAAAGTGTCTATTGAAACATGGCTTCTGGACAAGTAAAAATATCCAAGTTCAAAATGTGGTCATATGAGTAAATATGGTAACTATGAGAGCTATAGACGGTCTATGAGCTCTTGGCGATTACTGATATTCTTTACGATGATACACTATCTCCAATAAGATTGTCTAGGGTACGAATGAGAAATATTATCTTGTTCTATCTTTATTTTAGAGTTCAATTTTAGCTCTTTAGTGGAATGGGCAAAAATTAATAAATTGGACCTAAGTGAATCATTTGTGTTGATTGTGATTAGGTTATGTCTATTGAAGCTTAAATTAGATAGCCTGCCAAGATCCTCAATCCGCACGAACTTGCATGGATCACTTGATATATTCTACCGGACCAATTTCTGGGTCCATCTAGAATTGTTTTTGGATTTCATAATCCAAAAGTTTTGGAGAGGTGTGGTCATGTGTGATCAAAACACACGGTAACTCTTCAAAAAGGCCTGGAATGGGCGGCCAAGAATATAGGAATCCTAGGGTGGCCCTAATGGTGTGCGTTTAGCATTCCATTAATACATTAAGAATATAATTTGCACATTTTAATTAAATGGGATGCTAGATTATATTAATGTATTAAATTTAAGGCATGTGGACTTGTTTCTTTTATAATTAGAATAGATCTAGTTCACATGTGGACTTTTTATTAAAGTCCAATGGATTTAATAAAATGGAAAAATAATATATTGCACAAGTATTTACTTGGGTGGCAAAGCTAAATTAATTAGTCTAATATATATATATATATATATTTTATTAATCAGATGGAAATTAATTAATTTATTAATTAATTAATTGTTTGATTAAAAATTAAAATCTTTTTCTAACTAGGAGTAGGACTCTTAGTGTCATACTATTGTTGGTAGTATGATAAATATCAAAGACTATATTTGATAAGTAGATAAATAAAAGTATTTTATTTATCTAGTCAAATTAGGAAGTTTTTGATATAGTCACAATTTTAATATTCAATAATTTATTATTGGATAATACACTCATGAGTTGGAATAGGGTTAAAACTCAAAATTGATATGAGACTTGTAGAAGAAGTAATCCTACTTGTGTGAGGATTTGACTACAAGGTAGAAATCCTACTTGTGTGAGAATTTTGGCCACCTTATATATATATATATATATATATATATTATATTAAATTCGGAATTAATAATGTGAGTTAAAAAAAAAGTTTTTTTTTGAAAGAAAGAATTTTTATTCTTTTGCTTTTGAATAAATAAAAAACTTCCAACTCAAGAAAGGGGTGTAGAATTCGGCCATAGAGAAGAAGAATAAGGAGCGTTTTATTTTCGATAGTACATTAGAAGCTTTTACATCAAAAGGCTTAATGTACAAGATCGAATTAGGGTTCACGCGAGTTTTTGATTAAAAGATTGAGAATTCACAAGTGACCAAACATTCTTTATTTTCTCTACGAGGATTATTGTGACTAACAAAAAGAAAAATATTTTTGTTTCCATCCTCGGGTTTACAATTCAAAAAAAGGGAGCCCACACTCCTAGGTGATTCACGTTCGTGATTGGATTGGAAGATCTTACGGATTCAATTCGAAGCAAACGGATTCAATTCGAAGCAAGCGGATTCAAATCGACGCAATATCAATCGTCACGTGAAAAAGGTACGATACTTTTAATTATATGTCAATTAATTTAGGGTTAAGGTTCTTTATTTTAAAGGAATTTTTTTTTAAATATACCACCTAATTTTTCGCTTCCGCCGCGTTTCGAACCGTTTTTCCCTACAGAAAACTCCTCCAAAGGAAAGAACATGAGGAACCGTAAGTGGCATGCCGTAAGGAAGACTCAGGGAAGTAGCAATGCTTAAAGACCCTAGCTGCTAGAGAATTTGGTTGTTGAATGATTCTCCAACATTGTTTAGCTAAGAGGGCTTTGTTGAAAATCGCTAGGTCCCTAAAACCCAACCCACCACAATCTTTTGAACGACACAACTTCTGCCATGAACCTCAGTGCATCTTACGCTTCTCCTCATTCGAACCCCACCAGAAACACGCTCTCATCCTATCAAGCTCATTAACCAAACCACTTGGCAGCCAAAAAAGGGATATGGAGTATGTCGGGATACTCTAAATCACGGCCTTAATAAGCACCTCCTTCCCGCTAGCTGAGAATAACTTATTTTGCCACCCATATAATCTGTTCCATACCCGATCCTTGATAGACACGAACAACTCTGATTTATTCTTACTCACGAAACTAGGCAAACCAACGCACCGCTCATGACAACCAACTAGCTGAACCCCGTTAATCCGAGCACAAATCCTAGCACGCTCCCTTGAGACTCTCTTACTTACACACAATGTCGACTTGTTGAAATTACGACTTGACCCGAAGCTCTACTATAAATCTCTAAAATATGCTTAATGGCTTTACAATCTCTTTCTAAGGCTTTAGTGAAGATCATACTGTCATCTACGAAGAATAAGTGGGAAATCTTTGGACCTTGGCGGCTGCACTTGAAGCCATAGATGTCCCCCATATTTTCGGCTCTACGGAACAACTGAGAGAGACCCTCTTCACAGATAAGGAAGAGATACGGGGATAAGGGATCTCCGTGACGAAGGCCACGAGATATCTTTACAGAACCACATACCTCACTATTGATCAGAAACGAGAAGGAAACCGAACAAACACATCTCATGATGCGATCTATCCAACGAGAAAATTCCATTCTACCATATCATACGCTTTAGACATATCAAGTTTGAGCGCTAAAGCACCATTCCACCCCTTCTTTTTTTGTTTCAGAGCATGCATGCATTCGAATCCAATAATTGCATCATCTATAATCAACCTACCAGGGATGAAGGCACTTTGACTTTCTGAAATTACCTCATTCAGGACACCATAAAAATGGTTGGCAAAAGCCTTAGCCACCACTTTATATAAAACATTACATAAACTAATTGGTCGAAATCCGTCATTTTCTCGGCCTTTTTCACCTTCAGAATGAGAGTGATAAAGGTTTTATTGACCTCGTAAAGCTCGAGAACATCATTCAGAACACCTAGACATGCATTAGTGACACTGCCGTCAACAGTAGGCCAGAATTTCTGATAAAAAAGAGTCGGGAGACCGTCCGGGCCTAGAGCTTTCGAAGGGTGCATGTCGAAAATTTCTTTCCAAACATCCTCCGCTAAAAATTTCTAGTCAAGGAAAGCCTTATTACTAGCTGATAGGCACTGATCCACACAATCAAGAACCAAGTTCAGCTCACAATCAGATGGGTAGAGCGAGCAAAAGATGTTTGTAAAATACTGTTCCACAATTCCTACAATATCACCTTTATTATCCTTCCAACAATTTGCACTATCATATAATCCTGATATATTATTTCTAGCCCGACGAGCTGTTGCCTTTGCATGGAAATATTTTGAGTTTTTATCACCATTTTTCAGCCACAATTCTCTGGATCGCTGTCTCCAGTATGATTCCTCTTTTTTTTAGAATCACATCCAGCTCCCTCTCCACTCGACGAATATCCTTCCATGACCCCCTGTGTGATGTTAGTAGACACCCGCTGCAACTCTTCTTGATTAAATCTAATAGCTCTAAGCAAACTCCTTTGGTTCTCCACATTCCAACCAGTTAGAAGTTTTGTACACTACTGCAAACCCACGACCAACTCATGCATGCCATGCAATGGGCCCAAATCCTTAAAAGAATTCTCAACAATATTAGTGCAGCTCTCTCTATCAGCCCAACATTCCTCAAAATGAAAGCGACGGACCGAGCTTGGACTACCAGAGACAACATGACATTGATCTTGACACACCGTAAGGAAAATCTGGCAATGATCAGATCTCAAGTATTCCAAGTGTTTAACTAAGGCACCCCCAAAAATCGACATCCAATGAAAGTTGCCAACACATTGATCGAGTCTCTCCTAGACCATATCTTCCTTGTCTCTTTTATTGCACCATGTAAACGGAGGTCCTGTAAAGCCGAAGTCTTGTAACCCACAATCATCAAGTGCGTCCCGAAAGCTCTCAATCTACCATCTCAATCTCTGAACCCCCCCTCCCAACTTCTCATCCACATTTAGAACTTCATTAAAATCTCCGCCACATACCCATGGCAGGCTCGAAAGGCTATGAGGACGGCAAAGAAGGGTCCAACCATGATGCCTTTGGGACGTTTTCAGATTTCTATAGAACCCCGTCCACCTCCAAAAAACATTCCTGTAAGATAAAATATGCACGTCAATATGAAACTGAGAATAAGAGATAAGATTTTCATCAACCAAATTCGACCACAGGAGGCATAATCCCCCTCTTCGGCCAATACTCTCCACCACAAGCTAATTAGAAAAACCTAACTTAATCTTGATAATCTTTATGCGATAACGATCGAATTTCGTCTCCATAAGAAAAATGATTTCAGGCTTGTACGTTTGTTTTAATATCAGGAGAGTCTGGAACGCCTGAGTACTCCCCAACCCCTGGACGTTCCATACTAATATTTTCATGGCGACCAACAGGCCAGTAAAGACCGACTCGCCGATAAATCTGTAGGAACTACATGGGAACCGTCACAACCCTTGGTAAATTTTGGTTCCTTAACGACACTATCATCTTCGCTGAATAAGTTTCGTTTGCCCAGTTGCACTTCCGGTTGAGGCTCACCATGCATCCTCACCTCATCTCATCTCTAGCCCATCTCTTCCACTTGCCTGATTTAGGGCCCATACCACTACCAGATTCTTTTCCCTCTTTGATTCTAGCTGACGGGCTCGTACCAAGACCACATTCCTTTCTATACTTCACATCGCCACATTCCACTTCCATCGCAGCAACATTGTGATTCATATTGGCGAACACATCTAGCCCAGAAGCACTAACACTCGGGCCCAAGCCCCCACCCCCCCTAGTGCCTAGAATTTTAGGCTCAGATATTTGGGCTTTAGAACCTTGCACCCCAGCTTCCATACATTTTGAAACCTTATTAATACTCTGAGTTGACTCGTCCAAATTAGAATGTCCACCTAATAAGTCCACCACCCCCTTCTGCTTACTAGAGATGCACATTTTTCCCCGGATCCCTAAATCCCCACGTCCCCATCCCCATTTAGGGAAATTTTTTTGGGAGAAAATGGGGAATGGGGTGGGGATGGGGATGATTTTCATCCCCAAATTGAAATGGGGATGATTTTCATCCCCAAATTGAAATGGGGATGGGGATGGGGGGAGGTCCATTTCCCCCAAAACATATATAAATATATATATATATATATTATATAACATTTTATGATTTTATTATGTATTGTAATGCACATTTTATGATTTTATTATGTATTTATAATGTACTAATGGATTTTAATTTTAATTTGTAATTGAATTATTTTTTTTAATTTTTAATTTTTAATCAAAAGGGAGAATGGGGAAACGGGGAAATCGGGAATCGGGAAAACGGAGAAAAATGAGGAAAACGGGAAACTGGGGTTGGGGATGGATATACCTCCCCCCAAAATTCCACATCCCCATTTTCCCCAAATGGGGAAATGGGGGGGATGGGGGAAGGGTTTGGGAAGTGGGGATGGGGATGGGGGGACCTATATCCATCCCCATTCCCCAAATGTGCATCTCTACTGCTTACTCAATCCCGTATTATCAGGAGCAGAATCCTTCTCCAACTCAATGCAATCACCATCCTTAAATTGCTTTGCAAGATTTTTGCGCGCCTTCAACTGAATCCCTGATTTTCCTCCAGCCTGATTATCTGTATCCCGTGATTGACTGGTTGTGGAGACCATGTGAGCCTGCGTACCACACTCCACCAGAGCTGTACAATCGACCACGGTGGTTTTAGTTTTTTCGACGCCAGTTAGTTTCATATTCATTTCTTCACCTCCCGGGGCATGGTTTAAATCACTATGCTCAGTCCTCCATCTGTTTCGATCGTTATCATGAAAGTCTTCTTTTCTACCTTGCCATTGTCCAGTTTTCACAGGACTATAGGCCTTCAACCATGGGCTATATAGAGTATTAAAATCCTCTGGACCCTTTGAAGGTGCTTTCAAACCACAATCTCTAACAACATGTCCCAGTCGCCTGCATTAGAAACAATGATTCGGTAGTTTCTCGTAATTGAGTAGAATCATTGACTCTTTGCCGTCATGCAAAACATCCACCCTCAGAATACGTCGGAGAGGTTGAGTAACATCAATAACAACCCTAAAATGGATATATTTTCCAACACAGTCCCCAGATCCTCCATCGTCGACCTCTTTTACCTCACTAATCATACTTCCCAAGAAAGGCCCAATCTCCGATGTCATACAAATAAGGGGAACCGTATGAATCTGAACCCAAAAGGCCACCTTGTTAAAATGCATATTTTGTATATCCCATTTTCCTGTCTGTTCCTCAATGATCAGGAGAGCATTATCCAACCTCCATGGCCCCCCTTACAGAATTCTCCGTCTGTCATCTCCATTCTTAAAAGTAAAGGAAAATGTATTCCCGTCAATAACTTCAATCTCGAAGCCCTCCAGTGTCCTCCATATCTTTGGCATCACAATCATGAAAGCCTCTTTGTTCACCGATTTGTTTGAAAGGAGTTTCCCGATCAGCCGTAGCGCCAGGCCTCTCACCTCATCATTCGTCAGTTCCCTGCACATCGGCATTAACGGTCCCTCGTTTTCCTTCAACGTTAAAGAATCACATAGTTTTGCAATCTCTTCCGCGTTCATCTTGATTAAACCAAAAGCCAAACACCAAAGCGAACCGCACTCACCAGGTGTGAAAAGACTAGGTTCCAGATGAACCCCTCGCTACTTCCACCACAAGTTTCATTGAACCCCAGAGAGGATAGTAGAGAAGCCTGAAGGAAAGAATATCTTAGAAAAAAGGGTAAACTTTAAAAGTAACCATAAAATTAGTGAGTTTACTGTTTTTACCCAGAATTAGTATTTTCATTGTTTTTACCAACATTTCCACTATTGGGACAAAATTACCCTTCAGCCAAAATGAAAAAAAAAATAAAAAATAAAAAATAAAAGTAAAACAAAAGACATTCAAAATGGATTAATAAACAAAAGGAAAGTAAAAAAAAAAAGCAAAGTAAAAAGAAAAACCTTTCAGTGTTTGAAACAAACAATGAAGAGAGACCATAGTCGCCAAGATCACGACGAGCAACATCCGACGATGAAGAAGACGACCAAGATCCGACGACGACGACGGTGAAGACGGAGAGAAGAGCAAGACCCGACCCGACCCCAGCTTTGATTCGAATCACCGGCGTGTTCCACGGCGGCGTGGAAGAAACGATAAGGTTTGCACTTCCTCTTTACATTTGATTTTAGGGTTTCCTTTTATTTGTATTTTTGGTTGCATTTGTGCATTTGAGATGAAGTTGATTTTGATTTCGAATTCGATTTCGAATTTGATTGTCATTTGGATTTGAATTTTGATTTGAGTTGATTTTGATTTATATACCCCAATCCGTATCAATATTTCAATTGATTTGGATTTTGATTTTGATTTGAGTATATTAGCTTTCTGTTTTATTTTCTTTGTGATAAATGTGGATTTGTCTTTATTTTGTTATTTATTCATTATTCCCCCATTGTAAATATGTGTAGTATTTGAGTATTCTCTCTTAGGTGGAATCAGCAGGAAATTCTTTAGTTCACACGCAGAGAAGATAGAGGGAGAGTTATCGTCGGTAGATTAGTTTGTAAGTAGTTAAATACACATCCGACACATTAAATTTGCAAATGTAGTCGTGATGCTTTTATGTATATTCGTGAAAAAATATGATAGATCTTAAGGTTAAATCCTTTACAAGTATCTATAGTATTACTTTTTATTGTTTGTTTTAGTTTTAAGGATAGATTCTGAAAGTGAGTGACTACAAAGAGAAATATTGACATAGATGTGTTGACTTGCCAGTTCAGTTTGCACGTTTCTACTCCTTTGCTGGATTTGGATCTCTTAAAAATTCTCTTTATCTCTTATCAGTTGGTAGATTCTTTTTATTTTTTTATTTTTTGAAAGCTGGAAGTTGGTTGATTCTACTCCTTTACAGTTGTGTGTTCCATGTTGTGTTGGGGAACCCGACGGCCATTGGATTTTATGCAAAGTCGATCTACTTGACCGTCACATTACCATATTTATTTGTAAGTATGCAGAGACGGCGATTGTGAAGAAGGCTGACTGGAACTAGGGACAGAAGGAAACGTCCGACTTCCGAAAACAAATTGCATTTGAGATATATAATAATAGTGTGACATATAAGTCTTCCATACATTTGTAGAAGAATTTCCATGTTCGAATTTCTCTCTAGCCTTTTCGTTTATGGGTTCTTTCTTTTTACAAGTGATAATGTGATGGTATGTTCAATGAAAACGAATATAAATCCTTTGTTTCATTGCTTTTTTTTATTTATACAGAAGTGGATACTCATACCATGGACGCGTCGAAGCCCTTCCTGCTTCATTTTGGAAAAACTCCCTTGTAGTAGCGTCTTTATAGTTGTTGTTTTGTAGTGGCTGTTTATAATGGCTGTTTTGTACAGTTATATATCTATTTATTAAAATGAAGTTGGTACTGGTGCTATAAATAGAATATAGCAAACTTAGACATGTCCATTGTTGGGAAGATGGCAAAATGTTGAAGTGTATCTTTGTAGATTGGTTTTGAATTATGATGTTTTATATGCTTATGAATATGAATTTCAGTGGGCAATTCATTTGATGGTGTTGAATTATGATGGTGTTGAAGGACTGTCTGTTATTAATGTGTTGTTCATTAGTAGAGAGTTTGGTGTGGGTTTGGTGTGTTTAACTGTTGCAAACTGGTGTGTTTAATTGAATATCACTGGTGTGTTTAATTGTATCGCACTAGTGTGTTTAATTGAATCGCACTGGTGTATTTAATTGTATCGCACTGGTGTGTTTAATTGTATCGCACTGGTGTGTTTAATTGAATATCACTGGTGTGTTTAATTGTATCGCACTAGTGTGTTTAATTGTATAACACTGGTGTGTTTAATTGTATCGTACTGGTGTGTTTAATTGTATCGCACTGGTGTTTAATTGTATCGCACTGGTGTGTTTAATTGTATAACACTGGTGTGTTTAATTGAATAGCACTGGTGTGTTTAATTATATCGCACTGGTGTGTTTAATTGAATAGCAATGGCGTGTTTAATTGTATCGCACTGGTGTGTTTAATTGAATAGCACTGGTGTGTTTAATTGTATCTTACTGGTGTGTTTAATTGTATAACACTTGTGTGTTTAATTGAATAACAATGGTATATTTAATTGTATCGCATTGGTGTGTTTAATTGTATCGTACTGGTGTGTTTAATTGTATAACACTGATGTGTTTAATTGAATAACATTGGTGTGTTTAATTGTATCGCACTGGTGTGTTTAATTGTATAACACTGGTCACTGGTGTGTTTAACTGTATCGCACGAGTGTTTTTAATTGAATATAACTGGTGTGTTTTTTGGATTACTGCAGCTATTATTTTGTCAACCATTCACTTTCGATTCATTATTTATCTTTTCTTAAGATCAATTAATAATATCAAGAATTATCATATAGCAACAAAATATGTAACATACAAGTACACAAGACAGAAACAAATCTAATGCTTATATTAATTGTACTACTTATATTAATTGCAGTATGATCCATCCAACATTTACACACTGGAAAACAAATATAATCATGTCAGCAACCTTCTCTGCTTTCACCCTCTCTTTTTCCGTAACTTTTGGGGTTCATGCAATGCCTATGATTTATTTGCACGCTTAACATAGCTGTAAACAGAGAACTAGTTTATTCCAATGGACATTTGAAATAACAGAAAATTAAACAAAACTCAATTCTCCACTCAACCGAACCTAGCACAACCAATGGGAATAATTGTGGAGATTTTCTCATATTTCACTAACCAAAATATCTTCTCAGATAGGTTTAAAATTTTTTGTTTTCCAATCTTTCCTAAATTCCTCATAGCTACAAAGACCTGCTTCCAAAAATATCCACAAAAATCTCTAAAGTTTACTATAAAAAAAAAAAGCCGAACAATTGTTTGTAATTAATTTATTTAACATTCTTTTCTGATATGAAATTAATATGGGAGCATACCTCATTCAACATCATTGTCTGGATCCGTAGGGATATCATATGGGTGTGTTGAACACGTCCTTATGTTGTGAGATTTTTTTTTGTTGTGAGATTACTAATATGTTGTGAGATTTTTTTTTTTTTGACATGCAGAAGTGGACCCAACGAAATTCGTAATCACTTCTGGTGGGAAATGAATGAGGAACTTTTACGAGGGTGGTGAAACAGAGTTTGTCAAAGTTCTATCCCACAAACTTTGAATGTTGTGGATTATGTAAAAGATAGTGATGCCATGAAAATGCTATATTGATTTTGTAAATTACTGCCATGTAATGTCAGATGCCTGATTAAATGCCGAAAATAAGTCTTTTTAGGGCAATTTTTCCTAATTGATATCACGGTTGTGACTCACCCAAGTTCTCACACAATTTTTCCAATACATTTGGTAATTATTTTTTGTCACATGATCGCACTTTACAAATTTATATATTCTTTATATAAGCATTTTAAAACCAACACACTATGTTTTCTTTTTTCTTTTTTCAAAGAAACTAAATCCAAAGTACACCGTTAGTAAAATTTGAGCAAAATTACATGACAATCTGTTTCTTGAAATTTAGAAAAGAAATAGGTTCTACAACACATCCCATAAAAAGTTCCAATTGGTACATAGAGAATAACTTTATCCCTGCAGACAAATTACTCGGACTCAAGAATCCATCTGATGATCTGATTTAGCTCCATCCACCAGCATCACCACTTATTCAGTTCTGAAACAGACCCACATTTTGAATAAGCAATTCTTGAATCTACAGTTACCACAATAGAATATTTTTCACATTTAAAAATTACAACCCTTCCTATAATGTATAATGAAAAATTACTATCAATCATCGCTTAAGGTATGGAATTAAAATTCACACACCTTTCCATATTAGACTGATTTGGGGTACTTGTTTTATGCAAGTCGTTGTCGGAATCTTAAATGTCATGAGCATAAAAAAAAAATTTCATCCCCATTTGAATTCTAGGAATATAATGGAATGATAAGGTCATGAAACTGCATAAAAGAAACCTGATGATGATGATGTCAAGATACAAGTGATGTCAAGATACTGTGCTAAACAATTAAACACACCATTTGAACAATTTGACGTGAGGTGAGGTTATAACAATTCAAACCTACTCAAACCTAGAAACTCGAACTGAGACATTTCTAATACTTCTTGTTAAGTTATTTTTTACACTACTTTATTTCTTAGTTAATGATAACTGAAAAGTGAACACTTATAAAAAAATCAATCAAATCTACATCTAAAACAATAGTCCTCTGCAACAAAATAACCAATAAATGTTAGCTTGATATTCAAATTCTGAACAAATATACCACACAATAAAGAGGTTTTCATCCAAAGCCTAAAACACTCAAGAGGGGATTTTGGGACACATCCATTTCTCATACAAGATTTTTAAATTAGGTTTCGTCCATCCTCATAATAATAAAAACGACTCGATTCAAATAGCATAACAATAACGCAACATTTACTCTCATGAAAAGGGCGTTATGAGTTATCACCTTAAAGATACTTGAAATAAAACATCAATTCATTCATAACATTGGAGGTAATAAAACTGTCTCAAACAATGCCTCCATCGACTGCACAATTAAGTACTAAATTTAACTTAAACTCAATTAAACATGCAAGTACTACCCAATTAAACACACACCTATTTCCAACTTAATTAAACAATGCATGAAAGTCAAACAAATACAAAGCAGCCATAGATGGACAATAGTAAATAGTCACAATGTATTCAAAAAATAGTATCATCAACAACAACATAAAATAGTAAAAACATTTATACAAAAACAAAAAGAAACCCAATCAACCAATGCATGAAAGCCAACAAATATAAAGCAGCCATAGATGGACAACAACTTGATGAATTAACATAATCAAGAATATACACTTCGAAAACGTTTAATAAACTCCGAAAATCATCGACCTCCGATCAACATTGAATAAATATCAGGTTGTACAATAATCGATCTCGAAAAAACTTGTAAGAATCACCCATCAAATAACAACTCAAATAAACTCCATATATGTATAAAGTACCAAATCTCAACAATTCGCAACTATAACTTCAAACAAAAAGGAGACATATATATAAATAATAATAAAGAAACCCTTTAATTAATAATGTGATTCTAATAACAACAAAAATAATAAAACCCTAACCCAATCTCCATATCCATTTATAATCTCTGTTCATGATTTCAAAAACATGTAAACCAAATCAACCACATCTCTAATGATTCAAAACAGAACAAAAACAAAAAAAACACAAAAGCATTGATCATAAATGGAGGCTGAGATCAACATTCATAAATGGAGGCTTAGATCAACATTAATCATTCAGGCATTGATCATAATAGGTACGAATTTGAAGAATCTTAACCCTAACATTTAAAAAACAGCAAATCATAGGGTTTGTAGAGGGATTTCATTCAAAATAAATGTATAAATCTGTTAAGCAAACATGCAATCTTCAATTCGAGTATCAACAAAATCCATTTCGCCCAAAAATCCAAACATAACCCTAACACTAGCCGATCTTCGGTCTAAAAGAGGAAAAATGAGAGATTTTGTAACAAATTAAAGCATGAATATGGATTGAAATAGGATTACATACCTTTTGCAGTTGATTCTTGAAGATTTGTGAGAGAATCAAGTTTTTGTTGTAGGAGAAATCGATTTGTTTCGGTCTTTGGCGTGAGATAAAGAAGAGAGAGAAGAGAGAGAAGAGAGAGTTTAGAGAATGAAGAGAGAGAAGAGAAACAATAGTGTTAGCGTGAGATAAAGAGAGATAGAAGAGAGGGTTTCAGTATTTCAGACAAGAAATAAAAAAGTAAAAGTAATATAGAAAAATGAGGGGCAATTTTGTCTCTTCAGTGTATTTATTGGTAAAAACAGTAAAAACACTAATATTGGATAAATTTAGCAAAGTCCATAATGTTTTGGTTAGAAAAGCCTATTTTCTCTAGACAAAAGTTATTTTTATAAAAATTAAATAAATAAAGATTAATTAGTACGGAATAATTTAATATTAACTTTCAAAAAGAAGAAGAAGAAGAATATAATATTAAAGATTTAGGAATTGAGAGGTTGAAAACAAGACACCTCCTAACAACTTTATTAAAATGATAAGAAAAAATTTAAATAAGAAAATAATAAGAAAAAAATAAATAATAAAATGATAATAAATATTTTCAATAATTTGATTGTTTATTTATTTATATATCATATGTTGAGGCACGACATGAAGTTGGACATTGTCAAATTGAAATATTGTTTGTACCATAAAGCCACTTTAAAGTTTGGACGAAGGTTCTTGATTTAATCAATAAGAATATGATTTTAAAAAGAGGGATTGGATGGTATATTATTTAACTATTTTTATGGGATTAGATTGGATTGGAATAAATTTGTATTATGATGTTTTTGATGAATACGAATTTGGCTAAAGTAAAATTGTCTCTTATTTAGAATAACATGGGATTTGATTAAAAAAATAATTGATAATAATTGTTTTTTTAGAGAAGTCAGTGTAAAATTATATAAAATTAATTTTAAATAAATAAAATTATTTTAAATCAATTTAAAGAAAAGAAAATTAAAATTATTTTAAATTCAAGTAATATTTTTTAAATGTTAGAATAAAATATATCAATATTAAAATAGAATAAAATTTATTACATTAACTTTTAAAATAGATTAAGTAAATATAATGTATATGAAATAATCTAATTATTAAAAAAAAATACAAAACAACCAGGACAAAAGTTATGCCAGCTATTGTGACGGGATTAAATAGTCCTACCACAATGAGATCATTCTTTTTCACAGGGTTGGAGCATATAGATTACAATCACGAGATTGGACTAACCCAGTCCAATCCCACCCAAGCGCACCTATATTGTAAATGGATTCTTCCCTCCAAAAATATTCTTTTAAATAAGTTTATACAATAAGAGATTAACATTATAATTGATATATACATAATTATTTTTCTATTCTTTTAGGCTAATTTTTAATGGATTTTCCTTTTCCAACTATAGTTTTTAGGTCCGTTTCTCATGGAAGTTGTGGACTTGTTTTATTAGCTATATTCTGATTATTTTTAAAATTGACGACTAAAGGGAACGAGAAAGAAAGAAGATAAGAACTCACTCCATTGGTGGTCCAATCCATACACACGAAAATTATCATGTGTAGGATTTTCACACATTTTTTCTGTGTGGAATACCGATTAATATGGATGTAAAATGTATATTTTATTTTATTTTACATTAATGTCAATCAAGATCCTGTAAAACATAAATAAATAACGGGAATTGTGCGCTTTGATATGTATAGTTTTTTCTCCTTGGGATCAAACTCAATTTTTAGAGCGTCATAGTGTTAATGTATCAAGTCCATACTTCATGTATTATCATTGGCTCCTACTTAATAGCTTAAGTATTTGGATTGAATGATTGATAATACAATATTAGAGTTATGTGATCTCTAGTTCAAGGGACACCGTGGTTTTTTTTTTTTTTTGATTGGGGCTGTTGTTATTGGGTTTTGTCACACATCAATTGAAATAAAAACTAACATGCGGAATAAATAAGCAAAGCCTTAGGTGCGAAATTTTGGTGTATATACGTTATTTATCTATTTATATTGCACGAGAGTCTTGTCAAAATTTAATCTACTTTGTAGCTTTTAGAAATAAGCAATGTGCCCGGTACTATTAAAATAAATAAATAAATAAACAATGCGTCACTAGAGTTGTAGTTTATTGGGTAGATGAACGAGTTTAAGGTTTGGACAAATTACTCTTAAGTCAACAATTAGAATATTACCAATAACAAAAGACTTCAACAAAATACCTAATCAAGATAGATGAATATATAGATGCTATCAAAATATATATATATATATATATATATATATATTGTTATTTGTATAAAGTACAAAATTCAATGGTAATATAATGACAATACGAAGAATAAGTTTGACCAGTTGAGAGTGCTGTTTTGATATTATTGAATTGTTAGTATATATACAGCTGCGTTTTTTTTTTATCTAAGAAAATGCTACAAAAAAATTCAATGGAAAATGACTCACAAGTTAGCATTTCAAATCAATAAGCCATGTCAATCAAAATTTATTGTTAGTCCCCCGTTTAGATTAATATGCAAAAAAAAAATTATTATTATGTAATATACAAAATTTATTGTTAGTTCCCCATTTAGAGTAAAGTGGCTATATTATCACCCATAAAAGTTCTCCCCACACCCATTTTAAATTTTAAAATTTTCAATTTACTCTTTAGCTCTTTCAAATACCAAAATTAGCCTTTAAATTATATTATGTATTAACAAATCTAATGATATTATTTTTCTCTTGAAACCCATTTAATCGGTTTTTATCTTCTTCTTTTTTTGAAAAACCAGTTCATTTTCCGTAAATTCTTTCCTGAAGAATATTGGCCATGTATGATTGATGAACTTCCTCATCTATCTCTTTTTAATTAAACAAAGCCACATGAAAAATGTTTTCTTATCTTTCTTTCTTAAAACCTTAATTTTGATTATTGAGAATAAACAAGCTGCCTTGTTGACCAATTCATTTTGGGATTAATTCATGGTCTCACTATTGGGATTAGAAGTTTTTTTTTTTCTGCTTTCTTCCAATATCGGTATCTTATTCTGTGATCATATCCTCCAATTTTTTTTTGATAGAATAACTTCCTTCATTAGTTTTTGTTTTGAAAGCAAAATAACATCATTCAAAACTGGGAAGAAAACCGATAAACATCATCATCTACTAGCTTACAAAGCCGAAAAGGAAAATCAACAGTCCACACAGTTGGAGTCCTACAGCTAAGGACCCATTTGGCCATACCATATGATTTAGATTTTGAATATAATTTAGGGTTTGTGATAGGTAAGATGGGAGGGTGGGTGATGACAACTGCTTTGCTCTTTTTTTAATTAAATGATTGTGTCCTTTTAAGTAATTTTAAATATGGATGTGGAGAGAACTTATTTTGGTGGTAAGCCACCCTTAGAGTAATATGGAAAAAAAATATAAAAATATAAAAATATAAAAATTTATTATGTAATTGGTAAATTATATTCCAAAAGATGTACTATAGCTTCTTTCTAATTTTTTATTTGCTTCATATATTACATGACTGTAATACTGACAAGATTTATATGATTTGATACTATGTATCTTATTTAGATTCTATTTTGGTGATAAATAAATATAAATTTTTTTTTTTAAATGTCAAAATCGCCCACTTATACCATTAAATATAGCAATTTTCACCCCCACCAAATCCTATAATTTTTTTAAGGCTTAAAATATCTATTTCTTTAGTTAACGGAAAATTCTCTGGTGTGAGAAATCTCAGCTAACACCCTCGAGACCACTACCACGTCGATGGTGGCCGGGGTTAGGTACCTAGTTTATTCAAATGGTGATGGATGTTGAAACTAATGCTAATATGAGGTGAAAGAAAACATAGCAGCTTGTATTATCAATCGCATATGACGTACAAACATCTCTCAAATGCCTTCATTCTTTCTAGGGTACAATAGAGTGGCAATCTTGTGCCTGTCGAAAAGTAGAAAAAAACCTCATCCCTCTCTGGAGCTTTCTCCCTCCATTTATGCGTAGTCTTGATAGGTTAAGTTCATGATTTTCCGCCTTGATTTTCTCAATCCTCTCTCTCCTTATCGGGCGGGATCTCTTATTTAAAAGTCATTGACTTTGGTTTAATAACGAATTCGAGAATATCTTAGGTGGCGATAAGTTTGTTTCCTTTTTGGATTCAGTCACTTGTTCTACACGTAGCGTTTCAATGTTTGTTATAGGTATGATTCCTTGTATCTTCATGGCCTGATTCCTTACAGAGGTCGTCGAGTGTGGCATGTTTGTTTTGTAGAGCAAAGTGCCCTGGCCTTGGTGCCAGGAGCTTGATCTAGCTTTTCCAGGTCTCGTGCCCCCTGTGGGCGCTCTTCGATGGCAGCGAGGCTTCGACGAGCTTCCCCCTACTTGTCCAAGCCGGTCTGAACCTTTCTTCAGTGAGGCGGAGAGATAATATAGTGCGAGCTTGGAGCCTAATAGGTTTCTTTCTGAGTTTGGAGAGGATGGCGGGCTTCTGGGGAGGTTGTGAGGTAATTTCGACTTTAGTGTTACGAGCTCGAGCAGATCGTGTCGGGCTCCGTCTCAAGTGTTTCCAAAGCTCGACGACCTTTCCTCGCTTCTGCGGGGGGTTGTGAGGTAATTTCCACTTTAGTGTTACGAGCTCGAGCTGATCGTGTAGGGCTCCGTCTCAAGTGTTTCCAAAGCTCGATGACCTTTCCTCGCTTCTGAGGGGTGGCTCTGTAGCTCGACCCCGGGACCCGCGGTTCCATGGTGGATAATCTTAGGCCTGGATTCGGGTTAGGAGGGTGGAGAATTTCCCTTTAGTCCCCAGCCAAATTTGGCTATTAACATCTTTATTTGCGAGCTTGTTTTGTTGGACTTTTAAAAAACCTCTATCGCTAAAAGATCTACTTGTAGTAGATCTATTAGAAATAGAGTTTTTGAAGAAAAAAAAATTATAGTTGTTTGGTTGATAGACTTTTTTTTTAAATATCTATTTGAAGAAACACCTTTCATTGAGGTTTTGCCTAGTAGAGGTTTAAACTCTACTAGCCTCTACTGAATTTAAAATAAACAATCTTAAAAACCTAACCAAACAACCTTAAAAAAACTCAAATAGAAGTTTGTAGACCTTTTAAGACAATAGAAAACTCAACAAAACGAGTACATATTATCAACTAGCTGGTATTGGAATCCCATCTGCTGTATACCTATCAATCACCCTCTGATTAATAAATAAAATAAAATGAAAGTTTTACACCAAATATGTTATATTAGAGCTCCGATATTTAATGGATTTTTTTTTATAGAATTGCGAACTATTGTTAACGTATTCACTAATTTCTTGACTCAAAATTTCTAGATTTTAATGAAACCATAATATATAGTTCCATATTTATGAAGGGTTTTAAGTCCTATTATACACATTTATCATTATATATGGGGATATTTTCCTTGTAAGAGTGAATATTCAAATCGATAGGCCATAACAACTACCCAACTCATTCGGTATCAAATTTTGAAAGAAAAAAAAATCATATTCTTAAATTTTCAACCATTAGATACATATATGCCATATCTCTGCTTATCAGAATTCACTTCATTCTGGAACATTGGAGATATACATATATGGGTGTAAAAATATTGCCAAACAATCCAAAGTGTATGATGTCTACCAAACCACATCGAGCAATAAATGATCGTAACAATTTCATATAGGATAGAAGTTAGAAAATGACAACTTGGGTTTCGGTTTCAACAAAGTTAAAGCTTAAAACTTATCCAAAGATAGAACTTCGTTATCTTATCAATAGTCTATACCACTTGAGGGAGGTTAGGTACACTCTATCTACCCACTTTCTCCTCTTATGTTGACATATGTCCATCTTTTATTTTTTACCATAAAAATTATAACCATAATAAATGAATTGTTTTTTCATTTTATTTACCACACAAACCAAACATTCCCTTCCTATATTATCCTCCTCTTTTTACCAAATATAATTTGTCATCTCTCATTTAATTTTTTCAAAAACCCTTTTGACCTTTTTAAAGAAAAAAAACGTTTTAAATGAGAAAGGATTTTTTTTACTAAAAACCATCATTTATACTCTTTTAAAATATGTATAATTTATATTGTCACTTATTTCATTTAATATTTATTATAATATGAAAAAGATGATTGCAATATATATATATAATATTATATATATTTTAGTCTCAAATATCATTTATACTATTTTAATATATATATATATATATATATATATTAAAATAGTATAAATGATATTTAGGAGTAAAAAAATAATTAAATTTGTAGTAAAAAAAACTCATATAGTTTTTTTATTAAAAAAAAGTCAAAATGGTTTTTGAAAATAATTAGATTAAAGATATTACAAATTATATTTTGTAAAAAGAAAGGGCAATTTGGTAGAAGGCTAGTTGGTTTGAATTGAGAAAATAATACATTCATTATGCTCCAATTTTTATGTCAAAAAGCAAAAAGTTGACATATGTTAACATAAGAAGAGAAAGTGGATTAAGAGAGTGGGTTAGGAGAGTGAATTTAGTATCCCTCGTACAACTTATCTTTTATTCTTGACATTTTAAATCTTATCCAAAGATTTAACCTTTTATCTTATCTGATTAACAATTAATTTAACCTTTTCATTTCAAAATTCTCTTCTGATTTTTTATTTTTCTAAAATAATAAAAACAAATGCACAACATGTCACCTTTGAAGTTTTAGTAAATGCACGTGGATTTAATATATATATATATATATATAGTCATTTTCCTGTCAGTGCGCACTGATAGAATTATATAAGGACATTGAATGTGAGCCACTCATTTATAAAAGAGTTTTGATAAGTGCATACATACCAAGTCAAAACATGTAAATTGAGTGGTTCATATTCAATGTCATTATATAATTTTATTAGTGCGTACTTATGTGAAAATTATTATATATATATATATATATATATATATATATTGAAGTACAAATTTTGTGTTTATTGGTGGGAGATAAAATTTGAACTCATATGAATGTGAAGTGAATCACTTCAACTTCTTCTTTTTTTCAAATAATGCGATGATATCATAATAGGTGTATATGACTATATCCATGTGTTAGTAATTTATACGATTGTCATTACTATATTTATAATACACACGTAATCGGTAATTCACAAGTAACCTCATAAGAAAAATATGACTTGATGTTAAGAGTGTTTATTCAATTTGGTAATATCTCTGGTTTAAGCCGGTCAATATCACCGTAGTTTTTAATGTTTTGTCAAATTTCAAAATTTTCTTAAATATGCATTCTATATTGAACTAATAATATTGTAGATAGATTAGAGAAAATTAAACTAAAATAAAATAATAGACTATACTACCAAGCAACATAGAAAAAGAATAATTCCATTAGAGATGCTAATCTTTGATGTATTAGGAATTTGAGGGAATGGATCTAAATAGCACTTTTTCAATCTTAATTTGTGCAACTAACACAGCTTTAATAACTCATGTTTTATTGGCACCAAAATAAGTGGTGAGACCAAAATACCCCCACTTATTATTATTATTATTATTTAACTTTTAATTTTCTACATATTTCTCTCTCTCTCTCTCCCATTCTCTCAGGCGATCTCTCTCTCTCTCTCTCTCTCTTCCCAATCTCTCCGGCGATCTCTCTCTCTCTTCCTCTCCTCTCATTCATCTTCTACCTCCAACTCAATCATTCTCCGTCGATCGATTCGCGATCGTTGTTTTGACTTGTGGGTTTGATTTCAGTTCGAATAACAAAAGAGAATGGCGGTGGAGAGAGAAAGAGAAGAGTGATGGTCCTCTGCTGGTTCGATCGACGTCGTTCTCACAGTTCCCGATCTCACTGCCGGATTCGATCTGGACGTCGCCGTGAGGCTCCGGCTGAGAAGATGAATCTGAATGAGGTTTGTTTGAATTTGAGAAGATGAATAATAGTTTGAATCTGAATGGGGTTTGAGAGATTCGATTTTTAAAAGAGAAATTAAAAAAAATGGTGGGTTTCGAATCTGAGAAGATGAATCTAAATGGGGTTTGTTTAAATCTTGAATTGGTGGGTTTGAGTTTGTTGAATCTGAGAAAATGAACAATAGCAGATGTTGAGAATTTATTTTTAAATTTCGAGACTTATTTGTTCCATTTCGAGACTTATTTGTGAATATCCGAGACTTATTACGATTATTCGAGACTTAATTTATGAATATCCGAGACTTATTACGATTATTCAAGACTTACTTATGAATTTTCGAGACTTATGCGTTTTCGAGGCTTAATTCACAAATATTCGAGACTTATTCATTCGTTTTCCAGAAATTGTTCGATCTTCAAAGCTGAAACATGAGTGAACTTAAGGTAGCGAAAATGATTCGAACATTTTGGAAGAGGAAGAAATAAGAGATCTGAGAGGATAGGGAGAGAGAGGTGTTGTTTGGGAGAATCAGAAGAGAGAGAAATAAGTAGAAATTTAAGAATTAAAAAAAAGATGAAAAAAAATAAATTGGGTATTTTGGTCTCACCATCTACTTTAGTGCTATTTAAACAAGAGTTATTAATGTGGTGCTATTTGCACAATACTCATCCTAAAAAGTGCTATTTAAGTTTTTGACCCTTAGGAATTTTCTAGAATAAATATTTAATACAAATTGAGCTGGTTCTTGAATGATTTGATGGCAAATAGGAAAAAGATTATAATATAAGGTAATGATTGATTTATAAATATATATTTTTTTATTAACAATAAGAAAGGACAATGATTGGAAATATTTTTAGAAAGATTTGGTGATGGCATGACAAATTGATGGTGTGTTTGAACATGGTTAGATAGAGCCTAGAGAGCATAATTCCCAAATATACCGGATCAATCTAATGTTACTTTACATACAAGCTTAATTACAAAACAAATCACATTTTCGGATCTCGTTTCTATTATTACTTTAGGTTTAAGTAACCATTTGGTTTATCTAAAACGTAAATCGAATTGAATTAATTTTTTTTAATTATATTAAAAAATAACTTTTTTTTGAGAGCTGTCATCAAATACTACAAGTGACAAAATTCAATCTTGTGTATTAAAAGTGAATGATTCAATCAAAATAAATTGATTTCGATTGGTTTTGATTTTTGATTTTTGACATAGAATAGGAGAGTATTTCTATAAGAAAAACATATTATATTAATTGATTATTATTTCAGTTTATTGCCCATTAAAAGACTTTGTTGTTGTATAAGAGATTAGATCTATTTATATTTATAAGTGAAGACTTTATTGCCATGTGTATGAGATTTGATCTATTTATATTTATATAAGCAAGATTAGATTAGATTAGATTAAAAATTAAACTCACCAATGTACCAAAACAATACATTTTACATAACATAGATGTTACCTTAGAATACATGCAAGAAAGATGAGCACCCGCATATCAATTAATTCATGATTATTATTATTATTATCTTCCAATTTCTTATTAAGACAATACAGGTTATTTAGGGCATCTCCAACCCATGCACCAATCCTTATTTTGTTGCAATTTTCCTTTCCAACAGTACGCTATATGGAGTGCCAGTTTGGAGCTCTTCAATTTGTTGGGCTTGAAGTAGTGCAGGTTCATTCTCTTTTTTTTTACTCCCTCAATTTTTATTTATTTATAGATATACCATCATTCAATAAAATTTATTCTGTTTTTATTCCTTATTTAGATGTTTTGTTTAATCACGGTTTTACTCCTATTATATCAATTTTATTCCAATGTATCCATTTTTATTATCTAATGTTTTAGTTAATTAAATTTAAATTTTTAATTTACTAATTTCTTAATTTCTTAACTTATCGTAATATTATGTTAATTAAGAGTTGAAATGTTAATTGTCAAGAAATTCCAAAAAATGAATATTTAGGAAATATTCTTTTTAGAATAAGATTTGGTGCAATGGGTTGGAGATGGTGGTGTGGAAGTTGCTACATTTTTCTGCATAGTTGCAACAAAATGGGTTGGAGATGGTGTTATAACAAAATTATTTTATTCTGAATCATAATTCATAGTAATATGTGTGGTTTTTTTTTTTAAATGTACATGTTAACTTGTTAAAATAGAAGACGTACAAAAGATATTGTGTTACTCTTTTAGTTGATCTTTCTCATTCGTTCAATTCTAAGTTTCAAAGCCAATTGTTTAAACCTTGGATATTATTCGAAGAACACGATCGGCTATCCAGGTCAAAAAATAAAACAAAAATATGCTAACAATCCATACATATATGATATATGCATGCATGCAATTGGTCATGAAAGCATATTCATATGATGTTGTTTCAGTTTGCTTTGGAAGACCCACATGTTTGCTGGTGAAGAATCCCAAGGCTTTGTAGTCGATGTCTCCTAAGTCCTACCAATCATATTGCATAAAAAATAATCACATATATTTGTTGGTATTTTGGAGATACAATGTCCTTATTCTTTTGCAAACCACTCAATTTGGATCCCCATTTATACTCTAAAAAACTTTTCATATCTTTCTTTTTAAGGAAAAGATCGTTTTGGCTCCCGACCTTTACCTTATTAGAAATGTGAGGACATGGTTTGTTCATATTGGCCGATCTCTCTCCTGAAATGAAACTAATGTAAAATTTCCCCCTTCAGTTACATTTTTCATCCAAAAAGAGTTTGACCGTCAATCCTCACAGTAAAATGACCGTTTTAACCCTCAATATATTTATTAAATAAAAAATATATTAAAAAATAGAAAACAAAAAAATATTTTAAAAATGGATCTCCACCGTCCATCTTTGAGGTGGATGGCGGAGATCCCTCTTTTTATTTTTTATTTCATTTTAAAAATAGAAATTAAAAATTAAAAAGAATTTAATTTTTCAAAAAAATTTAATTCTTTTTTATTTTTGAAACAAAAATTAAAAATTAAAAATTAAAAAAAATTTAAAAAAAAATTAAAATTGGATTTGTTGATGTTCTGGATTTGTTTTTGAATCATCCCAATCAAACCCAGAAAAAAAAAATCAAACAATTCACTAAAATCAATTTAAATTCAAACCAAACTCATCCATGAACCCAACCCTGAAAACCCAACACCCACCATCATAGATACATCTCATCCTTTAACCACCACCATCACGAACCCACTTTTTCTACTTCTTCAACCAAACGTCTCTCTCCACCATCAACCAAACCCAACAACATCCCAACATCAACACTACCACCACCATTATCATCATCAAAACAACCACCACCACCACCAGATCGAAACGAACCAGCACCGCCGTCGAAACCCACGGCCTAGGTCGAAACCCAAATCATCAACAACCACATTCAACATCAATAACCAAACCCAACCATCACCCACGCCCACCAAACATATCCACTGTCAAACCACGGCGGCCAAATCAAAGACATACGAGATCGAGAGAAAGATGATATCGATCGAGAGAGAGAGAGAGAGAGAGAGAGAGAGAGAGAGATGAGATCAGAGTGGTTAGGGGTAGTGATTACTGTGATTTCAGCGGGCTAGGGTGTGGTGTTTGGGTGGTGGTGTCGGCGGCAGCGGTGGCTAGGGTTAGGATTTATATTTGAGTTGGAGTTGTGGTGGATTAGTTAGTTGAAGAAGATGATCAAAAAAAATCCTTTGAAGTTCTGGGATTGTGAAGATATTTGAGGTTTGAGAGGATTAGATTGTTTGGGAGAGAGAGAGAGATCGTCATATCGATGATGGTTGGGTTTTTTTGTTTAATTTTTTGTTTTGTTTTTAATTAATTAATTATTTAATTAATTGCTTTTACAATATTGCTCCTTGATTTTAATGGTCAACGTTATTTTGGATGAAAAATGTGATAGAAAGGGTTCATTTTCCATTCTTTTGATTTCAGGGGGATTAAAGGCCAATATGAACAATCTCTGTCCTCACATTTCTAATAGGGTAAAGGTCAGGGGGGAAATGATAATATCCCTTCTTTTTATTGATACTTCTGTATTTAAAAATATCTCCAATATCCTACTTTTGGTTAAATTACATGTAAACAATCTGAAATTTGATAGAAACATCTTATAGCAGAGGTGTTTCCAAAAACATTATACGAAAAACCTATTTATGTTTGACCAATTTTTTTGTTTGTTATTTAAAACAAGTATTGTGATTTTATAATTACATAAAGGATACGGATATTGACACTCATAAAACTTATTAGTACATCCATTTTTATAAGTACACTCATGTCTAAAATTTAAAAATTAACCCTAATACTAATAGTACCCTCGTTGAAATGAATATATTCATTTTAATACATATTATTTATACACACTCTTAAATTATTATCACAACCAATTTATATAAAAAAAATCATATTATTTTTGAAATCAAATCATCTTTTAATGATGGTCCAATTTACTTTTGGAAATATCTCGAATGTATGAGCCTTATGAAAGGGAATATATGGAACCAAATTATATATGGGGTCAAGATATTTTCAATATGAAATTCTCTTATATATACAACTATCTTTAAAAAAAACTTATTGATATATACAGCTATCTTAAAAAAAAATTGTTGATATTTAAAAAAAATTTATTGATAGAGTTCATAATTATACATAAAAGAAAGTCAAAAACAATATGATAATCATGTGATGATGAGAAAGTTTAATACTTGAAATAAAATTAGAATTTAATTAGGGTTTATCATACGCTAGGGTTTATAATAAGTTTTTTTTAAAGGTAAGTTTTTTTTTAATAAAGAAATATAGTTAAAGATAAGAGTGTAATTAATGAGTGTATATAGTATTTGATTTATTTTTAATTAAAGTAATTTGTCCTTATTGTTAAATTTCTATTGAAATATTTTTGTAATTAAATTTTTTAATAAAATATGGGTGTATTTATAAGTTTCATGGGTGTCAATATCGATACCCTTATGTAAAAACATTTACGGTTAGCTAAAAACCCTTCTAGATCATCTAATTTTGGAAGGTGCATGATTGTTTTTAGATTTTGATAATCTCAAGGGGCCTTTTGAAGTTCTCTCATAATTTTAAAATTCTTGAAAAGGATATCTCACGAATTATGTAAGAAAATTATGTTAAATTTCTAAAATTTAAGAGATATTTTTAATAAAAAAAAATTAAATGTTGAATATATTTGAGATTACTTATATTTAACCGAAAAGAAGTGAGGATTTGCAGATTTGGGCCACCTACTTTTTGCTATTCCGACCTACTTAGTAACTTGCTAAACTTGATAGATTCCAAAATTCGTTTAAATATACCATGTGATTTATCAAACTTTAAACTAATGGGTTACAACCATCGTTGAATGTTGTTTAATGATAAAAAAAAAAAAAAAAAACCCCCATTCAATCTATTGTTGATTTTTAATTTTATAGCAGAAAAATAGCAAAAAAAAATTAATTCTTCTAATTATTTTTTATGGTTTTACTCTAAACTTTTATTTTTTAGAGTGTGTTTGGTATGACTTTTCTACTGGTAAAAAGAGTATTTTTTTTTTAATGTTAAAAGCTCTTTTTATGGTTTTTTTTTTGTTTCTGCAAAACTAAAGAAGTTTTTTTTTTTGTATTTTAAAAAAAAAACTATTTTATATCTATCAGGCCTAAAATTTGAGTTTTTCCCAAGAAACTCTTTTTGAGCTTTTTTAAAATAGATAAATAGTCCCAACTACCCTCCATGAACTTTAAATATTTCACAATGTATAGTACACTTCTATTACAAATATTTTGTTAGAGCCTAATTTTGTAATTTTTAACAACAAAGGCTCTTTTAGAGATATTTTTTCAAATAATCTACTAACTTAAAAGTATTTTTTTAAATGAATACAAAGCAACATACCACATGTTTTACATTATAAAACCCTAAGGTGGAGAAACATCAACGGTGCCGGCGACGGCGAGAAGAGATCTACTATGAATAGAATGATTATACACTCAATACTCGCCTTCTCTCAGATAATTGCTCATGTTTCGTATCTTTTGTCTCATGAAAACATAAATTGATAATGATCTGTTATAATGGATTAAATGGTTGTATTTATATGGTTTGATCTAGAGTTTCCCTAGTTCTTGTCGTACAAGCAGTTGATTCATTAATTGGAATCTTGCTGAGATTCTAGTAGAGTAGATCGATTATAACTTGTTTCCCGTTTGATGTTTATCCTTCTGTAAGCTTTGAGTTCTTTCCTGATTATAATCATCTTATATTGGAGAGGAAATAGGGATATTTCCTTATTGGAGAATGATTCTAAGATTCAGTGTCTGAGTGAATCTTCTCTTGATACGGCGTGTCTTGATAAGGTCATATTTCCTGTTTTGGCAAAGTAGATCTTGCTGAGTAGAGATCTTCGGTGAGCAGGGTCTTTGCCCATTAAGAATTCTTAACTAGACGACTTTACTTGGTGCATATGCTTCTGACTTCCATATCAATTTTCTTGATGACATGTCCAATCCTAATGACATGTCATTGGCCAATGCCCCTTTCGTTGACTGGTTGACTTTTAATGATGTGTAATTACTATATTTTTACACGCTACCTTTGTTGATGTGTCACGCTGACGAAAATACATACAACCATATTATTTTCAATTGTTGATTAAGTTATTTACACGTGTAAAAGACCTCGGGAAGTTTGGTGTAATTTGTTTAAAGAAAACAATCCAAACTATAATTTCTAAAGTGGCATCAATCTCTTACCTCGATTGTAAGAAAGCAGTATCATTGCCTGTACATACTTGAATTAGACATGCATTTCACATGAGTAATTTTACATTTCTAAGCAGATTTTAAATGTATATAGCAATGTAAACATCAAGAAAAAGAAATAACTATGGATTTATTCAAATATATATGGATTTATCATTTTATCGACACCTCATCTATGCACCAATTAAAGATGATGTGTTTATGCAATAATTACGCCAAAAGCTTCACAATTAAATAATCAATCATGCATAGGATTTCAAACCAAATCATAGAATTGAAAGAAAAAAAGAGTATTTGTGAGGTTTGAATTCATAATGTTGGCCATACGGGGTCAACAATCATCTGTCAACTCGCTGTCATGTATAGGTATGATGTCAATACTTGATCACGATAATCAATCGATGCCAAGCGGCACTATAAGAACCCTTAGATCCACCCGCGACATGTATAGATACGAAGTCTGCACTACCATGAATATAAAGAAATAAAGTATCATAGATTAAGCTTTTGACATAGTGTTAAACGTTTGATCCCAGCACATGATGTAAAATTATTAAGGTCCTGGGTAGAGGTGCCCACGGTTCGGTTAAACCGTGGGCACCAAACCGAAACCGGATGGAAAAAACCGAAATCAGAATCCTAATCGAAACCGTCGGTTATGGAACCGGTTGGAAACCGGTTCCGAATCGGTTCGGTTACGGTTACGAGAAGTTGAAAACCGGTCAAAACCGGCCAAAACCGACGGTTTAACCGTCGGTTTTGGGTAAAAACCGACCAAACCGTCGGTTTAACCAACGGTCGAAACCGCCGGTTGAACCGCCGGTTTAACCGTCGGTTTGGTCGGTTTTTACCTAAAACCGACGGTTAAACCGGCGGTTTAACCGGCGGTTTCGACCGTTGGTAATAAAAAAAAAAAATTCTGACGAATCACAAATCGCCACGTGGACCACACATTTCAAAAAAAAAAAAAACAAATGAGCTGGTGTGTTGACCGTTGGGCGTTGGGTGAGGTGACCAACGGTCATCTAAGTCACAACGGCCATATATATATATATATATATATATATATATATATATATATATATATATATATATATATTATTTTTTCCCCTTAATTTCTTAAAATTGTAAATTCGCCCCTCCACTATAATCCTATAAATACCCCCCTCATTTCAATATTCTTCACACAATCACACCACTCTCAACTTCTCTCAATCTCTCTCAATCTCAAATTCTCAATTCTCTCTACATTATACAATTTTCTTTATTTTTCATTTTTCATAAAAATTAATATCTATTTTTTTCTTCAATTTTTTACAATCATCTATTTACAATTTTCTTTAATTCTCATTTATTATAGAAATTAATATCTATTTACAAATTCTATTTTTTACAATCATCTATTATTTATTTACAATTATCTATTTTTCTTAGTGTTACCACTATTATTCCAACAATATTTTGAGTGCCTCACATATCTATATATATTTTTTACTATTATTATTTATAATTAATTATTCAATGGCAAGTGGGGGAGAAGGTTCAAGAAATTTGAATAAGGGAAAGGGTCCATTGCAAGATTTGTTGGAACACCAAGGTGATGATGTCAGTTATAACGACCGACTTTACCACGAGTTCCTTCAATCTCAATTTGGATCTGATCTCCCTCGTAGTCCTAATCCCCCTCTAATAATTTCCGACGAACCCGACCCCAATCTCTATGACCCTGATAGTAATGAAAATCTATCTACCCCCAACCCCCTTCAAATGAATTTGTTGCAGGTGAAGAAGAAAAGCCGATGAAGTCCGATCTCTTCAAATTGCATATGAAGAAAATTCAGTTAGATGACGAGATGATCCAAATCAAGTGCAACTACTGCTCCAAAATATACAGGACCAACAAATCATTCGGATATGGCACGTACTGGAACCATATTAGGAAAAATCACCCTTCTGAATTGGTAAAGACTAGTAACCAATCTCAAATCTTCAGGTAGGAAACCCCTACTAATCAACTATTTCATTATACGTCTGAAAAAAACAAGGAAGAATTAGCAGTAATGGTTGCAGTTGAACATTTACCTTTTAGTTTTGGTGAGAAAGTAGGTTTTGTTAATTATTGTCAAAATGCATTAAATCCTGCAATGCAACGTGTTCCTAGATCCACTCTTACACGTACAATGTTTTCCATTTACAAAAAACAAAAAAACAAATTGAAATCATTTTTTTATCAATTTGAAGGTCGCGTTTCCGTATGTGCCGACATATGGACCGATAATTTTGGTAGTCACCATTATATGGGTGTGACATGTCATTATATGGATAATGACTGGGTCATGCAAAAAAGAATTATTGCATTTCGTGTTTTCGATGAATCACACATGGCTCAAAATATGTTTCGACTCCTTAAAATTATTTTTGAAGAGTTTCATATCCAAAACAAAATTTTTGCGATCTGTTTTGATAATGCTGCAAGCAATACCGCATTTATTCCTATGTTGCAGGATTTGTGCAATCCCTATTTTGGGGGTAAATTATTTCATCAAAGATGTGCATGCCATATTTTAAATTTGTGTGTTCAAGCTGGATTACAAATTCTTTCTGTTTATATTAAACCAATTAGAGATAATATTAACTATATCTGGAGGCAAAACAAACTCCAAAAACTATGGTTAAAATATTGCTCTCAAAATGGTATGCGTCCCATTAAATTTTCTCGGGACATTAGTACTCGTTGGAATTCTACTTATAAGTTGCTTAATGAAAGTGTTGTATATAAGGAATTATTAGTTTCTTTTATTACTTATAACGTTCCTTCAATTTCTCTTCAATTGAAGCATTGGGATATATGTATAAAAATTCTTGAATTGTTACGTGTTTTTAATGATGCTACTAATGCTTTATCTGGTATTTACTATCCCACTACTCATTTATTTCTTATTCAAAGTGTTAATATTGCTGGTGCATTCAGTGAGTGTGAACTCGATGTTCAATTGAGTGAATGTGTTGCTGCCATGAAAAAAAACTGGTTACAGTATTATAAGGAGATTCCAAATATTTATTTGCTTGCATCATGTTTTGATCCACGTTTTAAATTAGAATGTTTGCAAGATTATTTAACTCATTATTACAAAAGTTTAGATTTAGAAGTTGATGTTCTTAGTTATTGTAATTCCATTAAAGCTTTGCTTTATGAATTATATGATGAATATCTTAAAATATATGGTCTGTCTTTGAACATATTGGTTTCACAACATCAACAGACATCTGATAGTAGTGGTACTTCCTCTACTTTTAAATTAAAGGGTTTAGGGGATCGATTGTTTTCCCAAAGAGCCAAAAAATTAAGAACATCTTCTTCATCCTCATCCGGCTCGATTTCTGAGCTTGACCGGTATTTAGAAACATCTCATGAATTTTTAGAAGATAGTGAATTTAGTATCCAGGTTTGGTGGAAGGATCATGAACAGATTTTCCCAATTTTGGCTATTATTGCCAAACAAATTTTGGGAACACCGGTTTCTACCGTAGTTGTGGAACAAGAATTTAGTGCAGGTGGAAATATTTTGGAACCAAGAAGGTCGGTTATGTGTCCGCAGACACTTGAAGCTCAGGCGTGTCTTGATGATTGGACAAAGGCAAAATACAGACAACAAGAAATCGAGGCGGAGATAGTGAATGATTTTTTCGAAGATGACCAAACCACGGGAACGGAAGGCAGCGATTAGATTCCATTCCAACTTCCAACCTTCAACACCGAACATCTAATTAAAGGTAAAAGAACTACGTGGCCTTTGATTCCTCTACTGCTCTACATTTATGGAGGATACGTAGGCAACTTAATTGAGGTCAAATTAAGTGCAATGCCGATTTTTTTTTTTTTTTTAATTCAACTTTGTTACATTGTATTTTTGAATTCAATATCCATTTAATTATTTTTTTAATACATCTGCAATTGTAATTTTGTATCAATTTATCAATATCAATTTCTTTTATTTTCAACATTATTAAATACCTAAATGCTTCAATTGTATATTATATATTTATATAATTGTATTGAATATTTTATATTAATTTCATTTTATTACAAATTTTTCATTTTATTACAATGTTTCAATTTCATTTTATTACAAATGTTTCAATTTCATATTATATTTTAAATTTTATTCATTTGTCAAAAAACAATTCTGGAACATTATTTTTCCCATTATTTTAATTACGTTTAGTAATTATTGTAATTAGGTTTTGTTTGGAAAAAATAAATAAAACCGAAACCGAAACCGAAATAAACCGAAACCGAAACCGAAACCGAAACCGAAACTGGCGGAACCGAAACCGAAAACCAAACCGGTTTTCTCGGTTACGGTTACGGTTACAGTTTGGGTGGCCACGGAACCGAAACCGACGGTTTCGAAACCGAAACCGCCCCGAAACCGAACCGTGGCCACCTCTAGTCCTGGGCCATTTGGACCCAATATAATTCTTTATTTAAAATTACAAAATTTTCATACTTATATTTTACCCCTTAATTATATTTCCTAACTATATACCGATTTTACGATTAATAAAAATATTGGCAGACAAATAACAAAACTAAGTAAGAATGCGAAAAATAAAAAACATTCAGTTTTTGCATTAAAAACCCCGACGAATAAAAAACCACGAGACTAACTTCGGTTGACATCCTAATTATACTTTTCACATAAATCCACTGTATAATAGATTAATTGCATCCAAGTTGACATCCTAATCATACTTTTCACATCCTCGTAAGTCGTAACTTAATCATGTTTACCCCTCAAACCTTTTACGATGGCTCTTGACATTTGCTTATATAACCAATACTCTTGCCTATAAGAACTGAACTCAAAAAGATATTAAAAATGTCTTATATGTATTATTTAAAAGAAGTTTTTTTTTCCAGTATTTCAATTTTTTTAGTTTTTTACAATTATTTATTCATTTAATTTTAAGATCAAGGATATTTTGGATTTTCGGACAAATTGAACAAATTTACGCTGAGGTATAACCAAAATGCTTAATATTCAACATTTATCATTAATTTCACAAACGTATCCTCACGGTTGACCATCTTTTATTGGATGAAAAGTACATATTTCCCTTGCTGTAAAAGCTTAAAAGAAAGAGGGTGTGGATAATCAACGATCTAAATGTATAGTTTAAAAAATGAAGGGAAAGTATAAATTTATCCCCTGTATTATGACTTATTAGTAAATCTCTCCCTTATATTTTGCTTATTGACCATTCTCCCCCTTACAGCAAACTTATTCATCAAATACCCCCCTCCCGTTAGTTTTTCTGTTAAAATGGACAACTCTGACAGCGACAGTCGACTTAAAGACCCTTTTGCCCTTGATATGTGTTATTGACCCTTCAATAATTGTGAATAAATGAATTTTTTTTTAAAATAATAAAAGAAATATTTAATTTTCTTAAATAGATATCCACCATCCATCTCAAAGATGGATAATGGATATTAAAAGATAATTTACAAAACAAAAATGAAAAACAAAAGCAAAAATGAAAAACAAAAGCAAAAAAAAATTAAAAAATGAAAAAACGAAAAATGACGTTGGAGACCCGAAGATTCACCATCTTCAATTGAGATTAAAAAAAATTACAAAACATCATCATCTCCAGAAATCCACACCATCAGCCAATAAAAATAATAATTCTTCCAATTTCTCTCTCCATATCATCTCATACACCCAACCACCGAACCTTAGCCACCAAAAAAATCTCCATCATCTTATCTCCATCTCATCATCATCATCAAACCCTAGCCACCAAAACCCCCTGCCGCCGCCACCCAAATTTGCCCTCTAACCACTGTCGCCGCCTAAAACCGCCACCCTAACCCGCACCATCAAGATGAGATTTCGGATTCGGATATCCCCTGTCAATTTTGTGGAATTCCAGTCAGATGTGGAGCGGCGAAATTCTAGTCAAATCCCCTTGGGCTTTCAAGATTTGTTTGGCCGTCGGTGAGGATTCAAGAAGAAAATGGTTTTTGATTGAGCACTCAGTTCTGGTTTTTTAAATTTGTTGTTTGGGTTTGTTGGCGGTGTTCTTGGATAAATATATTTTAATTTGGTGTTATGGATTTGGTGGTGGTTATGTGGTTCGATTGCGGGGTTTGCAGTGGTGTTTGGAGTTGACAATGGCAGTGGTGGTGGTAGGTGTTTGGAGTTGGAAATGGTGGTGGTGGTGGTGGTGGTGGTGGTGGTGGTGGTGGTTTGAAGTAGACGATGGTGTGGGTGGTGGTTTGGAGTTAACGATGGTGGTGGAGAGAGATAAGATTGTGAATCTGGATCTCCACCTAATAAATTGGGTATTGGTGGTTGGAATTTGATTGTAAAGGTTTGGTGATTATAATGGTTGTTTGATATTGTTGATGATAATGATGTTGGTGTCTGTGTTTTTGGGTTTGAATTTTTTTTTTGGACATAAATGGGTTTTTTTTTGGTTGTTTGAGATATACATGAGTTTTTTAAGTGAATAAATGTATTTGACATCTGGGTTTGATTTTTTTTTTTTGTTGACAGATCTGGGATTGGGTTTGAATTTTCCACTTTTTTTTCAGTTTTTTTTCTTCAGTTTTTTAAAATCATAAATAAATGTGTATTAATTTATTTTGTGTTAAAGTTACCATTTTACCCTTATAGTCAACAATAACTTAATAGTCAATTACTTATATTAACGGAAAAACTAACGAGAAGGGGGTACTTGGCGAATAGGTTTGCTGTCAGGGGTAATAATGGCTAATAAGCAAATTACATAGGGGAGATTTACTAATAGATCATAATATGGGGGGGGCGGGGGATGATACTTTCCCAAAAATGAACGATCCAGATTTTTAATAAATATAAAATTAAATTAAACAGTTTAAGAAGGTCAATGGTTGGGACTTGGAACTTGGGAGGAGATCGTTGCTCCTTTTATTTTTTTTTCTTTTGCTTCTTATTTAATTTTATATAATTTTATATTTATATTTTTATTTATTTATAGAAAATCAATACCATTCATCTTTTAAACTTTACATCTAGACCGTCCATCATCCTCACCCTCTGTCTTTTAAGCTTTTTCAACAGGGAAAATTTGGAATTTTCATCCAAAACATCTCGTCAACCGTTATCTTTGACGGCCGTTGATTGTCATGAGGGAATGTTTTTTGTGTAATTAAGGTCAAAGGTTGAATATTAAGCCTTTTAGCTATATCTAAGGGGAAGTTTGTGCAATTTGCTTTAGATTTTCACACGGTTTGACACGATCAAATGTTTGTTTTAACGGATTTTGACTAATGGTAGAAGATGTGAGTGTCAATTTCTGATAAAGTTGTCTCTGCGTGTAAAAGAGCAAATCTCGTGGAAGTATAATGTAATTTGCTTTATAATTTTTAAATACAAATTAAAAATGTCTAAAAGCTCTATTTAAAAAACTGTATCAAACACATCGTAAGCCATCTCAATTCTTGTCATATTTATTAATAGCATAATATGCATGTGATTTCATTTCAAAATCTTATCCACTTAAAATTTTGGAGGTGAATTACATTGGGGTAAATACACTAAGATCCCCTAAAGTGTGGCATAAATATGTATAGAGAACAAACATTCATTTATCTACTCAGATATTCTCTGCTGTTAAAATTGAACTAATTAAAAGATCAAATTACCCATAGTTATTCTAATTTTAAAATGAAGGTGATGTTTTTATAAAGAACAAATTGCATTAAACCATCTTGAGGTTTGCTCTCTTGCACCCATAAACAATTTTATCATAAATTGACACTTACACCCACTACTATTAGTTAAATTTGGTTTAACTTAATTGTTGGCCAAGTTTGAATGTCAAAAATAAGGGTATTTTGGACATTTAAACATTTAAAATTTTCAAATTTAAAAAAATTGTTAAGAAGAACAGATTTAAAAAAAAACAAAAATGGATCTCCATCATCCATCTCAAAGATGGATGGTGGAGATTAAATAGATTTTTTTTAAAAACAAGGGGAAAAAAAAGAAAAAAAAAGATGTCGAGATCCCATCTCCACCACCATCAAGATTGATGGACGGTGGAGATCCAATCTGGGATTGAATCTCCACATCGATCCATGGATCTTCTTTATTTCACAAAAAAACAACAATTAAATTTGCAACTTATCAGATTCAAAACAAGATCAATAATGTAAAATATATAAGATCCAATCCATCAAATACAACTCAAGATCTATGCAATCATATGATCAAATGAAATAAATAACTCAATGTCTTAACATGATTGATTTCAAGAAATGAATCAATTCAAATCTGAATAGCAAATCTATGTCGAACAAAGATGTACAAATAGCGAATTCTAACAAAAATGAGACGCAAATAGAAGAGATTCAAAGTAGATCCAACATACATAATCTATCTCTCTCTCTCTCTCTCTCTCTCTCTCTCTCTCTCTCTCTCTCTCTCTATATATATATATATATATCTTGCGCTTTGGGATCTAAGAAGTAAGATCTAATAGTATCGAAAAATGAAGGTGATAGACAAGATAAGAGAGAATAACAACTCTTCCTCAGACAGTTGTCTTCTCATTCGAATTCTTCCCACCAGAGACTAAATGGTGTGGACATCATCTGAACTCAACTTCGAAATTGCAAAAAAAAAAAAAATAATGCAGAACATGATACGCGTGGAGCCTATGATGCATCTCACATGCACAAACATGACTTCCTCCTTCACAACGGCGGAGGATGAAGATCCATGGAGATCTTCATAGATCAATGCGGAGATCCAATCTCCATACAAAGATTATTTTAGTTGGATGGTGGAGATCAAATAAAATTTTAAATAATTGAAAATTGAATTCAATTTAAAAAAAATCTAGAATTAAAAAAAAACAGATAGGGATTAAGATCAATTTAAACAAAAATGTTTTTTTTTTATAATTAATTTAAGATAGGGATTATGAGTAGTTTAGTTTTTTGACAGTCAAACTTAGTAGTCAACAATTAAGTTCGACCAAATTTGACTAACGATAGGGGGTATGATTGCCAATTTATTATAAAGTTGTTTCTAGGGGCAATAGGGCAAACCTCAGGGAGGTATAGTGCAATTTGCTCTTTTATAAAATTAAAGTAAGTTAATTAAAGATAATCTTTTTAATGGAATATAAATGAAAAAATTATTGTTAAAATTTATTTATTTACTATTTTTAAAGTAAATACAAAATTAATTTTAAAATTATCTTCATTCTTTAAATTTAATTTATTTTTACTGTTTTTTTTTTTAAAAATTTTAGTAACTATACACAATTTGGTCTTTTTATTAATTCAATTTTAAAGATAGAGGAGGTTTGAGTAGATAAGACATTTATACTTAAATTTATTTACCCAATTATATTTCATAAATATTTTAAGTTGGTATTAAAAATAATATAAAAAGCACTTTTGACAAAAGTAACAATAAAAGCACTTTTAACAAAAAGTGATCATAGAAGCACTTTTGCATGTTAAAATTTGGTCTTTGGCCGAGAAAACAAACAAAAAAAGACAGGAAAAGAAAAAATCCATTAAAAATAAATAATATGGGATGGGGCAGTTAGCGTCCCAAAGGCAAAAGCTGCTTGTTCATATCAACCTCTCGTGTTCACATCTCAGAATGAAATCAACAACAATATCAAACCTTACACGTGGTAGGTCCCACTACCACCACCACCACGTGTCCTCTTCTGATTCCAGTCACTGTCTACAGCTGTACCTCTCCACGTTATTTCTACATACATCCATCATATATCATCCATTCCATTCCATGCACCCACCATCATCATCATCTCCATCCATTCTCACATGCATCCACATTTATGATACATTCGTATTAAAAATACAATATTACCTCAACTTATCTTTATCGATTTCGCGATTTGAAATGCTAAGGTTGAATTCAACTCATATACGGTATATACGTATACGCAATAATTATGAGATGGCAGTTAAATTTAAGGGTTTAGGTGGAGTATAGTTACGTTATACATGTATGTTATATTACCTAATTGGTTGGAATACAAATTATGTTATATTACCTAATTGGTTGGAATACAAATTATGTTATATTACCTAATTGAGACTGCAATTTAAATTCAATTGCAACATTAACATTATTAGATATGTCCGAGTTACCAGCGACGAAACTATGGGTTGGCCTGAAGGGGCATGGCCCTTCTAATTTTTGGAAAATTTATTTTTAATCTTCGTATTTTGTTTAAATTTCTTATATTTACTTTTTATAAATTAAAATTATATTGATTAACAACCCTTAAACTTGATTAAATTTAAAATTCTAGCTTCGGCTTCACCTGAAAATAGCAGTTGGATTAGAGGTGCCCACAGTTCGGCTTCGGAGCGGTTTCAGTTCTGTGAGCACCTCAAACCGAAACCGTAACTAACCGATTTGGTTTTTGGTTTTAAACCGCCGGTTAGACGATTCGATTTCAGTTTCAGTTTTGGACGATTTCGGTTTCAGTTTTACGCCCACATGACATTCTCCTATTAGTCCAATTATATATATATATATATATATATATATATATATATATATATATATAGATAAACCGCTCAAAACCGCCGATTTAACCAGCGGTTTTAGGACACCTCTAACCGTAACTGAACCAGTTCAAAACCGGTTTCCAATCGATTTCATAATCGACAATTTAGGTTACGGTTTCGGTTTCGATTTTAGTTTTGAGTGGCTGGTTTCGGTTTGGAACCCACGGTTTAATCGAACCGTAGGCACCTCTAAGTTGGATACCTAAATATAGGGTTGGAAATTGGAATAGAAAATAAGGAAATGAAGTGGTATAGTATTATTGGAGGTAAATAATTGGGTTTTGTCCAGCTTTATAATCACTTTATGTTCTTCTCTCACAACTCACAAACACATAGAGATGGGAGGCTCTTCTTACGAAACTGAATCTTGGGGTGTTGTAGAGTCTGAAAACATCGACGAAACTCAATCTTTGAACTTGACATCTACTGGGTTCCATCAGGAACTCAGAACCACCCTTGACTTTGACAAGTCCAAGTTGAAGACGAAGAAGAAGAAGAAGAAGAACCAGGTGCTGTTGGAGGGTTACGTGGAGACGGATTCAGAGGACGATTTGAAGAGGACCAAGAGCTTGACGGACGACGATCTTGATGAGCTCAAAGGCTGCTTGGATCTCGGCTTCGGCTTCAGTTATGATGAGATTCCTGAGCTCTGCAACACTTTGCCTGCACTTGAGCTCTGCTACTCCATGAGCCAGAAGTTCATCGATGACCACCACAACACCTCCGACAGTCCCATTGCCAGTTGGAAGATCTCTAGTCCTGGTCAGTTTAGATCTGTGCTGTTTTATGCAAATAATTTAACTGATCAATTTAGTGTCTTGATAGTGTGTGATCAGGGTCTGCTTAATTGATCTCTGTAAGCATTGTTTTTAATCTTTTTTTTATCACCTCTTTGCATGTAACAGGTGACCATCCAGAAGATGTTAAAGCTAGGCTCAAATTTTGGGCACAAGCCGTGGCCTGCACCGTTAAATTGTGCAGCTGAGAAAGTGATGTTTATATTTTGAATGGATTCATGGACCATTTTCTTTACAATTCAAAATCCAAACCTTGAACCTGGGACCTTCATGGTGGTGGAGCATATATTATGTATGCTCCACTGCATCTAATTCTGGAACAAATTCTTCGCTGGAATGAAATTTCCGGCTGCCTTTTAGCTGGAGATGGACCTGCCATGACAGGTCGGCGAGCAAATGGAAAACAATGTCTCAGGTTTGATTGAGATTAATTAAATACCCTTTCGAGGCTTGACTAAATTCTCCTGAGGGTAATATCATTAATTTAGTATGATTTTTGTATCCAGTACATTGGAAATAAATTGTGTTATTGAATAAAGTTTCTGTGTCATTCTTGTTTCATATATATTTGCTGCTATTGTACTAGTTTTTAATATTTCAATGGATCCCCAACATTGCTGTTGGTTTTTATGCAGTGGTGAGAGACTCCATTAGAGCTTCACCAGCTAATTGGAGACCTCTGCATGTGTTAGAGGTAACTAATCTAACTGGGTGTTAATTGACCTTATAGTATATGATTCCTCTTGTTGAAAATTTTCACTAACAATGTATGATTGATTGAGCTTAGCTTTTGTGCTGTTGTAATTGTCCCGTAACTAGCCTGGTGTTTATCCATCTATAGGATGGATGAATACCCTGATTGCAGAAACAAGTGAGAAGGGGAGAGAACCAAGTGAAAGGCGAAGAAGTGCGAATTTTCTAACTTTGATATTGATCTCGAAACTGTCTTACCCGGTATTCTCTTTTTAACATTTGACTTGAGAAGGGCTTGCATTTGAGTTATAAGTTTTTCACCATCTCAAATTCAATGGTCTTCCTTTATGATTTTGTTGTGGCCTCAAATATCATCATATTTTGAGTCGTGCCACTCTTGTACAATTGAATGGTAGAGGATCGGAGTACTAATTGTTTTTTAGCCTTGCTGAAAGAAAGCTTTATTATTTAGTCGTCCATCAATAAATTCTGCTAGAATATGGCGTCTATAGTCGCAGTTCTTATTATAACAATGTGTAGTTATCAGTTCACCCAATTAAGTACTTAGTGTGCATTCATCCGTTCTTACTGTTACTAATTCCATTCTGGGGATTTCACATAGAATGTGAACTGAATGAGATGTCTTGATTTATCGAAATTCAATCAATCACAGACCTTAATGAATTTCAAGATTGAAATGTTCAGTTTATGGAATATTAAAAATGCCATAAAGATGGATGATTGTTGTTGATTAACTTACCTTAAGAGAAAATAGATTGGCAGCAAGAATATGGATGCAGAAACCGAGCTACAGCTCCAACAGTTTGATTCTTGAAAGCTTTAGTTTTGGAGGTGCTTTTGATGGAAGTGCTTGTAAATAGTTAATAATCACTTGGGAGCTATTTTGTAGATAAAAGTGATTTTTGGATTAAAAAAAAAAAGAAGAAGCAAATCCAAGCATATTACCAAGTTTGGACCATTTTGGAGCCAATCCATGGTACAAGGGCTTTGTTGAAAATTTCCATTGACTACACAAATTTATTCATTAGTCAAAAAGTACTTTCTGATCATTTGGAAGTGCTTTTGATGATGTTGAAAACAACTTTGAAACAGACAAATATTGAAAAGAATTGTGCATTATGTTGTTAACGTGATTGGTGAATGAGGACAGGGCTTTCGTTTTCAAAGAATTGGGGAAGAAATTTCTCCGGAGTCCAGACAGACAAGAGACTTGTATCATTTGTCAACTTGTTGCGTATCCAAATGAAGATTTTATGGTCATTATAAAATTGTACAAGCAATTGGTATTCGGTAATTGGTTTGCCAAACTTGAATTCAAATGCCACCGAGCCTTGTCTTGAAAAGTCGTCCGTTTTATAGTTTTTTAAACAACATTTGATATGATTTTTCTACCATTGGATCTATATGATAAGTTAATGGTTAGGATTTAATAAATTGACTTCTCTTTTTATTTCCTTCCCGTTTATATATAATTAATTTTCTTTTCTTTTCTTTCTCCTTTCATATATTCACTTTTCAAATTAAAATCTATTCATATTTAATCTTCTTCTTCCCTGTTAATTTTCTCTTCTCTCTTAAAAGATGAATTCTATAAAATTAAAAAATTAAAAAATTAAAAAAATTTCAGTTTTTAACGTATAAAGTTAAATAATACTTTTTATTTAGCTTTACTTTTAGGACTCTAAAACGTTACAGAAGAACGGTTTGAGGACAGTTTCAACTGAGAAGACCATTTGATTGCTTTGAATTATTATAAAGCTGGTATAATCTACAAGTATCTTATGAAAAATGTAGAATATGCCTGATAACAAAACGACAAGGTCGTGGACAGAGACAATGTGAATTCATTTTGAAATTGAGATGTAACAGATTAACAAAAATGATGAGAAGAATTGAAGTACAGAATTTTAAAAAATCTCGACAGGAAGTCAAAAGATTAAAGATGTCAATCAATATAATGCATCAATGTAACACCGTAACTATATATGTTTATATGTGGCTTAAATTAGTCAGTTATCTTATTTGATATAGATTCTTATTTTGTATTTACCCATATTATAAATATGTGGTTATATGATCTTTTAGAAAATAATTCTCTTTTGAGAGTTATAATAGGGTTTTGGGTCTTGTGAGTGATTACGAGACAATCTTTTGTAATCTTCATTGATCATAATGAATTTCTTTTCATCTCCGCCCGTGGACATAGGCTTTATGTTGAACAACCTAAATTTCTCTTGTTCCACTTTGTTTTTATTTTGCTTATTTATTTTGTGTCGTGCTAATTTTCACAACAAACTAGTATCAGAGCCCTAGGTTCTTGATTGGCCCTTTGGGATTCATTACTTAGCGTTTAGTTGATTTGACTGTAGAATCTTTTGGGTTGTGTTAGATTGATTGTCAAATCTTTTGAGTTGTGTATTTGTCAAAAAAAAAATAAACTTTGCGATTGGGGCAAAATTTGAGATTGAGAAATTCGATGGAAGAAATAATTTCGACCTTTGGTAAGTGAAGATGTGAGCCTTGTTAACTTAACAAGGGTTGGCCAAAGGACTCAAGGTAGGAAGAAATTGCATGAGAAGATGCCAGGAGAAGAAAAAGATGATAGTATGGAGAAAGCTTCAGTGCAATTTTATTGCCATTGTCTGATGTGGTGCTGTATGAGGTGTTTGATGAGAAAACTGTAGAATCATTGTGGCGAAAGCTGGAAAGCTTATATATGACCAAATCCCTCTCCAACATACTCTATTTGAAGCAGCGACTTCACGGTATTCGTTTGTCAGAAGGCAAAGTCTATTCAAGACTATGTGGATGAATTTAATAGAATTGTTCTGGATTTGAAAATTATTAATGTGAAATATGATGATGAAAATTTAGCCTCGATTTTATTGTATTCGTTACCTTCCTCATATAAAAATTTTGTTGATGCTATGATGTATGGACGAGATACACTTAGTTTGGAGGATGTTAAATCATCTTTGAATTCAAAAGAATTAAAGAAAAATGTGTCTGAAAATACAAATGAAAATCAAGCTAATGGTTTGATAGCTATAGGCAGAGATAAAAAAAATATTCAAGTGGTAATAGAAACAATTCTAGATCTAAGCCTAGAAGTACGAAAGAAAGTTGTAATTATTGCAAAAAAGGAAGGGCACTTGAAAGTTGATTGTCCAAACAGGGAGTGGTTTGCTACTTATCAGTCTATTGATGGTGGTGTTGTTTTAATAAGGAATAATATGTCTTGCAAAGTTGTTGGTATTGGCATAATTCGAGTTAAGATGTTTGATGGTATTATTAAAACTTTGTTTGATGTTTGGCATGTACCAGATTTGAAGAAAATCTTATCTCTTTGGGCACAATTGATTCCCAAGGTTATAAATATTCAGCTGCAGGTGAAATTTTGAGAGTTAGTAAGGGTGCTTTTGTTGGGATAAAAAGGAAATTGTTCAATGGGATGTACTTAAGGAAAGCACAGTTATTAATGCTGCAGCTGTTTCGTCTTCATCAGATCTAGATTCAGATAATACTCGTTTATGGCATATGAGTGAGGTTGGCATAACTATTTTGAGTAAACGAGGTTTGTTAGAAGGTCATGTAAGTTCCTCATATTTTGATTGGCTTATTTCGTTGACAAATCACATTGGGGATTAATTTTTGTAAGGTTATATTAGGCTTCATTGGGTGTGATCAAGCTTCAAGGACATCATCTCTCTCAAGAGCTCTTCAAAGGTATATCACTTGCTTAACTCTCTTTGAAGAGGTTTTAGTTGCACACGCTCACATTCTATGCATTCGTATTGACATGCATGTATGGTAGCACACACACACTTCTTGCATTTTGGTGTTGATGGGCTACACAGTAGGTTAGGCGACATGCAAGGCCACTTGTGCATGTCGCCTGACAAGTCGCCTAAGACTTAGGTTTTTCCACAGTGTGTTAGGAGACATGCAAGGCCACTTGTGCATGTCGCCTCCAATGTCGCCTTTGTCATGTTATTTTTTCTCCAGTGTGTTAGGCGACTTCATAGGCGACTTGGGGATGTCGCCTTACATGTCGCCTCTATCATCTTATTTTTTCCACAGTGTGTTAGGCGACTTCATAGGCGACTTGGGGATGTCGCCTCACATGTAGCCTCAGGCAACGTGTTTTCTCACAGTGTGTTAGGCGACTTCCAAGGCGACTTGCTCATGTCGCCTTGCATGTCGCCTTTTTTACCCGAACTGGGCATTTCGGGTATTTCACACCAGCTCGTTTTTGGTCTCTATAAATACATCTCATTCTCCTTCACTTAGACCTAGAGCTCTGAAAATATATCTCTAAGTGAGAGAAAGTAAATCCAAGAGAGAGAGAGCTCCAAGAACTCATCTTTACTCAACTAAACACAAATCCATGTGCATCTAACCTCTTTAAGCATTATCTCATCATGGATTCTTCTTGCTTTCATTGACTAGGTAACTTAAACATGCCCTAAATCTCTTTGTATTTATTTATGTTCTTGTTTGCCTAGAGTTAGCTCTTTTATGTGATTTTATTGCATATCTTTATGTTTATTGGCATTTATAACATGATTGAGTTGTTGTTTGTTGGTTGAGAGCCTTGTTCATTAATAGCTAGCATTTAGGACGATTTTACCCTTCTAGCTAAATCTTCATGCATTTGCATTTAGATATTGATATCTAGAATTTACATTTATTGACATCTTTAAATCCTTAGATAAGCATTTATTGTTGCCTAGCATTAATTGCATGCTTGAATATCTTTTACATATTCACATAGGTTGTTTAACCTCTTCATTGATTGTTAAGCTTTGTGACTAAGTGGGTTAGTGCACAAACTTGTGGTCAAGAATCACTATTAAAGGCCCGTTGGGTAGAGTGAAAGGGTTAGTGACCGAGTAGGTGTGACTTGAGGTCAACCTAGGTTGTAAACTTTCGTTCAAATAGTGGATTTGAGGACCGTATGTGGCTAGAAGGATAGCCCGTGAGTTTTGCCCAGTTGGAGGGTTTCTCACGTAAATCAATCCTTGTGTTTTTATTGTTTTCCGCATATTTATATTGGATTGATTGATTGCTAATATGGAGTAGGATTATTAAAATTGATTAAGTCGAAAAGTTGGTAATAAATCAACTAAAACCTATTCACCCCCCCCCCCCCCCCCTTTAGGTTGTATTAGATACACTTTGTGTATTTTCAATTGGTATCAGAGCGGGTTCTTAGATACACTTAGGTGATCCTTGCTCGTTGTGTGTCTTGCATTTTGTTTGTGTTTGTTGCATCATAAACATTCATCTCATTCATACCCAAACACTTGAGTGGAAACGGAAGTGGTAATGAGAGAGCCTCTAGCACAAGACCCCCTTTGCTCACCGGAATAAACTATGCCTCTTGGAAAGGCAAGATGGAGTCTTACATTTGCCAAATAAATGACCGAGCATGGATGGCAATTGAAGATGGCTACACTCTTCCGGAAAAGACTCTTGAAGATGAAAGTGTAGTTCCCAAGCCAAAGTCGGAATGGTCAACTCAAGAGTTTGAAGCATCCAAGTGGAACAACAAGGCTATGCATGCTATTCTTTGTGCAATGGATAACAATCAGTACAAATTGATCCAAACAACAAGAATTGCAAAAGAGGCATGGGAGATTCTAGAGATGGCCCATGAGGGAACCGAGGTGGTCAAGGACTCCAAACTTCAAGTCCTCCAAACACAATTCGAGCAAATTAGGATGGAGGAGGATGAGTGCTTCAACGACTTTCAAGTGAAGTTGATGGACATAGTCAATCAGAGCCATCAACTTGGTGATCCCTATTCGGATAGGAGGATCAAGCAAAAAATTATGAGGTCGCTTCCAGCAAGATTTGAGTCAAAAGTGACGGCTCTTGAGGAGAATAGTGACTACAAGAATATGAAGCCAAGTGAAGTTATTGGAAGGCTTCTAGCATATGAGTCTAGATGGACTCCCACACCTACACCTCAAAAGAAGCAAACGAGCATTGCTCTGAAGACTTCTAAGGTTGAGAAGGAGGAAGAAGACTCAGATGAAGAAATGGCCCTCATGGTGAAAAGATTCAAGAAGTTCATCAATTTTGAGAAGAAGGGATTTGGATCCAAAGGAAAGGAAATAAAGAAGAAGACTCCTTTCAAGAAGTTTGAGTCAAGTGAAGACAAGCCCATAAGAAAAGGGATTCAATGCTTCGAATGTGGAGGTTTCGGACACATCTCCACGGATTGTGGAAATTTAAAAAATAAGAAGAAAGGAAAGGCCATGGCCGCCACGTGGAGCAATGGTGATGACTTGGAAGAAGAAGAAGAATCCTCAGATGATGAGGATCATGTGGCAAACTTTATTGCCTTCGCATCTTCTCACAAGAGTAAGGAAGCAATAGATGATGAAGAGGTAGAGAAACAAAGTGAAGATGACTCTAGCGATGGTGACTCTTCATCCCATTCAACAAATATGGATGTAGGAGGAATGGATCTTGAAGGCTTCATTGAGCATTTTCAAAGCTCAAGATTGAAGATGAAGAAAGAGATTCAAAGGCTAAAAGGAGAGAATCTCAAGCTATCCACCGAAGCTACTCACTTAAATAAAGAAGTGAAGATAGCCAAAAGGAATGAGGAATTGATGGAAAAGGAGCTTGAAGAAGCTAGAGAGATCATTGCTAAGATGACTTCAAGCACGAATAAACTTGACCACATGTTGGGAGTTGGCAAGAGGTCAAGTGATAAGAAAGGTCTTGGCTATGAAGATGACAAGGAGACCTCATCCTCAAGCAAGATTGTGTTTGTCAAGAGTTTGGATAACAAAGAGCCTCCACCCCCACAATATCCTAGGAAGAAGATCGAACTAGGAGAGTGCTCTAAAGATCCTCAAGTCAAGGTAGCACAAGGGAAACAAGCTCAAGCTCAATCAACAAAGGTGCAGCAAGCAAGTTTCCCTCAACCGAAATACCATCAAGCCAAAAAGTAATTCATGCAAGGCCAACCAAGGAAGCAATTCATTCCAACTCAACAACAAAGAAGAAGAGAACCAATCCAACACCAAAGACAAGCTCAAATGCGTGGGAAAGCCCCTTTGTACTCACAAGGGCATGGTATGTCTTCTTATTTTATTCCCACTTGTCACTTTTGTGGTGTTGATGGTCACATTAGACCTAATTGCTTCAAATACATTGAAATGTGTAGAATCAAGAGCATGATTGAAAGAAATAGAGCTAGAGCTAAAATGCGTGTTCCTAGGAAATCTAGAGCAAATTTGCATGATCTTAGGAAATCTAGAGCCAATGTGACTAATACCACTAGGAATGAGAACATTACACCTAGGTGGATTAGAAGGGATAACTATTCTTGCTATGTGGCTCAAATTGCCTTGAAGGCAAATGCCTCTAACACTTGGTATTTGGATAGTGGGTGTTTTAGGCATATGACGAGGAACAAGAGCTTCTTTAAATCCCTTGTCTTGGAGGATGGAGGATTTATCACCTTTGGTGATGGATCTAGAAAGAAAGTCATAGGGAAAGGAACCATTTCCATTCCCGATTTACCCTCCTTGTCCAATGCTTTACTTGTTGATGGCTTGCAAGCCAATCTTATAAGCATTTCTCATCTTAATGATGATGGACTCTCTGTATTATTTAACAAAAATGATTGCTCTATTTTAATGCCAAATGGACAAACCTTGCTAAAAGGAAAGAGATCTAGTGACAATTGCTATTGTCTTGAAGCTAGTGATATCTCTTGCAACATGTCCAAATGTGAGGAAATTGAGTTATGGCATCAAAGACTTAGCCACATGAACTATCGAGATTTGAGGATCTTAGATAAGTTCAAGGTTGTGCGTGGCCTCCCTAAGCTTGGGAAGAAAGTCGATGGCATTTGTGGACCTTGTCAACAAGGGAAACAAACCAAAAGTATGCACAAGAAAGACAAGTATCTCACCACCAAGGAGCCATTAGAGCTTCTACATATGGACCTTATGGGTCCCATGCAAACCGAGAGTCTCGGCGGCAAGAGATACATTTTTGTTTGTGTTGATGATTTCTCTAGATTTATATGGACATATTTTCTTAGAGAAAAATCTGAAACTTTTGAAAAATTTAAAATGCTTTGCACTAAAATTCAAAATGAAAAGAACTCACACATTAAAAGCATCAAAAGAATTAGGAGTGACCATGGGAGGGAATTTGAAAATGCTTGTTTTGAAAGCTATTGCAATAGCTTAGGCATTTCCCATGAGTTTTCGGCTCCTAGAACTCCTCAACAAAATGGGGTTGTTGAGAGGAAGAATAGGGTCCTTCAAGAGATGGGCCGTGTGATGTTGCTTAGCAACAATGTCCCTAGGAACCTTTGGGCCGAGGCCGTCAATACGGCTTGCTACATAGGAAATAGAGTCTTCCTAAGGCCCGGTACTAGGCAAACCTCCTATGAATTATGGAAGGGTAGGAAGCCAAATATTAGCTACTTCCACTCATTTGGGAGCAAATGCTACATTCTAAATGACCGAGATCAACTTGGCAAGTTTGATGCCAAGAGTGATGAGGGGATTTTTATTGGCTATGCCCTTAATAGTAAGGCCTATAGAGTTTTCAATTTAAAAACTCGGAGTGTCATGGAATCATCTAATGTCGTCATAGATGATCGTAGGCCTAAGACTAGAGACCATGATGATGAGGTCATTGTGCTTGATGATCCTTTCTTAGAGAAGAATGGTGAGACTTCAATTGATGTGAAGTCAAGTCTTGATGAAGAGGTCATCCAACCTCTTGATAGAGATTCATCGTTGGACTCTAAAGAACCCGCTCCATGGGTTAGGCATCTCCACAATAAGAATGACATTCTTGGAGATATGAATGAGGGTGTTAGGACTAGGCGTCAAATAGCTAATCAAATTAGCTATACTTGTTACACCTCTCAAATTGAACTCAAAAAGGTTGATGAAGCCTTGAATGATGAGTTTTGGGTTCTTGCCATGCAAGAAGAGCTAAACCAATTTGAAAGAAATGAGGTTTGGACTCTTGTTCCTAGACCCAAGGATACTAATGTCATAGGCACCAAATGGGTATATAGGAATATGTCGGATGAGAATAGCAACATTGTGCGCAACAAGGCTAGACTTGTAGCACAAGGATACTCTCAAATTGAGGGTATTGACTTTGAGGAGACTTTTGCTCCGGTTGCCCGACTTGAGTCCATAAGGCTTCTTTTGTCCATATCATGTGTGCACAAGTTCAAATTGCATCAAATGGATGTTAAGAGTGCCTTCCTAAATGGTTTCTTGCATGAGGAAGTGTTTGTTGAGCAACCCAAGGGGTTTGTGGATCCACACCACCCCAATCATGTCTATAGCCTCAAGAAGGCTTTATATGGGTTGAAACAAGCACCTAGGGCTTGGTATGAGCGCCTCACTCAATTTCTTGTTGACAATGACTACACTAGGGGTAGTGTTGACAAAACTTTATTCATCAAGAGGAACAAAGATGAGCTTTTCATAGCTCAAATTTATGTTGATGATATTGTTTTTGGCTCCACCAACAAATCCAAAGTCCAAAAATTTGTTGATGTCATGTCTCATGAGTTTGAGATGAGTCTTGTTGGGGAGCTCAATTACTTCCTAGGTTTGCAAATCAAGCAATTGCATGATGGGATTTTCATATCCCAAGCTAAGTATGCTAAGAACCTAGTGAAGAAGTTTGGCCTTGAGAATGCCAAACATTGTGACACACCCATGAGTACCACCTTGAAACTAAACAAGGATGCTAGTGGCAAGAGTGTGGAACAAAGTCTTTATCGTGGTATGATTGGTAGCTTGCTTTACTTGACCGCAAGTAGACCCGATATAGCCTTTAGTGTGGGTGTATGTGCGAGGTACCAAGCGGATCCCAAGGAATCCCATCTCTCCTCCGTGAAGAGAATCATTCGATATGTGAATGGGACATCCAACTATGGGATATGGTACTCTTTTGACACTAATGCTAGCTTAGTTGGCTTTAGTGATGCAGATTGGGCAGGAAATTGTGATGATAGGAAAAGTACATCGGGCGGTTGCTTCTTCCTAGGCAACAACTTGGTCTCATGGTTTTGCAAGAAGCAAAATTCCATCTCTCTATCCACAGCTGAAGCGGAATACATAGCCGTCGGGAGTGCTTGCACACAACTCCTTTGGATGAAACAAATGCTTGTGGATTACGGCTTTGATCAAGGTATTCTTACCCTTTATTGTGATAACATAAGTGCAATTAACATTTCAAAGAATCCTGTTCAGCACTCTAGGACAAAGCATATAGACATTAGGCATCATTTCATTAGGGAACTAGTTGAAAACAAATGCATTGCACTTGAGCATGTGGGCACTAATGATCAACTAGCGGATTTATTTACAAAGCCCTTAGACTCAACTAGGTTCAAGTCACTTAGTAGGTCTATTGGGATTTGTCATTTGCCTTGATGTGTTTTGGTGTTTGACCCCTTATGGGGAACTCAAGCAAAGAGAGCAACCTTGCATGTTGGAATAAGCAAAAACTTGATCATCTTTATTAATTGCTTGAGTATTCTTGGTTGTGCTTATATATATTCTTATATGGCTTTTATTTAATAAGTGTGCCTTGCTTGATTTGTAATCCATGTCACCTCTATGTTTAAAAATGCATTTTTGGACTAGGAGATTTTGATTGGGAAAGTACACTTGAATGACCCACAATTTAACTCCTTGACATGAGAACTTTTAATGACATGCTTAAAATTATATGCATGAAATGTTTTTGATTGCTCTAGTGCAAAATATGTGTGGAAGCAAATGAGAAGACTAAACCCAATAAGGATCTAGTATCCATGCAATAAACAAGGATGTCTCATCCAAATTTAGTCTTCTCTCTCTCTTTATCAGTTGAACAAGACTACTATCATACGGGTATCCCACCCGGAAAAATAAAAAAAGGGGTGCAAAAGTCACTCATGTCTTGTTTTGCTTATAAAGTTTGATATAGTTGCTCTTTAAATTGAAATTCTTTTTGAAAAACTATATCTTGTTTGCTTATAACAAAAGGGTATAAATTGGTTTGAATTCTTTTGGAAACCCTTTTGATGTTTGCTTTGCCAAATACCATTTGCTTGAACCATGATGTTACATGTCTTACATCCAAAGCAATTAAGTCACACATTTTCTTCTAAACAATAAAACCCTCAATGATTCTCTCTCAATTAATTGAGTTGCATAATGTTGTTGTATATGATTTTGCACTTATTTTGAAAATATCTCTCTTTGCTAAAGTGACCCGGTTGGGGAATACTCCTTTGCCTATCTCATGACAAAAAGGGGGAGTAATGTGGTTTTATTTAAAGGGGATTGCATATTTGGAGAGATTGTCCCGTTGAGGGGGAGTAACCTATATAGGGGGAGCATTTGCATGTTGCATGTTGAAGTTTTCTTTTATTATGCAAATTGCTCTTATTTATCTATCTCTCTTGATCACCTCACATGCACTTGTCTTGGAAAGTGTAGTCTCATTGTTTTGCAGGGAAGGTGGCTATTCTACAAGAGCTTGAAGTTTTGAAGACCTAGTATCTAGGTATCTTTTTGTAATGTAGAATATCTTTTGTTGACCTCTAGTTTTTATTCTTTTGTGAGGATGTTTTGTGAGAAGTGGTTTTTGTCACGAAATAGCCAAAGGGGGAGATTATAAGTTCCTCAAATTTTGATTAGCTTATTTCGTTGACAAACCACATTGGGGATTAATTTTTGTAAGGGTATATTAGGCTTCATTGGGTGTGATCAAGCTTCAAGGACATCATCTCTCTCAAGAGCTCTTCAAAGGTATATCACTTGTTTAACTCTCTTTGAAAAGGTTTTAGTGGCACACGCTCACATTCTATGCATTCGTATTGACATGCATGTATGGTAGCACACACACACTTCTTGCATTTTGGTGTTGATGGGCTACACAGTAGGTTAGGCGACATGCAAGGCCACTTGTGCATGTCGCCTGACAAGTCGCCTAAGACTTAGGTTTTTCCACAGTGTGTTAGGCGACATGCAAGGCCACTTGTGCATGTCGCCTCCAATGTCGCCTTTGTCATGTTCTTTTTTCTCCAGTGTGTTAGGCGACTTCATAGGCGACTTGGGGATGTCGCCTTACATGTCGCCTCTATCATCTTATTTTTTCCACAGTGTGTTAGGCGACTTGGGGATGTCGCCTCACATGTAGCCTCAGGCAACGTGTTTTCTCACAGTGTGTTAGGCGACTTCCAAGGCGACTTGCTCATGTCACCTTGCATGTCGCCTTTTTTACCCGAACTGGGCATTTCGGGTATTTCACACCAGCTCATTTTTGGTCTCTATAAATACATCTCATTCTCCTTCACTTAGACCTAGAGCTCTGAAAATATATCTCTAAGTGAGAGAAAGTAAATCCAAGAGAGAGAGAGCTCCAAGAACTCATCTTTACTCAACCAAACACAAATCCATGTGCATCTAACCTCTTTAAGCATTATCTCATCATGGATTCTTCTTACTTTCATTGACTAGGTAACTTGAACATGCCCTAAATCTCTTTGTATTTATTTATGTTCTTTTTTGCCTAGGGTTAGCTCTTTTATGTGATTTTATTGCATATCTTTATGTTTATTGGCATTTATAACATGATTGAGTTGTTGTTTGTTGGTTGAGAGCCTTGTTCATTAATAGCTAGCATTTAGGACGATTTTACCCTTCTAGCTAAATCTTCATGCATTTGCATTTAGATATTGATATCTAGGATTTACATTTATTGACATCTTTAAATCCTTAGATAAGCATTTATTGTTGCCTAGCATTAATTGCATGCTTGAATATCTTTTACATATTCATATAGGTTGTTTAACCTCTTCATTGATTGTTAAGCTTTGTGACTAAGTGGGTTAGTGTACAAGCTTGTGGTCAAGAATCACTATTAAAGGCCCGTTGGGTAGAGTGAAAGGGTTAGTGACCGAGTAGGTGTGACTTGAGGTCAACCTAGGTTGTAAACTTTCGTTCAAATAGTGGATTTGAGGACCGTATGTGGCTAGAAGGATAGTCCGTGAGTTTTGCCCAGTTGGAGGGTTTCTCACGTAAATCAATCCTTGTGTTTTTATTGTTTTCCGTATATTTATATTGGATTGATTGATTGCTAATATGGAGTAGGATTATTAAAATTGATTAAGTTGAAAAGTTGGTAATAAATCAACTAAAACCTATTCACCCCCCCTCCAGGTTGTATTAGACACACTTTGTGTATTTTCAGTTCAGAAAACATGCAAACTTGACTTTGTGAGTTTATGTTTATGAGAAACAATGCAGAGTTAAGTTCATCACAGCTATACATACGACAAAGTTCACATTGGATTACATCCACTCAGATATTTGGGGTACTACTCCTGTTGAGTTGAAAGGTGGTTCCATGTATATTCTGACATTTATTGATGATTTTTTTCAGGAGTGTTTGGGTGTATTTCTTGAAAAAAAAATGATGTTTCTCCAAGATTCAAGAAGTGGAAAGTTCTTGTTGAAAATCAGACAGGAAAAAAAATAAAAGACCTTAGAATTGATAATGGTTTGGAATTTTGTGAGGGTGAATTTAATGAGTTCTGCCAGAATGAAGAGATAGTGAGACATCGCATTGTCAGAAAAACGCCAAAGCAAAATAGAGTTGCAGAACATATGAATAGAACCCTGTTAGAGAAAGCATGTTACTTGCTTTCAAATTCTTGTTTGGAAAAAAAATTTGAACTGAAGTTATTAACCATGCCTGCTATTTGGTGAATAGACCTCTATCAACTGCAATTGAATTGAAGACCCCTATTGATGTATGGTTTGGCACTCCTGCTAATTATTCTGATTTAAAAATATTTGGTTGTCCTGCATATGCTCATATGAGTAATTGTAAACTTGAGCATATGACTATAAAATGTGTATTCTTATTATTAGAGACTAGGGTGAAAAGTTATATCATTTATGGTTTGTTGACCCCGGGATAGAAAAATTTATAATTAGCAGAGATGTGAAATTTGATGAATTTTTCATGCTGCATGAGAAAAAAGAGTTTGCAGTTACAGATACAGATCATGGTGTTAGTAAGCAGGTGGAGTTTAAAGTTGAAGATTTTGATAAAGTGCAAGATGACACTTCAGTTCAGCCAACTCAGGGTGATGTGCATGACGCTATTGATAATATAGAAAAAGAAAATCATCAATACAGTATAGCCATAGGGAGGGAAAGAAGACAAATTAGGTCACTTCAAAGTTATGGATATGCAGATGTAGTTTCTTTTGCAATGAATGTTGTAGAAACTATTGAAATTCAAGAACCATTTACTTATCGGGAGGCTCAGTGGTACTGAATTTTCTCAATGGGCTATTGCAATGAGTGAAGAAATTGAATCTCTTCACAAGAATCAAACTTGGTAATTGGTGAAACTGCATAAGGGTCAGAAGATTATTGGCTGCAAATGGGTCTTTAATAAAAAAAAAAGATCATGCTTATTTGTTAAAGAAATCATTATATGGTTTGAAACAGTCTCTGCGGCACGTGGTTTGATACTTTTATAGTGGGTCATGGTTACTCACTAAGTGATTATGATGGTTGTGTGTATCATAGGAAACTCTTAGATGGTTCTTTTAATTATTTACTATTGTATGTTGATGACATGCTGATTGCTGTGAAAAATAAAAGTGAGATTAATAAATTGAAATCCCAGCTGTTAATAGCCAAATTTGGCTAGGGACCAAAGGGAAATTCTCCACTCTCCTAGCCCGAGTCCTGGCCTAAGCTTACCCATCAAGAAATCGGGGTCGAGCTGCGGAACCACCCTGCAGAAGAGAGGAAAGGTCTTCGAGCTCTGGAAACACCCGAGATGGAGCCCGACACGATCGAATCGAGCTCATAACACCGAGGCAAGAATTCGGGGAAAGCTAGATGCATGAAGATCCATGCCCCCCAAGGTCAAGATTACCTCGTAACTTCCCTAGAAGCCCGCCATTCTCTCCAAGCTCAAAGAGAAACCTATTAGGCTTCTAGCTCGCATTACAATATTGCTCCACATCACCGAGGGAAGATTCAGACCTATCTGGACAAATAGGAGGAAGCTCGTCGAAACCCCGCTACCACAGAAGAGCGCCCACAGGGACCACCACACTTAAGCTCCAAGGGACCTGGAAAGGTCAAACCGGGCTCCTAGTACCAAGACTAGGGCATGGATCTACCTTGCTCTGCGAAACGGTAAACGCCATACTCGATGACCTCTATAAGTAATCACACCATGAAGGGACACGAGATCATATCTACACTCCAACGAACACTGAAGCACTGCTCTTAAATAAAAGAACCCGCCCGATAAGGATGGAGGGGATTCAAAGAATCACGGCGGGGAATCTCAAGTTTAACCTATCTAGATTGTGTATACAGGGACCAAGCATGAGAAGGAAAAAGATTCGGCCTAAATTCTGTCTTCAGAACACGGTCTCGTCATTATCTACTTTTCGACATGCACAAGATTGCCACTCTACTGTACCCCAGAGAGATTGAGAGTATTTTAGAGATGTTTGTACATTATATGCGATTGATAATAAAAGCTGTTATATTCTCTTTCACCTCATGTTAGCATTAGTTTTCAACATCCATCACCATTCGAATAAACTAGGTACCAAAGATACCTACCACGGCCACCACCTACGTGGTAGTGGTCTTGAGGGTGTTAACTGAGATTTCTTACCCCAAGTGAATTTTTCGTTAACACTTTCTGGCGCCGTCTGTGGGAAAGTCCACACCTAGTTAATCAAATCAATAATTTACTTTTTTGTTGTTTTAAAGGAATCATGAGGCTCCGCTTCTCCCAAGGATAGCCCGAGGCTTCGGAACAACAGCTGCATTAACGCGAAAGGCCCCAAGGAAGGGAAGAAAGTCCAGGCACCGCAACCAAGTTCCTATCCAGACAGCTACTGCGCGGGCCATTGGCCTTTCTATGATAAGTCAGGCCACGCTCGACCAACAAGCGGCGGCCTTCGTGGAAAACGTCCGCCTCCGCTTAATAGCTGAGGGCATCGCAGTCCAGCCAGCAAATCCTAACACTCAGGGAGAGTCGAGCAGCCCGGAGCCAGGTAACCCACTTTTGATTACCTGAGACCTCTTCCTCCAGAGCCTGCCCGTGATAGGACCGGGCCTCAACCTTCGATCTAGGATAGGCTAGGGCCCATGCCCCCAGTTCCTGGAAGACAATCACACTACCAGCCAGGTGAGTTAAATCTACAGCGGACGCCCTTACCAAGAGCCACGAGAAGCTCATCGCCCGGCGGCTTCAAGGAGGGAAGCCCAGGCTAGAGAGGAGGGCAGCCAGCCGATCCCCCGAGAAGATCCCGTTGATAAAGAAGACCGGGCGGAGGTCGCCAGTTCATCTAAGGGATGCGATAGTGAAGAGTCTGAGGTCGACTCGAAGAAACCCGAGAACAAGCGACTGAGAGATCAGTTGGCAAAGCTACAGAAAGAGATCTAGCAGATTAAAAGAGGAAAACATAACGAGGATAAGAAGGATCCTTTGAGCGAGTTGAACTCTCCCTTCACCAAAAAGATCAGGGAAGCGGAGCTCCCGTAGAAGTTTAAAATGCCGACGGATAAGTTTTTAGGGATAGAAGACCCCTTGATTCACCTGGAGAGCTTCGTCCAGCAAATGGAAGTCCAGAATACCACCAGGGCTGCCATGTGCAGGATGTTCTCTACAACCCTGACTGACTACGTAAAAACTTGGTTCAGGAAGCTACCCGCTGGTAGCATGGATTCCTTCACAAAGTTATCGACAAATTTTTGCTCACAGTTCCAAGGGGTCAAACCGTGTCCGAAAGACCACATACATCTTCAGTATGTGGTCCAGGAGCGAGGTGAGACACTCTAGTCATACGTGGAACGCTTTCACAATAGAAGGAGATAGGCAATCTTTTAATTCTCAACCTTTTGAAAGAGATCTTAAATGATTTGGTCAGCGATAAGAGGAGATCGTCAATGTCCTCTCGTCGTGGAGAAGATTTGATCCCACCCTCGGTTGTGTTTTTAATTATTACTTTTTTATTAAAAAAATGACTTTCTTTAGCAATGTAATTTCGATTTTTACATGGCAGGGGGAATTCCAATTAGCAATGTAGTTGTTCGAGACACCATCATTATCGCAGCTAGTGGTATATATAAAAAAAACTTTTAAAAAAGATCATATTTTGTAAGGGATTTTTTTGCATAATTAATCCTCGCGCAATTATACAAAGGCCTTGTTTGGGAAAGCTTTCCAGATGCTTGGAAGCTCTTTTGAGTCCCAAAAGCCACTTTTGGGAATGTTTGGGTAAAATAGAAAAAGAGCTTCTTGCCATTGGAAGCTCTTTTACAAGAAGCATCAACATAGGTGCTTCTCTTGGAAGGGCTTCTAGGAAGCCAAATAAACAGTTAAATGAAAATTTTATATTGCCAATTTTACCCTTGTTGGTATAAATATCAAACCAATAATTCCATTTGTATCCAGAAACAAAGGGCTCCTCACCATCTCTCTCGTCCAATTTCATCTCTCTCACTCTTTCAACAAAATTAAACCCAGAAACCAAACATCTATCTCTTAAACTACTTCATCCACAGACACTCGCTGCGACGGTGATCAAGAAAGAAGAGCGATCGATTTGTATTGCGGCGATGGGATTGATTCAGAGCTGGTGTGGATCGTGACGACGGTGGGTTGATTCGCAACTGGGTCTGAATAACGGCCGTGAGGGAGATCGATTCGAAGCTAATGTGAATCGCGGCGGCGACGGATCGATTCCGTCTGAATTGTGGCAGTAGATTGAAACTGAGAAAGAGTTTGGGCTTTGTTTGTGATGGTTCGATTATGGTGATGTGAGGGTTTTCTGGGTTCGATCTTGGTTGTGGAAGGGGTTTCTGGGTTCGAATGGACGGCGGAGCGGGGTTCGACGGCGAAGTTGGGTTGGGCGGAGCTGGGTTCAACGGCGAAGTTGAGTTGGGTGGAGCTGGGTTCTGTGACACCTGTTTGGTGGATTCGATGGTGGTGTTGTGCTTTTGTTAGCTTTTTCATTGTTTTTGTGTTTCTAGGGTTTTATCTCTGTAATATTTTTCTGGGTTGTTGTCTTGTAATTTTTTTTTTCTGGGTTCTTATCTTGATAAAATAAGGATTTCAACGATGTGGGTCTAATTTGGGATTCAGTATTAGTTAGTTTTTTCATTATCTTTGTGTTTCAAGTGTTCTTAACTCTGTAGATTTATTTGGGTTTATAGTTTGTAAAATAAGAATTTCAATGATGTGGGTCTAATTTGGGATTCATTAACTGTAAGCATTTTCATTATCTTTATGTTCTTAGGGTTCTTATCTCTTTGTAAAAATAAAAATTTCAATTGAATTAAAATTATAGACATAAAAAAACATATAAGAAGAGGAAAAGAAGAAAATCCCAAAGAGGGAAAAGGAAAAAAAAAATACAAATTCGTTTTTATGTGAATTTGTTTATGATTCTGTTTTGGATTGGTTATATACGGTGGATTTTTTTTTCTGGAAATTTTTATGGTTTGTATAGAATTTTTGTAATTGTTTTGGTTAATAGTAGATAAATAAACCAATCTTATTTTCCATTACGATTGATCTATGAATTTATTTTTATTTTTTTAAAAAAGATTTTTTTATCTTGTTAAGGGAAATATAATAGAAAAATATTAAATTATTTAATATAGTAAACTTTTATTAACAAAATACTTATATATTATTTACTCAAATTAAAATACAAATGTCAAAGTATTCCACCCAAACAAATTCCAAAGGGTAAAAATGTCAAATTATAGTTATAAAAGTTTTCAAAATGTTTCAACCAAACAGTCTTAAAAGCTCTTTTAGATACAAAATCTATTTTGAAATTTACCATCCAAACGGAAATTGAAAAGCTATGGCTTTTACTTCTCTTCTTCTACTGACAAAAGCCAAAAGTAAAAGTTATCCCAAACGGGCCCAAAATATTTCTTTATTGGAAAATTTGAAAACAATACATATTAAAATACCCTAAGGGTCATTTGTTTTTTTATCTGATTACTGAATAGAGACTGAAACTGAAACCGAATGACATATGTTTGTTTTTTATTTTTCTCACATCTGAACATAATGTCAACTTATATGGTTTTAATGATAAAATTGTTTGAAAACATATGTTTTGACATTTATACCCTTACTACTATTAATTGTTATGTATTTTAATTTGATATGATATAAACAACTAAATAAAAATAATTTAACAAATACTAAACCATTTTTATATAAATATTGATAAGATATTCATTGTTAAGATATAATAAATACTGATATTGAAATGGTTTTGATTTTTACATAACAAAAAAAAAATTAGGGACAGTATAATTAAGGTTTTTTTATATCATTATTTTATTTTATTTTATTTATAGTTATTTATCATTAATTATATGTCAAAAGAAAGAATTTTGTATAATATAAAATCTTGAAACAATGGAAATAATTATCTTTGGAAGTATAATCTTGGAAGGAAATATTTTAAATGTAATACAGTGATTTGGAATTAAGTAAAAAGCGATGATTTTTTTTTTTTACTTTTCATTTTAATTTGTTTTGTTGTATTTTTAAGTTGCTTGACCACTTAAAAAAATAAACAAAACAACTTAATAGGTTCACTTCAGACCCATTAAATATTAAGTAGAAAAAACAAATGACCCCCTAGTCATTAGATCCCATATATCCAATTCCGTACCCCCTCGTAATTTATAATTTCACTTTAGAATTTATATTTGAAAATGTTAAAATGAATTTTATTTTAGGGAGGTTTATAATTTAGTCCCTAACAAATTAAGAAACATCAATTTTTCTACTAAACGTTACATTTTTCATCAAATCGATCCTTCACTTATAAAAATAGCTCATTTATAAGTCTTTTGTTAGTCCAACGTCGATCAAAACTAAAGGTGACATGGGTATTTTTTATCTTACTGAATATTCATTATTGATAAAAAAAAGAGAAAGAAATATATAAATAGTTAGTTGGATCTCCATTGTTCTATCTTTGAGATAGATGATATAGATCAAATTTAAAAAGAATTTTTATTTTAAAAAGATAGAAAAACAGAAGAAAAAAAAAATGAATCTTGGGATGAACGGTGGAAATCAAATTAAATTTTTTTATTATTTTATAACAAAAAAAAACTTATGGGTTTCCATTTATGGTAGTGGTCCATCCTTCATCTTCACAGAGATGAAGGTCGCATATGGAGGTTGATGGACCTCACTTTGCATGTGCCCTCCATATTTGCAAAGATGGAGGCCTTACGACTTCTATCTTCATGTAAATAAAGGTCGTTGGACCTCCATCTACGTGTGACATCCATCTACATAGATGAAAGTCCACTAATGGATCTTCATTTGTGATGGAGATTAATTAGTGGTGGATCTCGATGAATCTCCACTCAATGTAAGTAGAGATCCAACCACCAGGTTTTTTTTTTTAATTTGACCTCCACCGTCTATCTTTAAGATGGATGGTTGAGATTTATCCATCAATTTTTTTAATATATATATATATATCTATATATTTCATTTTCTTATTTATTTTTAAAAATTTTGTTTCAAATTTATTTTTATCTCCATCGTCCATATTTGAGATGGACAGTGGAGATCCATCAATCAATTTATTTTTGATTTAGTTTTTATATTTTAATATATTTAAAAAAAATTATTTCACAACTTGTTTCGAAATTTTGGGCTCAAATGGATCCATATATTTCAAAAAATATTTGTTTCCCATTTTTTTTATTGGTCAATTGAAGTTAGAGGGAAAAATTTACTTGTGACCATTGTAAAATTTTGTCAGAGGGTCTTAAGTGAGTTTTTTTTTATAAATTTAAGAATTAGATTCCTCATTTGTCGTGGACTAAATTATAAATAGAGCAAATTAATCTCAATCTCCCTGATGTTTGACTTCTTATACCTAGAAACAACTTTATTATTAATTAATACGCAAACTCCCTGCCGTTAGGTCAAATTTAACTATTGACTAGCTGTTACCTTTAAAAGACTAAACTACCTCTGATCCCTAAATTAAATTAATAAAAAAACATTTTATCAGAAAAAAAAAACAAACAGAAATGATTTCCATCAACCCAAACTCAGAAACATTTGATGATGAATTTCCAGATTTTTTCATCAGCAATAATTTTTTTTATAAAAAACCTTCATCTTCAACCCAAACCCAGAAACAACAACCCAAACCCAGAAACAACAACCCAAACCACCACCGAATCCACACCAAACCACCCGAACCCAAACATCAAACAATTTCTTCCCTTTTTGATTTCTTCATGAACAATAATAATTTAAAAAAAAACCTTCATCTTCAACCCTGAAAATACACAAAGTGTGTCTAATACAACCTGTGGGGTGAATGTGTTGTTAATCGATTATTACCAACTTTTTCGATTAATCAATATTAACAATAAAACCCAATTCAATTAAACAATCAATAAACAAAATTAAGGTGCGGAAAATAATAAATAACATGTTGAATTGATTTACGTGAGAAACCCTCCAATTGGGCAAAACTCACGGGCTATCCTTTTAGCCACATACGGTCACATAAATCCACTATATGAATAAAATGTTACACCCTCAAGTGATACTCAGACTCTCACTCTTGACAACCTCAGGCTATAGACACTACCACTCACCACACTTGGTTCAGTCCCTAGTGAAATCCCTTGATCCACTACTTTTGGCGTGAGCACCTCCTACTCTACCCGCATGGCTTTTACAGTGGCACTTGACCAATGCTTGCCAACCCACCCTTGGTTGCAAGAATTCACTTGCTTGTGCAACTTCACCTAAAAGCCACAAGACTTTGACTCTATGAAGAGTATAAAGGTCTAAGTGAAAATACGATAATATGCCCAAATGCAATAATGTGTAAGACTACACACAAAATGCTTAACTAGATGTTATAATGCAATGTAACAACCTAGTTATCAAACAATACATACATGCCCATACATAAAGACTCAATTAGATGTATATATAAAATCTAACAACCTAATTGTCAATTAAAGTCCAACTAACACAAGTTGTCACAACATATCACAAGGGCAATAAATATGCAATCAAGAAATGCAATTAATGAGACATAAATATCAAAGTCTATATGCAAGGCATAAAGACTTAGCTAGAAGGGCAATATAGTCATAAATTCTAGCTATCACAAACAAACCCAATCATGTTATCAAGACTCATAAATATATGCAATAAAGAGAGTCTAGGTATTTAATCAAGCAATAAATACCTAATCTAGAATAAATGATATTCAATGAAGTTCTAACTTACCTAGTCATGAAACCAAGAAGACCCATGCTCAAATGATGTCGAATGATGCAAGATGAAGATGAGTTTTGGGTTTGGAAAGTCAAAGAACAAAGCTTGAAGCTTTCTCTCTCTAGAGGAACTCTATCTCTCTCTAGGGTTTGGAAATTTTGAGTTCTAGTCGAAATGGAAGATAAGAGAAAACATATATAACAACCCTAAAAGAAATGACGTCGTTTTGGAAAAGTAAGGCTGAAACAGGACAGTGCGCGGGTAGAAGACCCGCACACTACCAATACAAAAGAGACCCGAGAACCACCTGCACAACACAAACCCGAGGTAACCATGCTTCAGTGCGCGGGTACTGCGAGGTTAAGGTACCTGCGCACCATTCGCACAACAGAAACCATGAAGAGGTATATCATTGCGCTAAGACAAGCACACCATCATGCATATGCGAACGTTTCCGATCAATCATCGGGAGACGAATTACACAACACAAAACCACACTTAAGATTAACAACAAGGTGTATGTGTGAGAAGTGTAAGAAAAGCACACATGAGAAACAAAGAACAAATGCATGTCAATTCAAATGCATGTAAATATGTGTGTGCAACTATTCTCTTCAAGAGTCAAATCAAGTGATTTACCTTTCGCTCTTACTCTTGAAGTCACGGAAATGCTTGGAAGCTTGCCATCAAAAGCCTAAGCTACTCAATACAAAAGCATCCCCAAATGTGGTTTGTCATGAAATAAGTCAATTATAAAAATGAAGGTTCTTGAACATCAACCCAAACCACCACCAAATCCACACCAAACCACCTGAACCCAAACATCAAACAATTTTTTCTCTTCTTGCAACAACCAAATTCACCCAAACCACCACCAAATCCACACCCAAACCACTAGCAAATCCAAACCAAACCACACCCAAACCATTTTAGTTTACACGCACATCAGAATATAGGAAGAGAGAGAGAAAGTCGAGGTTAGGAGTGGTCACCGGGAGGAAGAGAAGAGGGTTTGCGGCTGAATTCGATGGAAGGAGAAAAGAACAAAGGCTGGTACGGCGACGACGCTACATGACGGAGGGTCGAGCTCTGGTTTTTGGCGGTGGTGGGTTCGATGGCTAGGGTTTGGGTTGTAGTGTTTGATGTTGAAGATGGGGTTTGATGGTGGTGATCGGTGAACATGATGAAAGAGAATTGATGATGGGGTTTGATGATGTTGAAGATGATGAGAGAGGCAGTGAGAAGAGAGAAAGAGATAATTGTTGTATTTGGGGTTTGAATCCAAATTGGAAAATTATTTTTAATATTTTATTTTCTTATTATTTTTAATATTTATTTTTAATTTCTATTTAGTAATTTTAAGGATGATTTGTTTTTTTTAATTAAAAATAAAAAAATAGAAAATAGTAATGATAAAGTTGATAAAATGATTTTTTTATTAATTTAATTTTAGGATCGGAGGCAGTTTAGTCTTTCAAAGGTAATAGTTAGTTAACAGTTAAATTTGACCTAACGGTAAGAGTATGAATGTCAATTAATGATAAAGTTTTTAGCCAAAATTGTTAGTATAGGGAGATTGGGTGCAATTTGATCTTATAAATACCCCTTTATTTCAAAATATATATATATTACAGAATAATGAATTTTATACGTAAACCACAGCAGAACCCTTGAACTTGATTTTTGAGGTAGTCTTCTAATGCTCTGTAAAGCCAAACATGGAGGCCTCTCTTTTTCTTCAAATCTCTTCAAAATTTTCTCTCTCTGTCTTCATTCCTCTTCATTGTCGCCAAACCCAGATCTCAAAACCTCAAAAAATCCAAAAGCCACCTCTAAAAGACCCATTTCACTCTCCACACAAGACCCACGAATTCCTTTAAACTCTGTTGTAATTTCCTCAGATGCCACCAACATATGTTCTCTTTTACTCTCTGATCGTAAAGCACTTGACTTTCATGACTTTGATCGTTTGTTAAAAGGTTACAAAGACAAGTTGAACTCCAACCTTGTACTTGAAATTTTGATGAATTATAGACAGTTGGGTAGGATGAAGACTCTGGAGTTCTTTTCTTGGGCTGGAATGCAGATGGGGTTCCAGTTTGATGACTGTGTAACTGAGTACATGGCTGATTTTCTGGGTAGGAGGAAGCTTTTTGATGACATGAAGTGTTTCTTGTTGACATTATTGTCTCATAAAGGTCAGGTTTCTTCTCGTGTGTTTTCGATTTGTATTCGGTTTTTGGGTAGGCAAGGGAGGATTAGAGAAGCCCTTTGTTTGTTTCAAGAAATGGAAACCAAATTTAGTTGCAAACCTGATAATTTTGTTTACAATAATATGTTGTATGTTCTATGTAAGAAAGAAATATCTGGTGAATATATTGATGTGGCACTTGGCATTTTTCGGATGATTGAATCGCCGGATAATTATTCGTATAGTAATATTATAGTTGGTTTATGTAAATTTAGAAGGTTTGAGAATGCCCTTGAAGTTTTTCTTGAAATGGGTAGGGCTGGACTGGTACCAACACGGTCTGCTGTGAATGCTCTTCTTGGGGACTTAAGTTTATTGAGTGCGAAAGAAGGAGCCATTGGGGAAGTTAGAGTGCAGAATGCTCGCAGACCCTTCACAATTTTAGTTCCAAATGTAGGTTCAAAGAATAAGAGTGGTGCTATAGAACCTGCAACAAGAGTGTTTTGGGCAGTTTATGGTTTGGGGTTACTGCCAAGTTCATTTGTTATAATCCGGCTTATAAAAGAACAATGTCGGTTGGGAAAGATGGAAGAGGCTTTTGAGATTTTGAAGGTTGTTGATGAGAGGAAGTTGACTTGTTTAGAAGAGAGTTACTCTATTGTGATGCAAAATTTATGCGAACGTCGTTTGGTTGAGGAAGCAAGCCATTTGTTTGGGAGAATGCTGTCCCGGGGCTTAAAGCCAAAGTTGGTAGTTTACAATTCTGTTGTTTCCATGCTTTGCAAAGTGGGGAGATTGGATGATGCCAAAAGGGTCTTTGAGATTATGAACAAGAATAAATGCCTTCCTGATAATGTAATCTATACTGCATTAGTCCACGCTTATGGTGAAGTTGGGAATTGGGAAGCTGCTTGTGGTTTATTGATAGAAATGTTGGGGTTTAATTTGATTCCCCATTTTCATACGTTTAGTTTTATTGAAAAGCTTTTGATGGAAAATGGGCCGACGGATTTATCAATTAAATTAGAAAAGAAGTTGGAAGCACAGATCTTGCTCAAGTATTGTAAATTAGGTCAGTTAGAGGCTGCTTACGAAAAACTAAAATCGATGATTGAGAAGGGTATCTACCCACCCCCATATGTTAAAGATGCTTTTGAACAAAAATTTCAAAAGTCAGGCAGGCTGAAAATAGCTCGGCAATTGCTAGAGAAGATGGATGAAGAATGCAGATCTCAGAAGCAAGAAATTAGAAGTTTTTAAACTATTATCAGGTGTTTCATTCATTTTGATTATAATCTAGAGTGCTTTAATCAATCATTATAAGTTGGAGTTCGTATTCTCTTGTTATTAAATGTATGTTCATTCATATCCTTGATGAACCAAAATGCATGCGTTTGAGTTGCTAGCGGCCATGCTGCTGACAAACAGTTTACAAGCTCTTTTGAAATGGTCTCTTATAGAAGCTTCTTTAATTTTTCATTTCTTCTTCATTTGAACAAAATGTGTCATGTCCAGTGTTAACAAGCTCTACTAATTTTTATTCATTGAGTTGTCTTTTGCTACACCAACAGAAGGACAGTTCGGAATTTCACACACTGGACTTCATCAAAAGGAAGCTACATCACTCCATAATTCCTAAAGACTTTAGAACCAATAGTTGTTGACTTTATTGCTATTAATTTGATCGATGTTCTTTCCCTGGAGGAAATCCTCTGGCGAGAGGAGAACTTCAAGGAGGAACCACTGTGGACAGATCAATGTTATTTCTTAGGTAATTTTGTTAATCTTTGATATATAAAGATGATTATTAGGGAAAAAAATATTTGCACAGAGTATAAGATCTAATGCATATCATCCCCAAGTGATATGAGAGTTTTCTTCATGCATGAAAAGGAAACTGCACTGATTATGTTTCTCCACAGTTGATAGAGTGCTTTTTCTTTAACTCCTTTGTAAAATCCTCTTTAATCTTCTATCTGGAAGAAAAAATTGGTTTTGCAGGAGTTTTCCTAACTTTTTCAGAGTTTCAAGTTTGACTTTGAGAAAGATAACTATGAGGAAATCAGGCAATTTTCCATAGACTTTCGAAACTTGCCTGGAAATATGAGTCTTCCACTGCCAGCCCTCTTTGTTAGCTTACTCTAATGAACGAGCTGGTTAGAGTTCTGATATAAGACTTATTTGTAACTTTAAGTATTTGTTCTGTTTGAAAGCCTTGATGAGAAGAAGTTATATTGCTGATTGTTTACTTGTCCAAGTTTTTCTATTGTTTTTTAAGCTTATGAACCTTGAAGAAACTCAGTTCTAGAAATACTTGATGCTATTTTGATCCAAAAATCTCTCAAGGGCACATTATTGAATAGTGATGGAGAATGTTTTGTTTCAACAAATATCAAATGCAGTTCTTTTATAAGCCTTGCATCTTTGATATAATCATCCAAGCATGGGACAATCACTAGAGAAATAAATAGTTTTCACTCTTTTTATATGAACTGTTTATTTGTTTAGGCATTATTAGAGCACATTAATAGAATTACAGTGAAAAATAAAATAAAACAAGACAAATTGTTCTATGCTACTTGATGCTAATTGATCAAGCGGCATATTATATGAACCCATAATCCAAATCCACAAACACACATGATAATGCTGCTCTCAAATCTTACACACTCAATGAACTGGGAAATACATTTCTTTCTTTTTTATACCTGCAAGATCAAAAAAGAAAAAGGTAGAATCAAAATAATAAAATTCTCTATAAAACGATCACCTGGTACACAATTTGATAATTAGTTTCCATCATTTAATTGATTGAGAGATGATATAAACTTATTTCAAAGCAGTGTTTGTTTCTATTACTTTCTGCTGCAACTTTACAGGCTGATTCACTGCTTGCTTAGTTGCTTGCTAAATGATGGATAAAAAAATCCAAGTGAAAGAAATGATACCTTTGAACCTCAGTACTCACGCTGAACCCAATAGATTTTGTATGTCTTTCTGCAAGAGGAAACAAAACCTAAAATGATTTAGCATAACCTACAACCTTACTTGGAATCAAGCAGTATCAGAAAGAAAAGATTTTTCGAACCTCAATCTTAAGAGGTGATGTCGTTGGAGCGTATCTCTCCACAACCTTCCCTTCCTTGTCAACCAGAAACTTTGTAAAATTCCACTTGATAGCATCTCCGAAGTATCCCCCTTTCTCTGATTTAAGGAACTTGTAAAGGGGCACTGTATTCTTGCCATTCACTTCAACCTAAAATAGCCAAATACAAACTTTCAGAAACGTATCAATTTTAAATGATTTGTAACTTTCTTTTTGAAACATAATTGCCACTAAGAAAATCAAAATTTTAAGACGTTTTCCAGGTGCGCACATCGCTGAGGTAGAACCTCTCCCCGCTTGTTTACCACAAGATGCAACTTTAAGTGTCTAATGTACATCAATCCACTAATCTGCTATCGAGAGACCGTTATAGAGAAAGGTCAACAGAAGCAACATTTCTTAGTGTTTGGCTTCGGCTATCAGAGGATGGCAAGGCCATGAGTTATGGTAAAGAATAAGCAGGGAGGGCAATTTGCAATCTTTCCAACAAAACTAATCCAATAGATCATACTATTTGGAGAAACTCACACAACATCATACTTGCAAAGGAAAGAGAAATCAAGTTGACTCAGGAACAGCACATAGGGATTGCAGATAAGAACGTTCATTTTATGAAATTCTTCGTTTATCATGTATACCTTATCAAAGATTGGGAATTCAGCTTTGAACATTGTGCACACAACGTCCTGAATCTCCTCATTGCTTCCTGGCTCTTGTCCTGCAAATTGGTTGCAAGGAAATGCCAAGATCTCGAACCCTGCATTAATAGTGCGAGTCAAGGAATTAAACATTTTCCAACCTAGGAAACATTATGAACTCAGAAAATTTCTAATATGGTTTGCCAAGTAGGTATTACAGACCTTGGTTTTTGTATTTTTCGTACAAAACATTCAATTCCTTGTAGTTTGATTGCGTTAAACCACTGCAAAATGAATAATAGAACATGAAAAATGCAAAAGATACAAAACAATAAAATCTGCATAATCTGTCACTATTCTGCCATTTTATTTTCCATAATCCAGTTTACAAATTGGGCTAGTGATTGTTTCTCAGCAAACAAATCAATGGAGATATAGGAGTGAGAGAGATTGGCAGCATAAAGTGTTGAGCGACCTCATTATATGTAGAAAAGTCAAAATTAATCATGCTTGATCAGCATTAATTAAAAATCAAGTTGTCTGAGTATCATTATCTGTGCTCAAAAAAGTCTTTCTTAAATCAGATCCTGTCAAATCGCAAACGAAGAGAGAGCAGACAACATAAAGTATATCATGTACCTCAGGTACATCAACAAAGATCAGAAGTATATATAAATAGTACAGAATAAAAAAAACAAAAAAAAACTTATGATCAGGTCAGATTACCATTTTGAAGCGACATTCACAATCAGGACGACCTTCCCGCAGTATTCACTTAAACTCACATCATTTCCACTAATATCCTGAAATTAATTTGATTATCAACTACATCAAATGATGAAATATTTAACATTAAAGATGTACATAGAAATCGAATCTCTACTTTGCAAATTACAAGCTAACATCATTATGTATGTCCACTAGAGGGTTCAAATCCGAAGAACCCGAAAGTCTTTCAGAGTTACAGATTCTAACAAACTCTTATGTTTCTGTCATTGCTTTCTCAGAGACAGATAACAAATAAAATTAAAAAGGACGAATCTTTAATCTCATGATTTCTCACCATGAACTGATGATCTAACATCAATAAAAGACACCCCCCCAAAGAAAAAAAAAACATAATCACTAAAACAAAACATATAAATATATATATATATATATATATATATATATATATGAAATCAGAAACATAATAGATTAATAACCAATAATATCAAAAACTGATGAACCCAATAGAACAGCGGAAGAAACCCATTTCAAAAATACAAGAAAGAGCACAACTTTCGGAAACCAATTCAGCACTGCACCAATTATTTTTCAACAGCAACTGAAATCTTTCAGGTAGTATACCTTGACAGAGAAGTCGTAAATGGACTTGGGAGCATCCTGAGCAGCCATAATAGTCTTTGAAGAAAAAGGGTATGTGTAAAAACACAAGAGGAAAGCAAGAAGAAGAAAGAAAAGAGAATCCCAGTTGCTGTTTTTCAACAAGTTAGTGCCCATTTTTCAGGCTTCATATATAGTAGCAAAATCTTTCCTTCTAGATGACAACAATTTGCGTACACATTAAGACATTATTATTACATTCATTTCAATTGTAAATGGTAAAGTTGACAAAATTTTGAATTTTTTTAGCCCTTTTATTTATTAATTTTAGGGGTAATTACCCTGGTGGCCATCGACTTTTGCCACCACTCTCAAAATGGCCACCAGTTGGGGATTTGGTTTAGAATTGGTCATTTTTGGCAAACAAAGTTACACCGGTGGCCATTCCGTTATAACACCGTTAACTTTTTCAAAGAATGTTACACTAATGGCCATTAATTTGTTCACTTAGTATCAAAATGGCGATTATAATAATTTTTCTCCAAAATTACTCTAGTGGCCATCCATTTGGTCAATTGGTATCAAAATGACCATTATAATTGTCCCATTTTTTTAAACTGAAAGTGCATTGCCTTTTGTTAAGGTTGGTAGTTATTTTAGGTACTATGAAATTTGGTTGGCAAACTTTTGTGTGGTTTTGAATATGGTGCAATCGGGTATGGTTTTTGAACAGTTTTTTGGTATACTTGTGTAGGGGATTTTGGTATACTTGTACAGTTTGACAAGTAGTATTTGATGTGTATGACTAGCTAAAATTATATTGAATCAAATGAATTATTTATTTTCTCTATTGAAATGAAATTTTATTTTTAATGATTGCTTACTTTATTTTTTTAATAGAATATAGTTGTACATATAATGATTATTTTGATACCAATTAACCAAATGGATGGTCAATACACATGTTTTAGAAAAAATGGGACAATTATAATGGTCATTTTGATACCAATTGACCAAATAGATGGCCACTAGAGTAATTTTGGAGAAAAATTATTATAATGGTCATTTTGATATTAAGTGAACAAATTAATGACCATTAGTGTAACATTCTTTGAAAAAGTTAACGGTGTTATAACGGAATGGCCACCGGTGTAACTTTGTTTGCCAAAAATGGCAATTTCTAAACCAAATCCCTAACTGGTGGCCATTTTGAGAGTTGTGGCAAAAGTCGATGGCCACCAGGGTAATTACCCCTTAATTTTATTTTGTTTTATATTTAATATAACTACTTTCTTATTTAAGAGGTGTGGGTTGACAAGTAACCGATGTAATATTCAATGTCACAGATTCCTTAAGATTTATATGATTTTTAAAAAAATTTCTTTATATACCGCGTGTGATCACCAAACTCCGGTCGAATAAACTATAATTTTTTTTGTTTTATTTTTCAGAAAATTGAATATAAATTTTAAGTTATTTGTTATTCTTAGTCATAAATATATAAAAATAAATATTTTTACATTTATATCCTTTCAATTATTAATTTTAATTGTTATATATTTGTATTTAAATATATTAAAGACAACTAAAAACAAATAAATAAATAAACTCTAAAACAATTGTATTTAGTTATTAATAATATTTTAAACTTATGAATTATATTGTCAACCGAAATATTATTTGATTTTTTAAATATTTTAAAAAAGATTCCTATAATTTAATTTATAAATTCATCATAAATATTTAATTTTGAACAAATATTATAGGAATTAGAGCATCTTTAATACTATAATGAATTGTAAAAAGTTAAATTATAGATAAGACAAATATACATTGTGTTTGTAATCATTATTCTCTGATATCATGGTAAAAAAAAATGACAAACATTGTCGATATGAATGTCCACTTTCTTAGAATTGAGATTGTCGGATTGGATTAAAAAAATGCTTATTTTTGTAAAATAAATTTACTTTAATAATTTTTTATAGAATAATATTTTATTAAGTCGATTTAAAATTTTTATAAAATAATATATGTTATTTAAAAAAAACATGAAATAAGTTTAAACTATTTATTATCAAAATAAAATTAGTTTATTTTATTTATTAATTTTAAAAAAAATTTAAATACATAATTCCAAGCAGATCCCGTGGGAATGGGATGTGAACATGAGACAATGTGACTGCGTGACAACCGGCAGCACCTAGGAATTGCAATCAACATGATATTGTTTTATTTGAATACAAAAATTGGGATTTTATGTTGCCGATAAATTAGAACGCTGTGCATGCAAATCTATAATCTTAGACCAATGTGCCATTGCTTGGTTTTTTCCTAACCTCATTGACGCATCACACAAGGTATTGTCGTAGTTTTTGCACCATCTTTTTAACTAAATGAGATTGATAAAATGACACCTCACGCTTACATAAATGATATTGTGGGTTTTGAATATGTTATTTTCCTTCAAATTCGAATTATTTGTAATAGCTAAAAATAATTTAGTGCAATTACTAAATTAATGTTCTTAGTATTTTTTTCAAATTGTTACCTTTAATTTGATGTTACCATTAATATTTTTATTTTATTTTGGAAAATATTAATATATTACCATTGGATGCATATCAAAATTACGGTAGTTAATACTTTCTAAAAACAAAAAAAACAAAAAACTACTAATGAGTTGGTTGTTTTTTACATTTCAAATTTAATGGATCAGAATTGAAATTATTAAGTTGTTTTGTTTGTTTTGTTAAGTGTTCAAATAGATTAAAAATACCAACAAACAGGGGCGGACCACAATGGAGGAGGGGCCCATTGGAAAAAAAAATTATAGATAAAAAATTTTAATTTTTTTCATAATAAATGAATTTTACATTTTAGTACTATAATTTTTAAGTTTTTATCATTCCCCCCCCCCCCCCCCCCCCCTACGGTTCCGCCCCTGCAAAAAAAAAAAAAAAAACAACTTAAAATAAAAAGTAAAAAAATCATAACTTTTAACTTATGTCCAAATCACTGGATTGTATTTAATATATATTCTTCCAAGATTATTCTCTCAAAGATAATATATTTTTCAATTTTATTATAATTTTATATTGTACAAATTTATTTCTTTTAACCTATTACTTATGATAAACAGCTTAAAAAACATTAATCACATTATCACTTTCAACACTATTGTTGAACCTTCAACTCTCTCTCTCTCTCTCTCTCTCTCTCTCTCTCTCTCTCTCTCTCTCTTGAATTTCCTACATTACTTGAATTTCCTATATTTCGCTTATTTTTTCGATACCTTCATATTTGAAATAATTAGGATAAATAGTTCTAATACTTGAAAATTTTTCAAATTTTATTCATAGGTAAATTTCAATGAACTTATCTTTCAGAAAAAAAATTCATATCAAAATTCATTCAAATCAATGTGATTTTATAGTGGTCTTTATCGAAATTAAAATAAGGGACCTCTTATGAGAGACTCGATATATATAAATATATATATATATAATTATTATATTTTTGTAAGCTCAAAACCATTATTAAATCATTATTTATCATATTAAAAAAAACAAATATTTATCATATCTTAATCATGAATAATATGTTATCAGTTATCACTATTACATAAAAGTGGTTTAGGATTTGTAAAATTATTTTTATTTAAGAAAATCCTGGACTGTTTATACCTTGTTTGGTTGGGTTTTTTGTAAAAACTATATTTGTAAAAGGTCTATTTGTAATAGATCTATTAGAAATAGAGCTTTTGAAAGAAAAAAAATAGTAATACTTGGCAACTCAAATAATTAACTTAAAGTTTAACCCAAATGATGTGGCAACTGAGTTACCATCACCACACACAACATGAGATGATATGGTTAATGAAAAACCATTTGCCACATCATTTGAGTTGAAAAAATATATATATCAATAACACTACTTTACCCAAATTTGGTATCTAAATAATGTGGCAACATTAAAATCCATTCATTTAAATTGTATTAGATTTGCATGATTGAAATTAATGGATTATGTGTTGCCACATCATTTGAGCGCCAGATTTGGTCACCAAATTTGGGTAAAGTAGCATTACTAAAAAATTATAGTTGTTTGGTTGGCAGTTTTTTTTTTTAATTTTTTTTTTTTATAAAAAAATAGGGTCTATTTGGAGAAGCTATTTTTAAAGTAGCTTAGTAGAAATTTAAACCATATTAGCATCTACAGAATTTAAAATATAAAATCTTAAAAGTCCAATCAAACAACTCTAAACAAAACTTAAATATATGTGTGTATAGCTTTTGAGGTAGTAGAAAGCCTAACCAAATAAGCACTTAGTCTTCGGATAAAAAAACAAACGACACTTAAAACAAAAGCTTTAAAAAATGTTAATTTCAAAAAACTTGATAAGACTGGGGTAAATACAGGTATCAGATATGCAGATATTTAAGCAAGTATTTCTTGGGTGAATACCATGACTAAAATTCATGCATGGCTGAAGTATAAAAATATTTAAGAAACCCAAGTACCAGGTTGGGTATGGATATACCCGATCCCGACCAGGGTTATTGCCATTCCTATTAGAGTTAAACCCCAAGCACGACCTCGACATCTGCCCTCTGCCTCCATCACCCCATAGTCCCACCTTGACTATATTGTCGTCTTTATGGACATCTCCTAGCTCTCTAAGGCCAACCATTCCACTAAACGATAGGTCTCTAAACGAGAAAGTGAATTCCAAGATTTTAGTAACAAAGTTTGAAAACTCGCCTAATCGAAGAACTCTGACAAGACGAGAGCAATATGAGAATGAACATTTAAAGGATTGTCCGAGATTACTAGTGATTCACGAGCATCTTACATGAACTACGAGAATGCCAAAATACATTGAATGTTCCATGTTTAAGTCACCTGATCTTGACAAGATGAGGTTGGTCTGGTGTTAAACTCTTTACACCTGTACCATGAGGTTGCGGGTTTGAGTTCTCCTTCTTCTAAAAAAAACCTGAATTTATATAATAGTATAATACTTCAATAAGAAAAGTCACCTAATCTCAATCATCCAGGTCTAATCCATGGCCAGCCCTGAAGCAAGGCATCAGGAGCAGCTGGCATGGGCCCATGAAAAAAAGACTCAAATTTTTTTAATTTTGTTGCTTTGTGCTCACAATCCTTGATAAATCAAACTCCAAAGAATTACACAACTTTTGGGCCCCAAATAAATTAATAAGTGAAAGTCAGCATCTTGCCATCTTATATGAAGATTCAGCCTAATATGGACTCTAAATCTCAAATCAGGATTGCAGCCCTAAAATATCGTATGTGTTGCACCTACACTCGATTAAAAAAATTTAAAAGATTAGAACTTGTAAACATGCCCTAATGTTACCAAAATATGCTATTTCTTTTCTTTTTTGAGAAAATATTAAAACCTATCAAATTATAAATAACTAAAAAAAGAGGCTTGATTTGAAACTGTTTAAAGTCTGTTATCAAATTACCAAAACATAAAGCAATTTTAATATTTGTAATGTATAAATTATGTACTATAAAAAAACATATTTTATATAAAATTATCAGATGTGAGATTCTATACGTTTTTCATACGGAATTTAGTAAAGGTTCCTATTTTAAAATTTTCATCCAATACGTCTAAAAACAATGGGCCAGCACTGGTCTAATTCCTCAATGAAGCTATTATTAGTTAGTAGAGAGAGATTTGACGTGATTGACATCTTAATTCAAAATCATAAAAACTCCCACACATCTCTTACTTCTCATTCATCCGTTAAATAACTAACTTATATTAAAATAAGGGAAAATTGCACAAACAACCTCTAGTTTAGGTGTAGTTGCATAACTTTTGGACCTTTGCTCATAATTACATAAATATACCCTGTCATTAGTTGACTTCTGTCAACTTAACCTTTGACCACTTTTTTAACCAAGATGACTAAAATACCCCTGCTAACTTATTTTTATCATTTTATTATTATTTAAATATATTAAAAATTAACTTAAGAAATTGAAATACGATGTACATTTTTTTTTCTTACAACTTCTTTCAATTTCTTGCATTTTCTATGTTCCCAAACACCAAAATTCTTGATTTGAAAACCCAAATTTATCATCCAAACATATGAAATTTCATACTCATCCACCCACAAACAATATAGTTTCATCAACACAATCAAAAACCACAAAATAAAAACAAATCAACAAAACATTCAAGAATGTTCTTTTACACGACCTCCACCACCGAAGCCGACCTCCACAACTGAAAAAATGGTCGCGTCTCCAGGATGACCCGGATCACCGTGTCGCCTCTGAACCTGACAATTTGCTCCTTCGCTCACTCCGACTCTCGTCGATCCTACGCGAGGATCTGCACCAAGAATGGCAATGTGTCGAGTTTTGCTTGACCCGACCTGAACTCTAAAAAATTATGTTAACTCGAACCCGAATATTTTCACCGGTTCAGGTTCAGGTTTTGACCCGCGGGTTTTAAGGAAACTCGAACCCAACCGGCGAACTTGAATACTTATTTAGGTTCATGTTTTGACCCACCGACCCATGAATCCACGAACCCGAATAGCAATTTAAACTTTACTTTTTAACCTAAAAAGACATCGTTTGGAGTTTAGAATTCAAATTTGCTCAAAACAACATCGTTTTGAGCAAATGTTTTTATTAAGTAATCGAGTTCACGGGTTCGAGTTTCGACCCGCTGACCTGAACCCGCTTCGGGTATAATTTTCATAACCGAACCCGACCCGTGACCCAAATAGCACAACTCGAACACGACACACGTGGTTTGGGTTCGGGTGAAATGGACGATTTTTCCCTTGAGCTGTTAACTTTTAACAAAGGAAAATAGGCAATAAGATATGTTTGTGCAATTATAGGTATAAGTTTAATATTTGTGTAATTCACCTAAACTCGAAGCAGGTTTGTGTAATTTACCTTTAAAATAATAATCCCAAGAAAATAAAAATTGTATGTGGGTACCTGACTAGCTATTGCCCATGCAAAAGCTGCAAAACCTTCTGTTCATAAGAGCATTCCCAACAAGGCTCCCTAAATTTTCCTTATATTTAGGGAGTCAGTTGTACTTTTTATAGATAGGGAGCCATATAAGGAGTTAATACTCCAACAAGCCTCCCTAAAAGTGGCTTATTATTTTTTTTCTTCTAATTTTTAATTAAAAAAGAAATATTATTTTTTTTATATAAATTTAAAATGTTATTATTTACAATTAAAGGTTATATTTTTATTTGTACAACCATAGTTAAATAATCACTTCATTATGCCTCGTTTTTTTGGCCGCATTATATTGTTTTAAACAATTAAAATATACTAAATTAGTACAATGCAGTGTTTGGTGCAAACATTGCATTGTACTATTTTAGTACATTTTAATTGTCTAATACAGCAAACACCATATTAACTAATACATTATATTTGGTGGTATTAGTTTGTATTGTATTAGAAAAAACATTTTTTTTTTCAATGAATATGGAATATTGATAGAATATGTGTTATTTTGTTCATATTTTTTTTTATAATTTCAAAATACGTAGGAAAATTTTATTTAAATTTTTTGTTTCAATTAAAATAAATATTTATTGATTTTTTATATAAAAATATTTATTGATTTATTCATAGTAAGGATATTTAAAATTAATTATTAAGTATTTTTTAAAAAAATATTACATTTTTATAATATAATAAAATACAAAAAAGTCATATAGGAATAACCTAATACGATATACAGTGCATCAACAAACACATGTTTGTATTAATGATAATATAGTCCAATACAATACAATACAATGCAGTCTAATACAATCCAATAAGGTGTGCCAAACGAGCCCTTCATTCATTAAAAACTAAAATTAGTTTTTTTTTAATATAATACAATACAATACTAACTAGATAAAACAACAAAGCTTGATTAATAATGCATAAAAAATATATACTACATAACAATGAGCTGGTGCCAGCATTTTGGGTAAATTTTTTTTTGTTAAACTTGGGTTTAATAAACAAAATAGAATTTGGGTTAAACAAAACATAATTTAGGATAAAATAAAAAAGAATTTGGGTTAAATAAAAAATAAAGAGTCGTTGAATATTTGAATATGGATTATTGAAAATGAAGAGTGTGGACTTATCTTGGCCACTCAGGTTATTTGGGGAGTGAAAAAAAAGAAATAGGGAGGAAAGCCTCTCTCCTTACATTTAAGGAGCCTTTGACCGGAATAAAATTTAGGGAGACTGTTGGAACAAATTCAGATCTAACCTCCCTATTAATAGTAAAAGAGATCTTTTTTCCATCTATTGAGGATGTCTAACAAGTAATAATAATAATAATAAACAAATAAATAAAGGAACTCTAATAATAATAATAATAATAAATAAAGGAACAAACCTCACAACTTTGGAGTAGAGATGGGCATTTTCTCATGGGGTTCCACCTCAATGGGCCTCACCCACATTTGGATGCGGTCATATTTCCCCATTTCCCTATATATATAATTTTATTTTCTTAAAAAAAAAATATAACTCTAACCCACGTTCATCCACTAACTCACGGTCACCTACTAACCAACCTACCACCATTGAGTGATTAACTCATCAACTCATTTATATTACTATAAGTATTTATATTAATTTTGGATTAAATTAAACCAATTAAATATTTTAGATTGGATATTATGATTATTTATTGGATTGAATATTGAAACAGTGTGAATCGAAAGATTGGGATAACCGAATTCCTAATTTTAAATTCTAAATTTCGGATTTAAAATAGGAAAATATTAAGATTAGAATTGGGGAAATGGGGAACAGAGTGAGGGTAAGGGAACCTCCCCCTAAACACCCTCATCCCCACTTCTTCAAATGGGGTTTGGGGGCAGGGGTATGAGAGGTTTTAGGAATGGGGATGGGGTAGGGGTGGGAGGACCCTCCCCTATTCCAATGGGCCTCACGCACATTCCTACTATGGGAGAAAAACTTGGGTGTATTAGATGAATCACACTGGAATTTGATGGTGGTGCATCTGATGCACTCATAGAGTGACATGTGTCACACCAATTTTTTCCACCTATTTTTCTCTCTTCTTTTTTTCTATCTGTCAGACACCCTTTATCAATTTCAGACTGCCGTTAGCGTTGCCGACCGTCGATCTCCGGAGCAAGTGAGTTGACACCACCCACACCGGAAGGTGCGAAAAGTTCCGATCTTCTGATCTATCAAAGGGTTGTCACCACGAAATTGTCTTGGTGATCAAACCGTCGTTCGAAGTTTGACGAAACTATCGCCACCGACATCATCACCGGTGAGTTGACCGACAAAAACACCGGAAACACGTTCGTCGAGTGTCGGCCGTTATAACCTAAGTGTCTATTTTCAGATTCGAGTTGTATGGAGAGAGAAACAAAGCCAAATCCGAATCGTCACCAAACCTTCATTGTCAGCTTTGTGACGATCCGTTGTGAATCCTACGAAACCGATCGCGCCATCGAACTCAACGTCATCTAATCTTTCAGATCAGATTATCGCCGGAGTCAAATGGCACCGGAGAAAGATCGCCGGGAACGGATCCATATTGACTGAGAAGATGGGAGAGAGGAGATGAGCTGGGGGGGGGGGGGGGGTGGGATTTTTTATAAATGACACGTGTTAATCATTAATTGCATCTGATGCACCACCATCCGATTCCAGTGTGGTGCATCAGATGCACCCAAGTTTTTCTCCTACTATGGGGTTATTCTATTTTTTTTTTGTTTTATAATTATGGATCAAGCTATATCAATTCAAATTGCTGAATCAATTTTTTAACTTCAATATCTCAACCACACATTTGTTCATGTGCTCTTTAATCCAATGGTTGAGATACAAACAATTGAGTCAGAAATTTGAGTTAATACCGTATAATTATTTTCTAAATTAATTTTTGTTATTATTTAATTGATATTTAAAGATAACAAAATTATTGATAAAATCATATTGGATATATGGAACCGTTCATGTACCTTGACAATCTTGTTTGCTTCGCAATTTGTCATTCATAAAACCCTAAAATCATTTCAAATATGTCCCATTTCATTGACCCGAGACATAAAACTAAAAATACAAGGAAAAGAAATTGAACAATAAATGGTTTAATAATACAAAGTAACAGCTAAGATGAAATATATATATATATATATATATATATATATATATATATATATTCCAAGCACAATCAAAATTTTTTGCAAATTAAAACTCAACGATACAAAATTACACTTCTTTCTTGTAACTTGTAAAATTGTAGCTCTGTTACTCTGTCAAAAAATCGAATTGAAGCAGTGCCGCAGCAGACACCTCTCAGTAGACTGTTTTTTGTCTTTCATCTGTATCTTCTTGCTCAACCTGAGAACAACAATTTTCAGATATTAGCATCTCTCATACTTTATTGTAATTCACATTTAACAATTGCAGAGAGAGTTGTAGAGTAAAACTGTTTAATAGCTGCCATAATTAAAGTACCAATTTGATCAGGAGACACGACATAATAAGCTGCAAAGACACAATAAGTTCACAATTCAACAAGTTATCACTACTTCTACCCAACAAGTTATCACTCGGTGCTAATTAAAGCATTTCTTTGACAAAGTTTGCTTAAACCTCCCATCCAAAAGGAAGATAAGCCACAACACAACAAAATGCACTACAGCACTTGACAGCATAAATGTGCATCTAATTTGCTAGGGGGATCTGGAGAAAGAATTTTGCAACATTTTGACAAGTAAAGAACTTTGCTGAAAAGAAACTAAATAGCCAATGATTTGTAAAAAAAAATATATATATATATCCATATAAGATCCTAAACATGGTCCTGATCAGAATAAGATCATTAGAAGACTCCCAAGGGTTTGAGATACAGTTTTGTTAAGCAGAGCTGCGTAATATGCATCAAAGCATGCTTGCGAACAACAAATGCACAGATAATGCTGGTATAATCATTTTAGATTAAAAAAAAACAGGGAGTGTGTCATATATTTTACTGAAACCAGTTTAAGATCTTCATCACACCTCATAATGAGAAGAGGTATGAGTGTCGTAAATATGAACTAGATGGTGTACCATGTACATTAATCTATAAACCCTGATCATGCAGAAGAGATAACATAAATATGTAGTCATAAACTCTCACCTCCACAAGTACTCTTGCTTTCTTCTTCAATTTGGCACCAGGTTCTTCGTTCTCAAGCTTCTTCAAAGCCAACCCAGATTCTCTTCTCACTCTCTTGCGGTCAACTGCTACTGTCTCTTTGTCATCGTCATCTAATCCAACTGTATCATTAACCATCACTATTTAAATTGATTCGTACACCAATTACTTAAAAGGTCATTTTGTTTTCTTTTTTGGTTAAAACAGCTTGGAAAGAGAAATAATTAAGAAAACAGAAAATGAAATGCAAACAGATAAGGAAAAAATGGAAACACAGTTCTCATATATGGAAAATTAAATATGCCGGTGACCTAACCACCATGTTTTGATGAAGTATAACTTGCTTAGAAAGGAAATTTCTAATATAGAATTCGATTTCATAGACATCAAATATTTTCATTTGATTGAATCAAATGAAGGATTCAAGCACTACTGACACACATAAATAACTTTTTTTTTTTTGAAGGTCACACATAAATAACTTAAGTATGGATAAATTATGCAATTACAACGATGAACCAAATATACATTTAAAGCAATCATATGAGAGAGTAAAGCAAATAAATAATATCAACTAAAACATTTTGCATTAAATTATACAATTCAAAGCATCTAGAACCATTTTTACCATCATCATCTGTATGAGACTTGGCAATTGCAAGACCAGCGAAATCTTCCATATCATCCTCCTCTTCAAGTTCCTCATACCCTTCAACATATTCAATTTCAGCTTCCTCCTAATTCCAATCAACAAAAAATAAAATAAAATAAGAGTTTGGTGATCACTGATCAGTGAATGGATCTTCTAAAAGAATGACACTAAAGAAACGGTAAGATTTAAGTTTTTATGTAGATACCTCCTCATCTTCAACATCACTAGTAGCAAGCTGTTCCTTATCAAGAATCTCATTATATTTGTCAGCAGGATAATTGTAAATGTCTCCATAAACTCCTCTCTTAAGACGCTCCAGCAATTCCTTTTCAATACTCTGCAGAAAGAATAAACAATGAAACTGAAATCTAGGGAGAAAAATACAGTTGGATGTACATCAGTAGCATAACACTGAAAAATAACCTTATCCAAAACTGCTGCCTTTTCAGCCTTTTCCTCTCTTCTAGCCTCGCGTTTTTTCTCCTTTCTAGGTGTAGTCATAATCTTCTCCCTATGGAAAGTACAAACAAGTCAATGTGATCAAGCAAAGAAACAGTAGACATTTGTTCTTGTGTAGGCAAAATCTAGAAAAGCATAAAAGGAGGGGAAGGCGTAAACCTTGTTTTCAAAGCAAGCTTTCTCATGCGAATCCGCATCTGAGTCATTTTAGTCAACCGTTGCTTTGTTTTATGCACCAAAAATTTGGGCCAATACATCTGCCAGATTAAAGAGAAAACTCAGATTCAGACTTGGGACTTTAACAACCTCAAGAGTCAAGTAGAACCACACAAGAGAACTAATATCCATGTCAAACAACATCAACAATCTCTATCTTCCATACCAGATGTTTGTCAATAATTTCAAGGGCTTTCTCATAATTTCTCGGCAACTTGACTCTTTCCCACAATTTGTTTGGCTGGTGAGACCTTTCTATAGTTTTCATATATAAATAAAACACACCTGCAGTACAACACACAACCGTATCACTCATAAATAGAAAACATAAATTGAACAAAGTTCACAAGATCAAACGGGCTCATATTCCTAACGGATAAAAACCACGCATAAGCAGTTCAAGGTCCACTATAAACCTCACAAATTATCCATAAAATAACCATAAACAGAACCTACATAAACAATGATCAGCTGCATGTATGCAAGTAAAAGTCATACCCCGTATAATTAGTTCCAATCATTTAATTGGTTGAGAGCAAGACTATAAAAGTAACAGCTAATAAAATTCAAAGCAGTGTTTGTATCTAGTACTTCTTCTGCGACTCTACAGGTAAATTCAGTGCGTGACCAATGATGGAAAATAAATAAACATTTTTCAAGAAATAAAAATGAAAAAAGAACAAAAAAATTGCCTACAAAGATGTATTCTGCTGTCTATGCCATTTGATCCACATTTCTATGAACAAAAAGCCATCATATTCGATGTGTTGTCTCGAAAACAGCTGCACAACAAGGGTTCAAATTCTACGAGAACCAAATAAAATACAGTCTCTAATAATAGTGGAGAGCTATCAAGAGCAAATGAATTGGAAACAAGTACCGTCATGGTCACGAATTGTGGCGTATCGACTGTTAGCGAGAGGGCAAGAGCTCCGGTTACAAATCCCAGTAACGTTATACGGATTCCTACAAAATTTCCCAGTTTCGATTCTGCAAAAAACCCCCCAAAAATACAAAAAAAAAAACAATTATAAATTTCAGTTAAAATTTTCAACAGACAAGTAAACGACGTGTAACATAAATAAAAAGAAAGAAAAATACTGACTTGGCCATGAAACTGCAGTGATTGTGCCTGATAACTTGCCATATAACCTCATCGTGCTGCATCTTTTACTTCAACTCAATTTAGGGTTTATAAACAATGGAGGCCTTTGAGGGATTTTTTTATTCCCAAGAATTACAACAACAAATGGTGCAAGAACCTTTCTTTCTTTCGAAGTTCAACTTCTGCTTGTTAGGGTTTATGGTGGGAGAATCAGATATTAAAACGATGCGTTTTATGTTGTCAGAGACATCTGAAATTTTATATAAATACATATCCCATATCCCTAAATACAAGAACACAGCTTCTCATCTAAAAACCTAGGGGTAAAAACCCGTTCGAGTATAAGGATCCAATCGGATATCCGGGTTTTGACTGTCTGGCATCCAGTAGGAGAAAACCCGAATTTTATAATATGGATACCTGATCTAAAAATACCCAGTTGGATAATTGGATATCCATACCTGAAATTTATTTCGGTTCTATTTGTTTTTTAACAATTTTTATAACATAAATTTAAAATTGTTTATCTCCTTAATTTTTCTATAACTAGTATTTTTAAGGGAATATACCCAAAAAAATTTCTAAAGAGTTTTATTTCTTTCTATGTTTAACCTTTTTGGATTTTTTTTAGTTTTTTTGTAATGTATTGAATATATGCATTCAATACACTATAATTATTTTCAAATTAAATTTTTTTAATTTTAATTATTTATATAAATGATAATAAATATATATTTAAAATAAATTAAAATATCAAATTAATGGTAACCTGTTTTTTTAAGGATTTAATGGTAAATTTTAAAAACATATAAATGTCAATATATTAATAATAACATACAAAAAAAATTTGGGAGCGGATATTGATACCCACAAATATGATAAGCACACCATATTTTAATTATAAAAATATCCCAATAGGAATTTACCAATTAGGACAAATTAGTTTAATTAAAAGTAAACAAAATATTATTTACACTCATTAATTACACCCATATCTTCAACTATATCACTTTATTAAAAAAAAATCAAACCCTAATTAAACCTTAATTCTATTTTTTTAACCGCCAAACCCTAATTCTATTCCCTAATTCTATTAGTGTCTTGGTTGTCAGTGTTTTGGTGTTGCTCTGTTTTGAATTGATGTCTCAGTTTTGTTGGGTTGATGTTGTTTTTATGGTTTTTGCTATTTTTTGATGTTTTATTTTGTTGCGTTTCTAGGGCTTGTTGATCTTTGTTTTTGTTTTTTTTTTAATTTTTTATGTGGATCCATATGTTGCCTTTTTGGCTTAAAAAAGTTTTACATGTTCAAAAAATATATATATGCGAACTTAAAAATTTATCTTTTGTAAAATTTGATATGTTAATAACTTACGAGGATTCATAAATAAATTGTATTAAAATGAAAACATTTATTTAAATAAGGGTACTATTAGGATTAAGATGGGTGTTTATAGTAATGTTTTAATTTTAAATTTTAGACATGGGTGTAATTATAAATATGAGTGTGTTTATCATATTTATGAGTGTCAATATTTGTACCAATTTTTTTTGAAATGATAGTTTTAATAAAATATTAATGATAACAAATTAAAAACATTAATTATTGCATTCAACTCAATACAATCTTTTTTAAAATATATGAAATTCACTTTTAATTTATTCATAAATGGTAAGAAATAAATATTTTTAAAAATACTACAAAAATAACTCAACTACTTTTTGTTAAGGAACTCCACTACTTTTTGAATCTCCATAAAAGTCTTCTCTAGCCCCACTTTTTTTTTCTTTCAAACTCATTTTTTTTTTATCAAAAACACATGATACTACCTAATCATTTTTTAACTCCACTACTATTTGTATCATAGGGTGAGAATGTGATTGAAGAAAAACAGTGATTACAAAAAACATGATGATTCATAAATATCTTAGTTCAAGTAGTGTTGATGTCCTAGTAGAGATTTGAGAATTTTTGGTGTAAATTTTTTGGAAGAATGATAAAGAAAGGTTTGTATATTTTATTGTGTTTCTTCTTCTTCTTTTTTGAAATAAATAGAAAATGTAATAAAAAAAAACATTTGCGGCGGAAGATGGTTTGCTGAAGGAGATTTGGCAAAGTGAGATAATAGGGAATAAGTATTTTGGAAAAAAAAATATTAGGGTTTATTATTATTTTTTCTAATTTGACAAATTTTTTCAAAATTTTTTTTAAAAAAATTGGGTTTCGGTCAGGTATCGGGTATACTCAAACCCTGGCCAATACACAACCGGCCAGGTACCTAGATATTCCTTATCCAGTGCCCGGTAAAGAAAGTCCGGGTACTGCTCGGTGTTTGTAAGGCTGGGTACACTTACCATCTAACAAATCCCAGACATAACACTATGTACAAACCAATTTTTCAGTATTTGGATCAAAATCTAAAGGATGTTATGTATTCTTTCTACTGGTCTACCAGTTACACAGTAGCTCTTGGATTTTGATCCAAAAGCTGAAAAGTTGATTTGTACATAGTGTTATGTCAGAGTTTATATATGAGAAGCTTTGTCTCTCTCTCTCTCTCTCTCTCTCTCTCTCTCTCTCTCTCTCTCTCTCTATATATATATATATATATAAACAACTAGGTAAACTATATAAATTTTGTTTTTAACCAAATAATCATATTGTAAGACAATCCCTAGGGGCGTAGCTTAACTGGTAAATGAACGAGCTTGGAGCTTGAGTAAATGACTCCCAAGTCAGCGGCTCGAATCCTACCAATAACAAAAACTTTAAAAAAAATATATGGTCTAGATAGGCGGATAGATAGATACTTAAAAAAAAAATCATATTGTAAGACAACCACGTAAATTATAAAAATTTTGTTGGAGTGATGCTATTGATAATCCACTAAATATCTTTCTACATTCCATTTTAATTTATTTTATAATATGGCAATTTATCCTAATTAAAATTACTAAAGTGGATAAAAATTTCAAAACACACTACACACTTTTTTTTACCAAACATTATAAATTCTAGGAATAAATTTCCATTTTAACAATTTATTTTCTAAAATATCCTAAGGTTTATAATATATCATCAAAAAAACATATTATTACCAAAAAATATTGCAGATTAGATGATATTCTTAAAAATATTGTTACAATTTGTTTAATTTTTTTGTTCGAAAAGGTACACAATTTTCAGAAATGGGTGAGCGTGGGAAAATGAAGGAACCTACTTTGAAATTGTCATATTCTTACAAGTTATTCTTTCCCAGCAACAGTCTCCACCTACTAGAACCCTCAAACTACATCAGATATCTTTACCATCTTGAGTGTGGACTCCTTGTCTACTTTTTTTTTGAAAGTGTTAAAAGAACTATTACTATAGGACTGTTAGGACCTGCAGAGATTAAACATTACATGTGCGGTCCGGATATCTACTCCTATAACGGAAGATAAATACTTCCACAACCTGGGAAGAAAACTCTCCACACATGCTTGTAAATTGCGCATGGTGAGATTTAAACCCCTCACCACTTACATGGAAGGGAGGTGTACTACGAGCTATACTAAGAGGTGATGTGCCTCCTTGTCTATGTTGTACGAAGCTAAATTATTCTTTGATGAGAAACATCAAATAGGTACATTAATGTGACTAGGAAGTAGTTCTTTTACACTATAAACACACTACACCTTATTATGTTGGACAACCAGTTTTTTTTTTTTTACTTCTAGAATTTTTTAAATTTTTGGGTTTTAGGATGAAGTGTTTTCAAAAAAAGAGTTGTTGTGTATGTAAATTCGATAAGGTGACACGTCAGTGGAAATGACAAAAACACGAAGATTTAATGGTACCATGCCATCATGAGTCAATAGACCAGTCGTTAAAGGGTTGTTTAAGGACACGTCGTTGGATCAGAAGACGTAGTGAGTTACTCTGCAATATTGGAGCGTGCTCGCCAAGTCGAATCATTTGATTTGGAAGGCTTTAATGAGCTCAGATCTTGCTTGCCAAATATTTTTCAACAACGAGATCTACTCAGCCCAGTATGGAAAGAAATGCCATGTAGAGACCAATTCAGATACGAAATCAAAGAATCATACTCCAGTAAGGAAATATCCTTATTTCCTCCTCAATATCAGAGAATTCTAATGGGGAAGAAACTCAAAGCTTCCGGAGGATAAGCACCTGTAAGTTCCTCATATTTTGATTGGTTTATTTCGTTGACAAACCACATTGGGGATTATTCTTTGTAAGGGTAAATTAGGCCTCTTGGGTGTGATCAAGCTTCAAGGACATCATCTCTCTCAAGAGCACTTCAAAGGTATCTCACTTGTTTAACTTTCTTTGAAGAGATCTAGTTGCACACACTCACTTGCATGCATTATGTTCTTATCTTCATGTAATTGAATGATGTATTGTATGCCACTTTTCACATTCCACACTTGCACTTTTTGCACATCACTTAGTGTGTTGAGTTTGCCCCGAAAAGAGAATTTCTTCTCTTACCGCGACCTAGACCGCTTGGCAAGACATGCTTGCACCGCGGCATACAGAGCGGTATACCTCAGTAGGGTCATGCTTCCTGTACCGCTTCATGTACACTTGCACGCATAGCGATCCAAGTCACGGTGTTGTCCAGTAGGCCTCTGTTGCCCATACCGCGGCCTGTGCACCTGCATGCACAGCGCCCTTCACCGCGTTGTTGTCCAGACGGTGCACTGCTGTGTGTACCACGGTCTGGACACGTGCCTGCGACGCGGTCCATCAAGCGGTATTGACGGGTTTCTGTACCCTAAGTTCAAAACGACGCAGTTTTGACTAGGGCTCCCTTATATATATTCTCTCTTCTTCCTTGCTCGTTTTTGTGAGTTCAAGAAGCCATTTTTGAGAGGCCAAGCTTCCTTTAGAGAGAGAAACTCCCAAGAACTCATCTTTACTCAACCAAACACAAATACATGTGCATCTAATATCTTACAAGCATCATCTCATCATGGATTCTTCTTGCTTTCATTGACTAGGTAACTTGAACATGCCCTAAATCTCATTGTATTTATTTATGTTCTTGGTTGCCTAGGGTTAGCTCTTTTATATGATTTTATTGCATATCTTTATGTTTATTGGCATGTATAACATGTTTGAGTTGTTGTTTGTTGGTTGAGAGCTTTGTTCATTGATAGCTAGCATTTAGGACGATTTTACCCTTCCAGCTAAATCTTCAAGCATTTGCCTTTAGATATTGATATCTAGGATTTGCATTCATTGACATCTTTAAATCCTTAGATAAACATTTAGTGTTGCCTAGCATTAATTGCATGCTTGAATATATTTTACATATTCACATAGGTTGTTTAACCTCTTCATTGATTGTTAAGCTTTGTGACTAAGTGGGTTAGTGCACAAGCTTGTGGTCTAGAATCACTATTAAAGGTCCGTTGGGTAGAGTGAAAGGGTTAGTGACCAAGTAGGTGTGACTTGAGGTCAACCTAGGTTGTAAACTTTCGTTCAAATAGTGGATTTAAGGACCGTATGTGGCTAGAAGGATAGCCCGTGAGTTTTACCCAGTTGGAGGGTTTCTCACGTAAATCAATCCTTGTGTTTTTATTGTTTTCCGCATATTTATATTGGATTGATTGATTGCTAATATGGGGTAGATCTATTAAAATTGATTAAGTCGAAAAGTTGGTAATAAATCAACTAAAACCTATTCACCCCCCCTCTAGGTTGTATTAGACACACTTTGTGTATTTACAATTGGTATCAGAGCGGGTTCCTAGATACACTTAGGTGATCCTTGCTATTTGTGGATCTTGCATTTTGTTTGTGATTGTTGCATCATTAACATTCATCTCATTCACACCCAAACACTATGAGTGGAAACGGAAGTGGTAATGAGGGAGCCTCTAGCACAAGACCTCTTTTGCTCACCGGAGTAAACTATGCAAGATGGAGTCTTACATTTACCAAATAAATGACCGAGCATGGATGGAAATTGAAGATGGCTACACTCCTCCGGAGAAGACTCTTGCAGCCGAAAGTGTAGTTCCCAAGCCAAAGTCGGAATGGTCAACTCAAGAGTTTGAAGCATCCAAGTGGAACAACAAGGCTATGCATGCCATTCTTTGTGCCATGGATGACAATCAGTACAAATTGATCCAAACAACAAGAATTGCAAAAAGAGGCATGGGAGATTCTCGAGACGGCCCATGAGGGAACCGAGGTGGTCAAGGACTCCAAGCTTCAAGTCCTCCAAACACAATTCGAGCAAATTAGAATGGAGGAGGATGAGTGCTTCAATGACTTTCAAGTGAAGTTGATGGACATAGTTAATCAAAGCCATCAACTTGGTGATCCTTACTCGGATAGGAGAATCAAGCAAAAAATTATGAGGTCTCTTCCGGCAAGATTTGAGTCAAAAGTGACGGCTCTTGAGGAGAATAGTGACTATAAGAATATGAAGCCAAGTGAAGTTATTGGAAGGTTTTTAGCATATGAGTCTCGATGGACTCCCACACCTACACCTCAAAAGAAGCAAAAGAGTATTGCTTTGAAGACTTCTAAGGTTGATAAGGAGGAAGAAGACTCAGATGAAGAAATGGCCCTCATGGTCAAAAGGTTTAAGAAGTTCATTAAATTTGAGAAGAAGGGATTTGGATCCAAAGGAAAAGAAATGAAGAAGAAGACTCCTTTCAAGAAGTTTGAGTCAAGTGAAGACAAGCCCACAAGAAAAGGGATTCAATGCTTCGAATGTGGAGGTTTCGGACACATCTCCACGGATTGTGGCAATTTAAAGAACAAGAAGAAAGGAAAGGCTATGGCCGCCACGTGGAGTGATGGTGATGACTTGGAAGAAGAAGGAGAATCTTCGGATGATGAGGATCATGTGGCAAACTTTATTGCCTTCGCATCTTCTCTCAAGAGTAAGGAAGCATTAGATGATGAAGAGGAAGAGAAACAAAGTGAAAATGACTCTAGTGATGGTGACTCTTCATCCCATTCAACAAATATGGATGTAGGAGGAATGGATCTCGAAGGGTTCATTGAGCATTTCCAAAGCTCAAGATTTAAGATGAAGAAAGAGATTCAAAGGCTAAAGGGTGAGAATCTCAAGCTATCTACCAAAGTCACTCACCTAAATAGAGAAGTAAAGATAGCAAAAAGAAATGAGGAATTGGTGGAAAAGGAGCTTGAAGAAGCAAGAGAGATCATTGCTAAAATGATTTCAAGTACGAAGAAACTTGATCACATGTTGGGAGTTGGCAAGAGGCCAAGTGATAAGAAGGGTCTTGGATATGAAGATGACAATGAGACCTCATCCTCAAGCAAGACTGTGTTTGTAAAGAGCTTGGACATCAAAGAGCCTCCACCCCCACAACATCCTAGGAAGAAGATCGAACTAGGATAGTGCTCTAAAGATTCTCAAGTAAAGGTAGCACATGGGAAACAAGCTCAAGCTCAATCAACAAGGGTGCATCAAGCAAGTTTCCCTCAACCCAAATACCATCAAGCCAAGAAGCAATTCATGCAAGGTCAACCAAGGAAGCAATTCATTCAAACTCAACAACAAAGGAGGAGAGAACCAATCCAACACCAAAAACAAGCTCAAATGCGTGGGAAAGCCCCTTTGTACTCACAAGGGCATGGTATGTCTTCTTATTTTATTCCCACTTGTCACTTTTGTGGTGTTGATGGTCACATTAGATCTAATTGCTTCAAATACATTGAAATGTGTAGAATCAAGAGCATGATTGAAAGAAATAGAGCTAGAGCTAAAATGCATGTTCCTAGGAAATCTAGAGCCAATTTGCATGATCCTAGGAAATCTAGAGCCAATGTGACTAATACCACTAGGAATGAGAACATTTCACCTAGGTGGATTAGAAGGGATAACTATTCTTGCTATGTGGCTCAAATTGCCTTGAAGGCAAATGCCTCTAACACTTGGTATTTGGATAGTGGGTGTTCTAGGCATATGATGGGGAACACGAGCTTCTTTAAATCCCTTGTCTTGGAGGATGGAGGATTTGTCACCTTTGGTGATGGATCTAGAAAGAAAGTCATAGGGAAAGGAACCATTTCCATTCCCGATTCACCCTCCTTGTCCAATGCTTTACTTGTTGATGGCTTGCAAGCCAATCTTATAAGCATTTCTCATCTTAATGATGATGGACTCTCCGTCTTGTTTAACAAAAATGATTGCTCTATTTTAATGCCAAATGGACAAACCTTGCTAAAAGGAAAGAGATCTAGTGACAATTGCTATGGTCTTGAAGCTAGTGCTATCTCTTGCAATATGTCCAAATGTGAGGAAGTTGAGTTATGGCATGAAAGACTTGGCCACATGAACTATCGAGATTTGAGGATCTTAGATAAGTTCAAGGTTGTGTGTGGCCTCCCTAAGCTTGGGAAGAAAGTCGATGGCGTTTGTGGACCTTGTCAACAAGGGAAACAAACCAAAAGTATGCACAAGAAAGGCAAGTATCTCGCAACCAAGGAGCCATTAGAGCTTCTACATATGGACCTTATGGGTCCCATGCAAACCGAGAGTCTCGGTTGCAAGAGATACAATTTTGTTTGTGTTGATGATTTTTCTAGATTTACATGGACATATTTTCTTAGAGAAAAATCTGAAACATTTGAAAATTTTAAAATGCTTTGCACTAAAATTCAAAATGAAAAGAACTCACACATTAAAAGCATTAAAAGGATTAGGAGTGACCATGGGAGGGAATGTGAAAATGCTTGTTTTGAAAGCTATTGCAATAGCTTAGGCATTTCCCATGAGTTTTCGGCTCCTAGAACTCCTCAACAAAATGGGGTTGTTGAGAGGAAGAATAGGGCCCTTCAAGAGATGGCCCATGTGATGTTGCTTAGCAACAATGTCCCTAGGAACCTTTGGGCCGAGGCCGTCAATACGGCTTGCTACATAGGAAATAAAGTCTTCCTAAGGCCCAGTACTAGGCAAACCTCCTATGAATTATGGAAGGGTAGGAAACCAAATGTTAGCTACTTCCACTCATTTAGGAGCAAATGCTACATTCTAAATGACCGAGATCAACTTGGCAAGTTTGATGCCAAGAGTGATGAGGGGATTTTTATTGGCTATGCCGTTAATAGTAAGGCCTATAGAGTTTTCAATTTAAAAACTCGGAGTGTCATGGAATCATCTAATGTTGTCATAGATGATTGTAGGCCTAAAACTAGAGACCATGATGAAGATGTCATTGTGCTTGATGATTCTTCCTTGGAGAAGAATGGTGAGACTTCAATTGATGTGAAGTCAAGTCTTGATGAAGAGGTCATTCAACCTCTTGATAGAGATCCATCATTGGACTCTAAAGAACCCGCTCCATGGGTTAGACATCTCCACAACAAGAATGACATTCTTGGAGATATGAATGAGGGTGTTAGGACTAGGCGTCAAATAGCTAACCAAATTAGCTATACTTGTTACACCTCTCAAATTGAACCCAAAAAGGTTGATGAAGCCTTGAATGATGAGTTTTGGGTTCTTGCCATGCAAGAAGAGCTAAACCAATTTGAAAGAAATGAGGTTTGGACTCTTGTTCCTAGACCCAAGGATACTAATGGCATAGGCACCAAATGGGTATATAGGAATAAGTCAGATGAGAATGGCAACATTGTGCACAATAAGGCTAGACTTGTAGCACAAGGATACTCTCAAATTGAGGGTATTGACTTTGAGGAGACTTTTGCTCCGGTTGCCCGTCTTGAGTCCATAAGGCTTCTTTTATCCATATCATGTGTGTACAAGTTCAAATTGTATCAAATGGATGTTAAGAGTGCCTTTCTCAATGGTTTCTTGCATGAGGAAGTGTTTGTTGAGCAACCCAAGGGGTTTGTGGATCCACACCACCCCAATCATGTCTATCGCCTGAAGAAGGCTTTATATGGGTTGAAACAAGCACCTAGGGCTTGGTATGAGCGCCTCACTCAATTTCTTGTTGACAATGACAACACTAGGGGTAGTGTTGATAAAACTTTATTCATCAAGAGAAACAAAGATGAGCTTTTCATAGCTCAAATTTATGTTGATGATATTGTTTTTGGCTCCACCAACAAATCCAAAGTCCAACAATTTGTTGATGTCATGTCTCATGAGTTTGAGATGAGTCTTGTTGGAGAGCTAAATTGCTTCCTAGGTTTGCAAATCAAGCAATTGCATGATGGGATTTTCATATCCGAAGCTAAGTATGCTAAGAACCTAGTGAAGAAGTTTGGCCTTGAGAATGCCAAACACTGTGACACACCCATGAGTACCAGCTTGAAACTAAGCAAGGATGCTAGTGGCAAGAGTGTGGAACAAAGTCTTTATCGTGGCATGATTGGTAGCTTGCTTTACTTGACCGCAAGTGGGCCCGATATAGCCTTTAGTGTGGGTGTGTGTGCTAGGTACCAAGTAGATCCCAAGGAATCCCATCTCTCCTCCGTGAAGAGAATCATTCGATATGTGAATGGGACATCCAACTATGGGATATGGTACTCTTTTGACGCTAATGCTAGCTTAGTTTGCTTTAGTGATGCAGATTGGGCAAGAAATTGTGATGATAGGAAGAGTACATCGAGCGGTTGCTTCTTCCTAGGCAACAACTTGGTCTCATGGTTTTGCAAGAAGCAAAATTCCATCTCTCTATCCACAGCTGAAGCGGAATACATAGCCGCCGGGAGTGCTTGCACACAACTCCTTTGGATGAAACAAATGCTTGTGGATTATGGCTTTGATCAAGGTATTCTAACCCTTTATTGTGATAACATGAGTGCAATTAACATTTCAAAGAATCTGGTTCAGCACTCTATGACAAAGCATATAGACATTAGGCATCATTTCATTAGAGAACTAGTTGAAAACAAATGCATTGCACTTGAGCATGTAGGCACTAATGATCAACTAGCAGATTTATTTACAAATCCCTTAGACTCAACTAGGTTCAAGTCACTTAGTAGGTCTATTGGGATTTTTCATATGCCTTGATGTGTTTTGGTGATTGACCCCAAATGGGGAGCTCAAGCAAAAAGAGCAACCTTGCATGTTGAAATAAGCAAAAACTTGATCAACTTTATGCTTATTTATTAATTGCTTGAGTATTTTTGGTTGTGCTTATATATTTTCCTATATGGCTTTTTATTCAATAAGTGTGCCTTGCTTGGTTTGTAATCCATGTCACCTCTATGTTCAAACATGAATTTTTGGATTAGGAGAATTGATTGGGAAGTACATTTGAATGATCTAAAGTTTATCTCCATGACATGTGACTTGATTTTGACATGCTAAAATATTATGCATGAATTGTGTGTGCAAATGTGTGTGGAAGCACCTTGACAAAGCTAAACTCAATAAGGACCATGTGTCCATGCAATAAATAAGGATGTCTCATCCAATTTAGCTTTGGGTCTTTTCTTAATGGTTGAACAAGACACCAACCAATAAGGATTCTATATCCATTCAATTAATAAGGATTTTATATCCATGTTTTGATCGACCATTAAGGATTGACATGGTTGCTTGTGTGTGCTCAAAAATTTAAACGCTATATCTTGTTTAATTATGGCAAAAGGGTGCAAATTGGTTTGAATTCCTTTGGAACCCTTTTGATGTTCTCTTTGCCAAATACCATTTGCTTGAACTATGATGTTACATGTCTTACATTCAAAGCAACTAAGTCTCACATTTTCTTCTTAAGAATAAACCCTCAATGATTCTCTCTCAATTAATCAAGTTGCATAAAGTTGTTGTATATGATTATGCACTTATCTTGCAACTAACTCTCTTTGCTACAGTGACCCGGTTGAGGAATCCTCCTTTGCCTATCTCATGGCAAAAAGGGGGAGTAATGTGGTTTATTTAAGGGGGTTGCATATTTGGGGGGATTGTCCCATTGAGGGGGAGTTAACCTATTTAGGGGGAGCATTTGCATGTTGTATGTTGCAGCTTTCTTTTATTATGCAAATTGCTTTTATTTATTGTCTCTCTTGATCACCTCACATACACTTGTCTTGGAAAGTGTAGTCTCATTTTTTTGTAGGGAAGGTGGCTATTCTACAAGAGCTTGAAGTTTTGAAGACCTAGTATCTAGGTATCTTTTTGTAATGTAGAATATCTTTTTGTTGACCTCTAGTTTTTACTTTTTTGTGAGGATGATTTGTGAGTGGTGGTTTTGTCACGTAATAGCCAAATGGGGAGATTGTAAGTTCCTCATATTTTGATTGGCTTATTTCGTTGACAAACCACATTGGGATTATTCTTTGTAAGGGTAAATTAGGCCTCTTGGGTGTGATCAAGCTTCAAGGACATCATCTCTCTCAAGAGCACTTCAAAGGTATCTCACTTGTTTAACATTCTTTGAAGAGATCTAGTTGCACACACTCACTTGCATGCATTATGTTCTTATCTTCATGTAATTGAATGATGTATTGTATGCCACTTTTCACATTCCACACTTACACTTTTTGCACATCACTTAGTGTGTTGAGTTTGCCCCGAAAAGAGAATTTCTTCTCTTACTGCGGCCTGGACCGCTTGGCAAGACATGCTTGCACCGCGGCATACAGAGCGGTATACCTCAGTAGGGTCATGCTTCCTGTACCGCTTCATGTACACTTGCACGCATAGCGATCCAAGTCACGGTGTTGTCCAGTAGGCCTCTGTTGCCCATACCGCGGCCTGTGCACCTGCATGCACAGCGCCCTATACCGCGTTGTTGTCCAGACGGTGCACTGCTGTGTGTACCGCGGTCTAGACACGTGCCTGCGACGCGGTCCATCAAGCGGTATTGACGAGTTTCTGTGCCCTAAGTTCAAAACGACGCAGTTTTGACTAGGGCTCCCTTATATATATTCTCTCTTCTTCCTTGCTCAGTTTTGTGAGTTCAAGAAGCCATTTTTGAGAAGCCAAGCTTCCTTTAGAGAGAGAAACTCTCAAGAACTCATCTTTACTCAACCAAACACAAATCCATGTGCATCTAACATCTTACAAGCATCATCTCATCATGGATTCTTCTTGCTTTCATTGACTAGGTAACTTGAACATGCCCTAAATCTCATTGTATTTATTTATGTTCTTGTTTGCCTAGGGTTAGCTCTTTTATATGATTTTATTGCATATCTTTATGTTTATTAGCATGTATAACATGTTTGAGTGGTTGTTTGTTGGTTGAGAGCTTTGTTCATTGATAGCTAGCATTTAGGATGATTTTACCCTTCTAGCTAAATCTTCAAGCATTTGCATTTAGATATTGATATCTAGGATTTGCATTCATTAACATCTTTAAATCCTTAGATAAGCATTTAGTGTTGCCTAGCATTAATTGCATGCTTGAATATCTTTTACATAGTCACATAGGTTGTTTAACCTCTTCATTGATTGTTAAGCTTTGTGACTAAGTAGGTTAGTGCACAAGCTTGTGGTCTAGAATCACTATTAAAGGTCCGTTGGGTAGAGTGAAAGGGTTAGTGACCAAGTAGGTGTGACTTGAGGTCAACCTAGGTTGTAAACTTTCGTTCAAATAGTGGATTTAAGGACCGTATGTGGCTAGAAGGATAGCTCGTGAGTTTTACCCAGTTGGAGGGTTTCTCACGTAAATCAATCCTTGTGTTTTTATTGTTTTCCGCATATTTATATTGGATTGATTGATTGCTAATATGGGGTAGATCTATTAAAATTGATTAAGTCGAAAAGTTGGTAATAAATCAACTAAAACCTATTCACCCCCCCTCTAGGTTGTATTAGACACACTTTGTGTATTTACAATTGGTATCAGAGCGGGTTCCTAGATACACTTAGGTGATCCTTGCTATTTGTGGATCTTGCATTTTGTTTGTGATTGTTGCATCATTAACATTCATCTCATTCACACCCAAACACTATGAGTGGAAACGGAAGTGGTAATGAGGGAGCCTCTAGCACAAGACTCTCTTTGCTCACCGGAGTAAACTATGCAAGATGGAGTCTTACATTTGCCAAATAAATGACCGAGCATGGATGGCAATTGAAGATGGCTACACTCCTCCGGAAAAGACTCTTGCAGCCGAAAGTATAGTTCCCAAGCCAAAGTCGGAATGGTCAACTCAAGAATTTGAAGCATCCAAGTGGAACAATAAGGCTATGCATGCCATTCTTTGTGCCATGGATGACAATCAGTACAAATTGATCCAAACAACAAGAATTGCAAAAAGAGGCATGGGGGATTCTAGAGACGGCCCATGAGGGAACCGAGGTGGTCAAGGACTCCAAGCTTCAAGTCCTCCAAACACAATTCGAGCAAATTAGAATGGAGGAGGATGAGTGCTTCAATGACTTTCAAGTGAAGTTGATGGACATAGTTAATCAAAGCCATCAACTTGGTGATCCTTACTCGGATAGGAGAATCAAGCAAAAAATTATGAGGTCTCTTCCGGCAAGATTTGAGTCAAAAGTGACGGCTCTTGAGGAGAATAGTGACTATAAGAATATGAAGCCAAGTGAAGTTATTGGAAGGCTTCTAGCATATGAGTCTCGATGGACTCCCACACCTACACCTCAAAAGAAGCAAAAGAGTATTGCTTTGAAGACTTCTAAGGTTGAGAAGGAGGAAGAAGACTCAGATGAAGAAATGGCCCTCATGGTCAAAAGGTTTAAGAAGTTCATTAAATTTGAGAAGAAGTGATTTGGATCCAAAGGAAAAGAAATGAAGAAGAAGACTCCTTTCAAGAAGTTTGAGTCAAGTGAAGACAAGCCCACAAGAAAAGGGATTCAATGCTTCGAATGTGGAGGTTTCAGACACATCTCCACAGATTGTGGCAATTTAAAGAACAAGAAGAAAGGAAAGGCTATGGCCGCCACGTGGAGTGATGGTGATGACTTGGAAGAAGAAGGAGAATCTTCGGATGATGAGGATCATGTGGAAAACTTTATTGCCTTCGCATCTTCTCTCAAGAGTAAGGAAGCATTAGATGATGAAGAGGAAGATAAACAAAGTGAAAATGACTCTAGTGATGGTGACTCTTCATCCCATTCAACAAATATGGATGTAGGAGGAATGGATCTCGAAGGGTTCATTGAGCATTTCCAAAGCTCAAGATTGAAGATGAAGAAAGAGATTCAAAGGCTAATGGGTGAGAATCTCAAGTTATCTACCGAAGTCACTCACTTAAATAGAGAAGTAAAGATAGCAAAAAGAAATGAGGAATTGGTGGAAAAGGAGCTTGAAGAAGCAAGAGAGATCATTGCTAAAATGACTTCAAGTACGAAGAAACTTGATCATATGTTGGGAGTTGGCAAGAGGCCAAGTGATAAGAAGGGTCTTGGCTATGAAGATGACAAGGAGACCTCATCCTCAAGCAAGACTGTGTTTGTAAAGAGCTTGGACATCAAAGAGCCTCCACCCCCACAGCATCCTAGGAAGAAGATCGAACTAGGGGAGTGCTCTAAAGATTCTCAAGTAAAGGTAGCACATGGGAAACAAGCTCAAGCTCAATCAACAAGGGTGCATCAAGCAAGTTTCCCTTAACCCAAATACCATCAAGCCAAGAAGCAATTCATGCAAGGTCAACCAAGGAAGCAATTCATTCCAACTCAACAACAAAGGAGGAGAGAACCAATCCAACACCAAAAACAAGCTCAAATGCGTGGGAAAGCCCCTTTGTACTCACAAGGGCATGGTATGTCTTCTTATTTTATTCCCACTTGGCACTTTTATGGTGTTGATGGTCACATTAGACCTAATTGCTTCAAATACATTGAAATGTGTAGAATCAAGAGCATGATTGAAAGAAATAGAGCTAGAGCTAAAATGCATGTTCCTAGGAAATCTAGAGCCAATTTGCATGATCCTAGGAAATCTAGAGCCAATGTGACTAATACCACTAGGAATGAGAACATTTCACCTAGGTGGATTAGAAGGGATAACTATTCTTGCTTTGTGGCTCAAATTGCCTTGAAGGCAAATGCCTCTAACACTTGGTATTTGGATAGTGGGTGTTCTAGGCATATGATGGGGAACACGAGCTTCTTTAAATCCCTTGTCTTGGAGGATGGAGGATTTGTCACCTTTGGTGATGGATCTAGAAAGAAAGTCATAGGGAAAGGAACCATTTCCATTCCCGATTTTCCCTCCTTATCCAATGCTTTACTTGTTGATGGCTTGCAAGCCAATCTTATAAGCATTTCTCATCTTAATGATGATGGACTCTCCATCTTGTTTAACAAAAATGATTGCTCTATTTTAATGCCAAATGGACAAACCTTGCTAAAAGGAAAGAGATCTAGTGACAATTGCTATTGTCTTGAAGCTAGTGCTATCTCTTGCAATATGTCCAAATGTGAGGAAGTTGAGTTATGGCATGAAAGACTTGGCTATATGAACTATCGAGATTTGAGGATCTTAGATAAGTTCAAGGTTGTGTGTGGCCTCCCTAAGCTTGGGAAGAAAGTCGATGGCATTTGTGGACCTTGTCAACAAGGGAAACAAACCAAAAGTATGCACAAGAAAGGCAAGTATCTCGCCACCAAGGAGCCATTAGAGCTTCTACATATGGACCTTATGGGTCCCATGCAAACCGAGAGTCTCGGTTGCAAGAGATACAATTTTGTTTGTGTTGATGATTTTTCTAGATTTACATGGACATATTTTCTTAGAGAAAAATCTGAAACATTTGAAAATTTTAAAATGCTTTGCACTAAAATTCAAAATGAAAAGAACTCACACATTAAAAGCATTAAAAGGATTAGGAGTGACCATGTGAGGGAATTTGAAAATGCGTGTTTTGAAAGCTATTGCAATAGCTTAGGCATTTCCCATGAGTTTTCGGCTCCTAGAACTCCTCAACAAAATGGGGTTGTTGAGAGGAAGAATAGGGTCCTTCAAGAGATGGCCCGTGTGATGTTGCTTAGCAACAGTGTCCCTAGGAACCTTTGGGCCGAGGCCGTCAATACGGCTTGCTACATAGGAAATAGAGTCTTCCTAAGGCCCGGTACTAGGCAAACCTCCTATGAATTATGGAAGGGTAGGAAACCAAATGTTAGCTACTTCCACTCATTTAGGAGCAAATGCTACATTCAAAATGATCGAGATCAACTTGGCAAGTTTGATGCCAAGAGTTACAAGGGGATTTTTATTGGCTATGCCCTTAATAGTATGGCCTATAGAGTTTTCAATTTAAAAACTCGGAGTGTCATGGAATCATCTAATGTTGTCATAGATGATTGTAGGCCTAAGACTAGAGACCATGATAAGGAGGTCATTGTGCTTGATGATTCTTCCTTGGAGAAGAATGGTGAGACTTCAATTGATGTGAAGTCAAGTCTTGATGAAGAGGTCATTAACCTCTTGATAGAGATCCATCATTGGACTCTAAAGAACCCGCTCCATGGGTTAGACATCTCCACAACAAGAATGACATTCTTGGAGATATGAATGAGGGTGTTAGGACTAGGCGTCAAATAGCTAACCAAATTAGCTATACTTGTTACACCTCTCAAATTGAACCCAAAAAGGTTGATGAAGCCTTGAATGATGAGTTTTGGGTTCTTGCCTTGCAAGAAGAGCTAAACCAATTTGAAAGAAATGAGGTTTGGACTCTTGTTCCTAGACCCAAGGATACTAATGTCATAGGCACCAAATGGGTATATAGGAATAAGTCGGATGAGAATGGAAACATTGTGCGCAACAAGGCTAGACTTGTAGCACAAGGATACTCTCAAATTGAGGGTATTGACTTTGAGGAGACTTTTGCTCCGGTTGCCCGTCTTGAGTCCATAAGGCTTCTTTTATCCATATCATGTGTGTACAAGTTCAAATTGCATCAAATGGATGTTAAGAGTGCCTTTCTCAATGGTTTCTTGCATGAGGAAGTGTTTGTTGAGCAACCCAAGGGGTTTGTGGATCCACACCACCCCAATCATGTCTATCGCCTCAAGAAGGCTTTATATGGGTTGAAACAAGCACCTAGGGCTTGGTATGAGCGCCTCACTCAATTTTTGTTGACAATGACTACACTAGGGGTAGTGTTGATAAAACTTTATTCATCAAGAGAAACAAAGATGAGCTTTTCATAGCTCAAATTTATGTTGATGATATTGTTTTTGGCTCCACCAACAAATCCAAAGTCCAACAATTTGTTGATGTCATGTCTCATGAGTTTGAGATAAGTCTTGTTGGAGAGCTAAATTACTTCCTAGGTTTGCAAATCAAGCAATTGCATGATGGGATTTTCATATCCCAAGCTAAGTATGCTAAGAACCTAGTGAAGAAGTTTGGCCTTGAGAATGCCAAACACTGTGACACACCCATGAGTACCACCTTGAAACTAAGCAAGGATGCTAGTGGCAAGAGTGTGGAACAAAGTCTTTATCGTGGCATGATTGGTAGCTTGCTTTACTTGACCGCAAGTAGGCCCGATATTGCCTTTAGTGTGGGTGTGTGTGCTAGGTACCAAGCGGATCCCAAGGAATCCCATCTCTCCTCCGTGAAGAGAATCATTCGATATGTGAATGGGACATCCAAATATGGGATATGGTTCTCTTTTGACACTAATTCTAGCTTAGTTGGCTTTAGTGATGCAGATTGGGCATTAAATGGTGATGATAGGAAGAGTACATCGGGCGGTTGCTTCTTCCTAGGCAACAACTTAGTCTCATGGTTTTGCAAGAAGCAAAATTCCATCTCTCTATCCACAACTGAAGTGGAATACATAGCCGCCGGGAGTGCTTGCACACAACTCATTTGGATGAAACAAATGCTTGTGGATTATGGCTTTGATCAAGGTATTCTAACCCTTTATTTTGATAACATGAGTGCAATTAACATTTCAAAGAATCCGGTTCAGCACTCTATGACAAAGCATATAGACATTAGGCATCATTTCATTAGAGAACTAGTTGAAAACAAATGCATTGCACTTGAGCATGTGGGCACTAATGATCAACTAGCAGATTTATTTACAAAGCCCTTAGACTCAACTAGGTTCAAGTCACTTAGTAGGTCTATTGGGATTTTTCATATGCCTTGATGTGTTTTGGTGATTGACCCCAAATGGGGAGCTCAAGCAAAAAGAGCAACCTTGCATGTTGAAATAAGCAAAAACTTGATCAACTTTATGCTTCTTTATTAATTGCTTGAGTATTTTTGGTTGTGCTTATATATTTTCCTATATGGCTTTTTATTCAATAAGTGTGCCTTGCTTGGTTTGTAATCCATGTCATCTCTATGTTCAAACATGAATTTTTGGATTAGGAGAATTGATTGGGAAGTACATTTGAATGACCTTAAGTTTATCTCCATGACATGTGACTTGATTTTGACATGCTAAAATATTATGCATGAATTGTGTGTGCAAATGTGTGTGGAAGCACCTTGACAAAGCTAAACTCAATAAGGACCATGTGTCCATGCAATAAATAAGGATGTCTCATCCAATTTAGCTTTGGGTCTTTTCTTAATGGTTGAACAAGACACCAACCAATAAGGATTCTATATCCATTCAATTAATAAGGATTTTATATCCATGTTTTGATCGACCATTAAGGATTGACATGGTTGCTAGTGTGTGCTCAAAAATTTAAACGCTATATCTTGTTTAATTATGGCAAAAGGGTGCAAATTGGTTTGAATTCCTTTGGAACCCTTTTGATGTTCTCTTTGCCAAATACCATTTGCTTGAACTATGATGTTACATGTCTTACATTCAAAGCAACTAAGTCTCACATTTTCTTCTTAAGAATAAACCCTCAATGATTCTCTCTCAATTAATCAAGTTGCATAAAGTTGTTGTATATGATTATGCACTTATCTTGCAACTAACTCTCTTTGCTACAGTGACCCGGTTGAGGAATCCTCCTTTGCCTATCTCATGGCAAAAAGGGGGAGTAATGTGGTTTATTTAAGGGGGTTGCATATTTGGGGGGATTGTCCCATTGAGGGGGAGTTAACCTATTTAGGGGGAGCATTTGCATGTTGTATGTTGCAACTTTCTTTTATTATGCAAATTGCTTTTATTTATTGTCTCTCTTGATCACCTCACATACACTTGTCTTGGAAAGTGTAGTCTCATTTTTTTGTAGGGAAGGTGGCTATTCTACAAGAGCTTGAAGTTTTGAAGACCTAGTATCTAGGTATCTTTTTGTAATGTAGAATATCTTTTTGTTGACCTCTAGTTTTTACTTTTTTGTGATGATGATTTGTGAGTGGTGGTTTTGTCACGAAATAGCCAAATGGGGAGATTGTAAGTTCCTCATATTTTGATTGGCTTATTTCGTTGACAAACCACATTGGGATTATTCTTTGTAAGGGTAAATTAGGCCTCTTGGGTGTGATCAAGCTTCAAGGACATCATCTCTCTCAAGAGCACTTCAAAGGTATCTCACTTGTTTAACATTCTTTGAAGAGATCTAGTTGCACACACTCACTTGCATGCATTATGTTCTTATCTTCATGTAATTGAATGATGTATTGTATGCCACTTTTCACATTCCACACTTACACTTTTTGCACATCACTTAGTGTGTTGAGTTTGCCCCGAAAAGAGAATTTCTTCTCTTACTGCGGCCTGGACCGCTTGGCAAGACATGCTTGCACCGCGGCATACAGAGCGGTATACCTCAGTAGGGTCATGCTTCCTGTACCGCTTCATGTACACTTGCACGCATAGCGATCCAAGTCACGGTGTTGTCCAGTAGGCCTCTGTTGCCCATACCGCGGCCTGTGCACCTGCATGCACAGCGCCCTATACCGCGTTGTTGTCCAGACGGTGCACTGCTGTGTGTACCGCGGTCTGGACACGTGCCTGCGACGCGGTCCATCAAGCGGTATTGACGGGTTTCTGTGCCCTAAGTTCAAAACGATGCAGTTTTGACTAGGGCTCCCTTATATATATTCTCTCTTCTTCCTTGCTCGTTTTTGTGAGTTTAAGAAGCCATTTTTGAGAGGCCAAGCTTCCTTTAGAGAGAGAAACTCCCAAGAACTCATCTTTACTCAACCAAACACAAATCCATGTGCATCTAACATCTTACAAGCATCATCTCATCATGGATTCTTCTTGCTTTCATTGACTAGGTAACTTGAACATGCCCTAAATCTCATTGTATTTATTTATGTTCTTGTTTGCCTAGGGGTAGCTCTTTTATATGATTTTATTGCATATCTTTATGTTTATTGGCATGTATAACATGTTTGAGTTGTTGTTTGTTGGTTGAGAGCTTTGTTCATTGATAGCTAGCATTTAGGACGATTTTACCCTTCTAGCTAAATCTTCAAGCATTTGCATTTAGATATTGATATCTAGGATTTGCATTCATTAACATCTTTAAATCCTTAGATAAGCATTTAGTGTTGCCTAGCATTAATTGCATGCTTGAATATCTTTTACATATTCACATAGGTTGTTTAACCTCTTCATTGATTGTTAAGCTTTGTGACTAAGTGGGTTAGTGCACAAGCTTGTGGTCTAGAATCACTATTAAAGGCCCGTTGGGTAGAGTGAAAGGGTTAGTGACCAAGCAGGTGTGACTTGAGGTCAACCTAGGTTGTAAACTTTCGTTCAAATAGTGGATTTGAGGACCGTATGTGGCTAGAAGGATAGCCCGTGAGTTTTGCCCAGTTGGAGGGTTTCTCATGTAAATCAATCCTTGTGTTTTTATTGTTTTCCGCATATTTATATTGGATTGATTGATTGCTAATGTGGGGTAGGTCTATTAAAATTGATTAAGTCAAAAAGTTGGTAATAAATCAACTAAAACCTATTCACCCCCCTCTAGGTTGTATTAGACACACTTTGTGTATTTTCAGCACCAAACGGGGAATGTATCCAAAAATGGCAGTTTTACCAGGATCCCATGAAGATTCTTATTATGAATATATTACTTATACGGCAAGGATTAGCGTAACACCATATCAATCCATATAAATACCAGTGATATCATTGTATAAAGGGACGAAAAAAAATACGTAAGAGGAGAGAAAGTGATCATTGTGTGTGTAATCTCAAAGAATTCATAGTGATATTTTTCTAACTGCTTAGGCATCGTGGTTTTTTTTCCCTTTTTAGGGTTTTCCACATAAAATTCGCATCTTGCATATCTTATAATTATTTTTCACTTCTCGTAAACAAATATCAACAGTTGTCGCTAGAAGGAGGGAGGCGGTAATAGTAGACACAACTTCGAGGAATCTTTGTAAACAGATCTGAAACATGAGCAATAGCAACGACAAAGACGGAAATCCTCATGGCGATAATGATCGATAGATCTCGGACACCGTTGGAGTAACCGGGCACAGTGCGTTAGTAACTGGAGAACAATCAGTAGCGGTACCAGAAGCTAGAACAATTAAGCCATAAACCTTACATCACTTTCAGGCCACCTTGATCAACCTAGTCAATGAGGCCACCAAGTTCGGACTCACATGAGTTGACTGAGTACGATGAGTTATCTAACTTAAAAAAATATTCTAATTACAAAAAAAAATAATCCAAGGCATTCCTTGGTCTTCTTGTAATCCCTATATTCTTCAAGTCCATCATTTGCATCTTTTGGGCTTTTAACCTAGTACAACTTAATTAAATATTATTTTTAAGTGATCCATCTCATGAATCAAAACCTAAAGGCCCAAGTGTTACCCAAACACTTATCGGAGGCCCAAAGTGTCAAAATAAACTATCGGCCAATACGAGTTTCCAAATACGCAACCCTAGTATCGCGAACACTCGGCCCTAGCGCTTTTGCGCTTAGCCGTCATCTGCACGAAGGGGCTGTCCGCAGCAGCTTGTGCGAAACGTGCGCATTGCTACCAACCTTTGCGTTGCGCCAAGCGCGTATGGCACAACCGTGGATTGCACCAAGCGCACGCAACGGCTGCCGCTTGTGCCTTGCGCGCATGTGCGGCTGCTGCTCGTGCCTTTTGCACACGGCTGCCGTTTGTATGTCCAACACACGCTCGGCTTCTTCATCTTCTCGAATCGTCTTCTTCGTACAATATTACATTAATATATTACAAAAAAAAATTGATTTACAAAAGAAAATTGACAGTAGAAAAAAAAATTACAACCCAAAAAATAGAACCCTAAACTCATCGTACCATATAATTAACGATCAACCATATCAATAAAAAAAATATAAACATCTTACAACCCTAGATCGTGCCTACACATATCAAACATATCGAAAAGAAATAGAAAACAATCTTAACATATTCGCGTATAACAAAACCATTGGCTCTGACTAGTAGATTTTTGTGTCGTTGAAAGCATCGTTAAACATTTATAATAAAATCAACCTTGCTATAAGGCACGAGTCAAAAGACATATATAGAAATAAAACTAGTACATCGTGCAAACAAGGGTATCGTTCCACATGGATGTGTTTGTTAACCGTTTCAAGTTTTAGAGTTTAGGGAAAGCAATATAAATAGAATGTGAATGAGGTGAGAATGATGTGTATGTGTGTGTTGTGTGGTGTGCAGAAAGTGAAGATGGAAATATAAAAATAAACAAGAGAATATGGAGGGGTGAGAATGGTGATTAAATGAGAAATAATAAAAGGGTGGATATGAGAGATGCATGAAAGTGGTCACACAAGGGTTTACAAGTTCACCATACATAAGTGCACACAAGTGGGTTGTTAGACATTAAGTTCATCCAATTTAAGTTAAGGGTTAGTTCTTGCCTCAATCCGATTTATACCCATTCATAGAGCTAATGGTTGAAGAGTGTGTTGAGAGCCTCTCAAACACGAAACCGCAACCGACATTTGTGAATCAATTCTACAAACCAATGCTAGATTGAGCCTCAATACTAACATGGTAATTGTAAAATCGAAACTTTAGGTGTAATGAATGTGGAAAGAGTAATTGTTCCTCCAACCATAACTTACCTAAAACTCCTAGCACAAGAAATAACCAGATTCCCAATTATTGTAACTCCAACCACAACTCACCTAGAGCCCCTAGCGTGAGAAGTAGCCAAAGTCCAATATATAACAAAAACAATGAACCAAACCTCTTTAAATATGGCAATTAACAAGTTCATTCATTCTTCCTAGCTAATTAGTCAAGTCTATGCCCGAAATGGCCTTTCCAATGGCACAATCCTGACTCTAATTCACTCTAATCCATCCATACACATGCAAATTCGACTTTCCATCACCATACACACACAAATGGGACATTTGATTACAACTACTCCTACAATTACATTAATCTACTCCTAATCTCATTCTTGAACATATATTAATTTCCAATCTCCATACACAAGCATTTTAAGATAGAGATATATTCAATAAAAGCAAGAATGAATCAAAACACAAATTATATATAAAAACAACCACACATTATATTGATCACAAATTAGGTTTACAAATATTCCCAAGTAGGGGTTTACACAATTAAGAAAACATGAAATACAAAGAGAATGAGTTTAAAGGAGACAACCCTTGAAGAAACCCCTCTAAGAGCTCCATAAATGCCTAGCTCGAAATTGGTCATAGACCACTCCTATCTCATTTCAATCAACTCTCAAATGTGGTGGGTGATAGGTAGAAATGATGTGGGAGAGACATCCATGGAGGAAAACCTCCATGGATGCTCTTGAAAGCTCTCTCTCTCTCTCTCTCTCTCTTAATGGGTGAAGAAGATTGAAGAAGATGAAGTTTGGGTCTGAAAGAATTATGAAGAGAGGAGATGAAAAAGTGTTTATATAGTGTTGGGAGGTTAGGGTATGAAATGGTAGTGAATGGACGAAAATGCCCCTCAATTTCCAGTAAAAACGTGACCTCCAAGTGCCGTTCGGTGGTCAAAACGGCGGCCATGGTGCCAGCTGTTTTGCCCGCCGAATTGGTGAAGAAACTTACTATCCTAATTCGGCGGTCAGAACGACGGTTTGGTTGCCTGCCTAATTTGCCCGCCGAATGCCATTTTTGCTATGCGCACCAGTTAATCAAACGGGCATAACCTCCTCCAGAAAGGTCGGAATTGCAATCAGTAAAAAGTTATGCAAACTAGACTTCCGTACCTTTCCGAATATATAAAGATCTCAACGTGGTTTGATCGGAGGAGGGAGTTATGGCACCCACAAGTCAGATGTTCTGCACATGCCTATAAAATTTTAACCCATAAGCTGTGGGAAAATCAGAGGGGTTCATGCAAGCGGTCTCGGTGTTGCATTCTTGCTTGACGATGGATCAACCGTGGAAACATCTAGATTTTCTTGGCCACGATTAGGCTTAGATCACGTCGCGGTCTGTATCAACGGTGAGGCAAGACATTCTGATTACTTCCATTTATTCTCGTTTTTGGCTCCTTTTGCCTCCCAATCTAATCTTTATGCTCAAAACCATGAAATAGGGAGTATGTACCTACACATGGCTCAACAAACACATAATATACAAAAATACGCTCGAAAACGAGAACAAACGATAGAAAATTGGGAACCTAAAATATGTATAAAATAGTCCGATCAGGCTCTAATACCAATTGTAAGTCGCGTAGAGGAAAAAAGATAGATTTTTAAACTATATTGGACTTTTCGGTATACACGAATATGAGGAGGGATTTGTTTTCATACCTTTGAAGATCACTCATTCGTTTCTTTTCGATCCTTCATCACTAAGCCTTCTGAGCTATGACCCGTGATCTAGCAACTGTGTGTGGGCACGTCACGGATTCCAGGAGCTCTTGAATGGAGGCAGTAGAGATTGAGAAGACAACAAATTTTCCTCTTGCTAGGGTTCAGCCAAGCTTGAACAAAAAAAGAGTTTTTTTTATTATTATTTTATTATTTTTTTTTCTTCTCCTAGCCACACACTTTCTCTATATTAGGGTTAGGTTCTTTTTCGTTTCATGATATCACACACACACACACACACACACACACACACACACACACACACACACACACACACACACACACACACACACACACATATATATATATATATATATATATATATATATATGTATAAAATCATGAGACTAAGGTTTCAGTTACCCAGTTAAGATAGGATTCAAAATCCTATATTAATACATACTGTCATTAAGACTTAAACCTGTGACCTTTAAGATTTAAAATAATCTTTTTTATTTTTTAATCCTCTTTTATAAGTCATGGTCCGAACCTGTAACCTTCAATTAACAATTAATAATTCTTAATTATTAATTTGTTAAGTAAATAATAATAATATTTAATTATTTTTAATTAATCAATTAAATAATATATTAATTAAATAATCATATTATTTAATTAATTCCTAGAATAAATCCAAGTTACTTTCGTAACATAATTAATTGGACCATTCAATTAACCGTGAACCTTGTTACCAATAATCGTAAAGAGCTAGCAAGAGGACCTAATGGACCCACATTTTTGAGCTCCAATAATACTTAGAAAAATTAATTAAAACTCTTTAATTAATATTTCATGATTATTAACCTCGGAGTTATTACACTAAAAACCCGAGGTTGTACTCTCGTAACTGTAAATGTTTTACACAAACCAAAATATCAGTGTCCATCGATATAGCTAAGTAGTTCATAATTAGAGTTATGTCATAAAGTCTGTTATACCTCTATAATTATATCTTATCCTTTAAGTACCATTGATTCTCTAATGAACAATTATATCCTTCCTTCCTTTACGGAAGAAGGAGAGCACTCCTAATCCTTCAAGTCCCGAATCAACCCTTAATGGAGCTACTCATCTACTTCTCGCAAGAAGAAGTGGATTCCTCTATTGTGTACATACCTTCATAGCCATAAGCCAAACCGTGATTCCAAGATACAGAGTTATTAATCAGGAATGTTACTACGATCTCACCTATGGTATGTCAAAAACCAAGATCTAACCTGAAGGAGTCAGCAAGACACTCAGGATTTAGATCACTTATAAATAGCCATTGTTTGATATAGATCGTGGCCCAGTCCTATATGATCATATCTTATAAGGTACCTCCATTCTCATATCACCATATGAGTAGTCTAGGAAAAGACCATCATACATTACGAAATGAACCGCCGCCTTAGAGCAACCACAAATAAAGTACCAAACTTTATTTGCTTTATACGGACTCTTTAGATTGCACGTCTCACCGAATTCCTCTGTATATGACATTCATATACTAAGTTTGAGATTACATCTAGCAATCTTGGATGTTTAGCACATATAATATAAACGTATGAGTCATATATATTGAATGAAAATACTACTTCTTTTATTAATGGATTTATAACATTTACAAATTACAAGCTTTAGGGCATAAATCCCAACAGTCTCCCATTTGCACTAAAGCAAGTGAGACATGTCTCGTAATCCCAGACCCTCTAAGTGATCTTCAAACACTTTAACCATTAAAGTCATCGTAAATGGATCAACATGATTATCCTGTGACGCGATCTTGGTCACTGTCACATCTTCTCTCTGCACAATCTCCCTGGTGAGACGATACTTCATCTCTATATGCTTCCCTTTTTCGTGGCTTCTTGGTTTTTTGAAATTAGCCACAACACCACTATTATCACAATAAAGTGTCATGGGCTTATCCAAATCTGGAATAACTTCCAGATCACTCAAAAAACTTACGGGGCTATACAGTCTCTTTAGTTGCTTTACAAATTGCTACATATTCTGCTTCCATGGTGGAATCAGCAATACAAGATTGCTTGATACTCCTCCACACTATGGCTCCACCACCAAGGGTGAGCACTGACCTAGATGTGGACCTCCTAGAATCCTTGTTTGCCTGAAAGTCAGAGTCTGTATAACATAATGGGATAAAATCCTATCCTAAATATACAAGCATATAGTTTCTCGTTCTCCGAAGATACTTGAGAATAACCTTCACATCAACCTAATGATCCAATCGTGGATTTGAATGAAACCTGTTGGCTACTCCTATTGCAAAGTAGATGTCAAGTCTCGTTTATAACATAGCATACATGAGACTGTGTACTGCTGATGCATAGGGAACTTGTATCATATCCTCAATTTCTTAAGTTGTCTTAGGACACTGTTCCTTAGACAGGTGAACTCCATGTCTACAAGGTAGATTACCTTTCTTGGAGTTCTACATCGAGAATCGCACAAGTACTTATCGATATATGATGCTTGAGATAGTGCTAAGAGTTTGTTCTTACAATCCCTTATTAATTGGATCCCTAGAATATAACTAGCCTCTCCCAAATCTTTCATTCGGAATTGGTTAGCAAGCCAGCCCTTTACTTCAGATAATGTTCCTACGTCATTCCCAATGAGTAGGATATCATTTACGTAAAGGATCAGGAAAACTACTTTCTTGTCAATGATCTGTTTGTAGGCATAAGGTTCATCAACATTTTGCTCGAAACCATAGGTTTTGATAGCAATATCAAACATGATGTTCCAAGATCTAGATGCTTGCTTTAGTCCATAAATGGACATTTACAACTTCTAAACCTTTTGCTTTTGATCTTGGGACACGAATCCCTCTGGTTGCATCATGTAGATGCTCTCATCAAGAGTGTCATTCAAGAATGCAGTCGTGACGTCCATTTGCCAAATTTTATAATCAAAATTGGCTACAATGGATAAGAGTATCCTAATAGACTTAAACATAGCCACTAACGAGAATGTCTTTTCAAAATTGACCCCATGTTTTTGGGTGTAACCCTTTGCCAATAGCCTTACTTTGAAGGTCTCTACCTTCTCGTCTACTCATCTCTTTCTCTTGTAGATCCACTTACAACCTATGGGTTTTATCCCATCAGGTAAGTCTACAAGTTCCCAAACTGAGTTGGAGTACATGGACTCCATCTCGAGATTCATGACTTTAAGCCATTCATCTTTGTTAGAATCTTTCATTGCATGTTTAAATGACAATGGATCATCCATACTATTATTAGAGATGACACCCTGTGCCTCTCCAATACCTAAATAGCGATCAGGTTGTCGTACAACCCTCCCACTATGTTTATGTGGTAGTGTGATCTGACTAGAAGTCATCTGACTATCAGACACGTTAATGGAACAACAACTTTGTCAACAACTTTTGTTGATCGATCACTTGGTCGAACCAGGTTCTAATTCATTTAATACAATCTTACTTCAAGGCTTATGATTATTAATATAGTTTTCCTCAAGAAACGTTGCGTTTGTTGATACAAACACTTTTTTTTCTTGAGGACTATAGAAGTATCCTCCTGTTTTCTCTTTGGAATAACCTAAAAATAGGCATACTAGTGAATGAGGTTCCAACTTTCAAGATTTGGTCTTCAGTACATGTACTGGACACCCCCATATGCGAAAATGTCTCAAACTGGCTTTACGACCATTTCACATCTCTAGAAGAGTCTAAGGAAAAAATTTGGATGGAACTACATTCAATATGTAGGCTGCTGTTTGTATTGCATATCCCCAAAAAGAGTTTGGAAATGGTGAGAAACTAATCATAGATCTCACTATTTCCATCAGGGTCCTATTTCTCCTCTCCGCAACACCATTCTGTTGTGGTATTCCTGGAGCTGTGAGTTGGGATACAATCCCATGCTTAACCATGTTGTCTTCAAACTCTTGGTTAAGATACTCACCTCCAAGATTCGATCGTAGAGTTTTGATTTTTTTTTCCTAATTGGTTCTCAACTTCAGCTCAGAATTCTTTAAACTTTACAAAAAATTTTGACTTACGTTGCATTAGGTAAACATATATGTATCTAGAGTAATAGTTAATAAAGGTGATATAATACTCATAACCACATCTAGCTTTAACATTCATAGGTCCGTAGACGTCTGAATGTATAAGCTTTGGTGATTATGTAGCTCTAAGCCCTTGTCCTTTAAAAGGTCTTTTGGTCATTTTACCTTATAAACAAGACTCACAGACAAGTAAAGTGCTGATCTCTAACTGACTTAAAGATATGCCTTTTACTAGTCTATTTATCCTTTCAAGGTTGATGTGGCCAAGTCTTAGATGCCACAATTAAGTTTCATTATCTGGAGAAACCTTTTGTCATTTTGTTTTAGGTTTTTCAACTTTAAACATTTCAGTGTTGAGTAGTGATGTATGAATTAACAATCTTAAAACATACAAGTTGTTTTCAATTAAACCAGAACAAATATTCATTCTATTTCTAGAGATAATAACTGATTTATTACTAAAAGAAACTGAATATAATCGTTCCAACAACTTGGATAGCGAAATCAAAATTTCTTGTAAACCCAGGAATGTAATATACATTTTCTAATAAAAGAAAACAATTATTAAAAACGTTTAATTGCTCCCACTGCATAAGCTGAAACGACATCCCCTGATCCGATGTGCATCGAGAAGGCCCCATTCTCTAGCTCCGTCCAAGAATCAGTCCACTGCAAAGAAGAACGAACATGTTTAGTGGCCCATGAATCTACTATCCAAGGTGAAGAATCATCTTCCACTAAACAAGATTAAATGATGAGTAAATCTGATTTACTTTTCACTGTCTTTTTCTTCTTGAGCTCCTCAAGGTACTGTGGACAGTTCTTCTTCCAGTGACCAACCTTGTCGTAATGGAAACATTTTCCTTTTGCTTTGTCATTCATGGTGCTCTTCTTCCTGCTTTGGACTTGCTTCTTCTTGGGCTTAGCCTTAGCCTTGCCAGTAGACCTCTTCCTCTTCTTAGATCCAGACGAAGATGGTTTAGCAACATTTGCCTCACCGGTCATTTCTTTGTTGTCTTTTGTCATGGACTTAAAGGTTGTGAGCTCATTAAGCAACTGAGTCAGATTGAACCTCAACTTGTTCATCCCATAGTTTTTTTTAAACTGATCAAAGCTCTTTGGAAGAGTTGGCAATATGATGCTTACTTGGCTTAGCTCATCAATGACCTAACCATTGACCTAAATTGTGTTAAAATGGGACATCATGCCCATGAAATGTTCTTGAATAGATGCTCCCTCATTCATACAAGCAGGCATTGCCGAACGAACAGCTTCATGCCGTTTTTGCTTAGAAGGTTGCCCAAACATGACCTGTAATGACTCCATCAACTCAAATGCTGTAGCCATTGCTTCGTGTTTCAAAACAAGCACTTCGGTCATGCTAACCAAAAGGTAAGTTCGGGCCTTTTCATCAGTTGAGACCCATTTCTTGTGGGCATCATGAACATTTCATGTTGCGTTGGCTGCAGGCTCTTGAGGATATTCCTCCGTAAGCACAAACTTCAGGTCTTTGGTGACCAAGGTTGCATAAATGTTGTTTTTCCATTTTGTAAAATTTTCCCCGGTTAATTTGTCATTAGTAAGTATTTGAAATAATGCAGAAGACATTGCTGAAATAAACATAAAAAATAATATTCATTCATTCATGTGTTTAAATCATATGTAAAATATTCGGCATATAATTAAACATCATGCATGAACATGTTTAATGAACAAGAAAATAATCCCTAAAAAATTGTTCCTACGCCAATGATAATCCAACATACAACAAACAAGTGTCGCCTTAGGGTCGGTCAAGCACTTGGATGTTGGATCGAGACATTCTCAATCAAATGATACACGAGAATAACTCTTAATTCTTATATCATTTAACCATCATTTATTTTTTTCGGGATTTTAATTAACCGATTAATTAAATCCTTGTGAGTATAACCCATCATTTATGATCTTATGAACTTAACTTGAGAATCACACTTGAATCACACGATGTTAAACTAATGACGGAGACCGCGGGATATAATTTTATATATCCCTCTCCCATTCACTATTTAAGGTTACAGTTTTCTAATGCACCTAGATAAACGTAGATGAAACGGCTAACAAGAATCTAGTTCATTAGGTTATGTTACTAGAATCTTATCCTATTAACATTAAAAAATAAACCGAATTTTTAACAATTAAAAAAATTATTATTCTAATTTTAATCTATGTAAACTATTTTAAATAGAATAGAATAAAATGTGAATTTTACCAAGTTTTAACTATTAAAACTAAAAACACATTATTCAGTCCAATTATTATTAAGGCCTTAATCAAATTAATCTTAATAATAAGTTGGGCTTTACTAATCTAACTAATTAAACTCTTTAATGAAAGATTAGTAATTAATGAGAATTACCAATTTTTTACTCCTAAAAACTAATCTCATTATTAATAACCAATTATGTGAATATACAACTTTAATCTTATTAAAAATAAAAACACATAAATTGAATGGGCTATTATTCATGTATGATATATTATAATGCAAGTGTAGACACTTCTAATCTATATGGTATATGTATGCATGGCAATGCTTTAATCATCTCATAAATAAAACATACATGAGTTGACCGAGTACAATGAGTTATCTAACTTAAAAAATAATTCTAATTACAAAAAAAAAAAAATTAATCCAATACATTCCTTGGTCTTCTTGTAATCCCTCTATTCTTCGAGTCCATTGTTTGCATCTTTTGGGCTTTTAACCAAGTCCAACCTAATAATTTTTTTTAAAGTGATCCATCTCATGAATCAAAACCTAAAGGCCTAAGTATTACACTAACACTTATCAGAGGCCCAAAGTGTCAAAAAAAATTATCGGCCCATACACGCTTCCAAATACGCAACCCTAGCGTCGCGAACACTCGACCCTTGCGCTTTCACTTGTAGCCGTCGTCTTCATGAAGAGCATGTCCGCAGCAGCTTGCGCAAAATGTGTGCGTTGCTGCCAGCCTTTGCGCGGCACCAAGTGAGCGCGGCACAACCGTGCATTGTGCTAAGTGCACGCATCAGCGTTGCTTGCATGAAGCACGTACAACTGCTGCCGTATGTGCAAAGCGCATGCAGCGGCTACCACTTGTGCCATGAGTGCATGCAGGGCTGTTGTTCGTGCCTTTTACGCACGGCTGCCATTTATGTGTCCAACACACGCCCGATTTCTTCATCTTCTCGAATCGTCTTCTTCGTACAATATTACATTAATATATTACAAAAAAAATTTGATTTACAAAAGAAAATTGACAGTAGAAAAATAAAATATTACTGCCCAAAAAATAGAACCCTAAACTCATCTTGGCTATGGTACCAATCGTAAGTCGCGCAACGGAAAAAAGATAGATTTTTAAATTATCTTGGACTTTTTAGTGTACACGAATATGATGAGGGATTTGTTTTCATACCTTTGAAGATCACTCATTTGTTTTTTTTCGATCCTTCACCACTATGCCTTCCGAGCTATGACCCGTGATCTAGCAACTGTGTGTGGGCACGTTGATCGGGCCAAATATGTAGTATATTTAGGCCCTCAGATCCTTACCTTATGTTATGTTTTCGTGCGTTTTTATATCTCTTAAGGGTTGTTTTGTGCTTATTTGTAGGAAATGATGCAGAGGCAGGTTTGGAAGCATATTGCGGTGATTCAGGCAGAAAAAGGGCGAAAGTAAAGGCAAAAGAGTACAAACAGCTCTACAGTGCGAGTCCAGTGCTGGTCCAATGCGAGTCGCAACCGCACTCCGACCGCACTCCAGCCGCACTTATGTTCATAGCCGGGGCATGATGCAAGTAAAGAGATAAAGTGCGGGTACAGTGCGGGTCATCCAACCGCACTCCACCCGCATCGTTGCCAAACCAGAGAAGCTGATGTTGCACTTGACGATAATGTGCGGGTACTGTGCGGGCCATCCAACCGCACTCTACCCGTACTAATGCCAAACCAGAGAAGTTGAAGATGCACCTGACATTTGAGTGCGGGTACTGTGCGGGTCATCAAACCGCACTCCACCCGCACTTGCACCAAGAACAGAAGAGCAGAATTGCACCTGACGTTAGAGTGCGGGTACTGTGCGGGTCATCAAACCGCACTCCACCCGCACTTGCACCAAGAACAGAAAAGCAGAATTGTTCCTGACATTAGAGTGCGGATACTGTGCGGGTCATCAAACCGCACTCCACCCGCACTTGCACCAAGAACAGAAGGTAGATTTTGCACCTGACAGGGAAGTGCGATTCAAGTGCGATCACAGTGCGATTCTAAGTGCGGGTCAAGTGTGGGTAATTCAACCGCACTCCACCCGTACCAATGCCCTGATCAGAGAACTGAAGTTGCAGACAACCCATACAGTACGGGTACAGTGCGGGTAAATCACCCGCACTCCACCCGCACTCTGCGCGCGCCAGTTTGATTTTCAAAGCTTAAGTGACCTATTTTTGTATCTTGTATAAATAGAAAAGTTTAGAAACGTTTTAGGGAGCCTTTGACTCCGTTTTGCAGAGGTTAAACACTTTTAGATCTAGAATCTCTCTCTCTCTCTCTCTCTCATCCTTACATTCTCTACTCAACTTCAAGGAAGTTAGGAGATTGGAGCCACTTCAAGGAAGGAGATGTTCTCCAAGGGTTCTTTCTTTTTCCCTTCTCTTAGTTTCCTAGTTGTAATGAGTAGCTAAATCCCCTCTAAGGGGTTGATAGAGTAGTTAGTTGAATATTGGGCTTGTACATAAACTTGATAGTATATTGATATTCATGTCTATCTTTCATTGATCTATTCTTGTTATGAATGTTTATCATTGATTTCTTGTGTAGATACATCCTCTTTGCAAGATGTCTTTGTATTATGTATGAGTATTGCATCTAGATATACATCCTATTTAGTTGTTTAATGCTCTTAAGAATACACGGAAAGTCATGAATTCCGACTCTTAAACCGCGGTTTTAATCTAACCTCGATAGAGTTTTCGGCACTATACATCCTAGGTCGGAACCCGTGAGAGAGTTAGAAGTCATCACTATACATCCTAGGGTGACTATTTGTAATCAGTTGAGTCATTGTTAGGTAGACGAGCTTCATTTCTAGAATCCGATAAACAACCAACTCTATACATCCTAGGTTGGTAGCTTATGAAGGATTAATCCCTAATAGGTGGTCTGTGCACTATACATCCTAGGTTGGCCACCTTCTAGGGATAAATAACCGACTCTATACATCCTAGGTCGGTTACCTTGAATAGCCATGCTATTGACAAGTTTGTTGCATTGCCTAGTATTTACTTTCGTATCCATTAACTCCTTAGTTTCCATCATCTATATATATCCCTCATTCCATTTCCCCCTTCATTTAGTTTGCATAATTAATTTAGTGTTATTTTTAGTGTAATTCACCACCTACATTTTCACCAACTCATGTTTCGATATTATATATATACATATAATTACTTTAGCAATAACTAATTTAGCTAACTCCGCTCCCTGTTGACGACACCCCACTTGCCACTATATCTATGTTTTCAAACTAATTTAGGCTTGTGAGGTTTTATCAAATATTGTTGACGGATTGATCTTTTTAAAACGACACTAAGAAAAACATTTTGTCACACGTCATGAATTCCGAAAGCTCTTGAATGGAGGCAGTAGAGATTAAGAAGACAACAATTTTTCCTTTTGCTAGGGTTTAGCCAAGCTTGAACAAAAACGAAGTTTTTATTTTTTATTTTTGCTATTATTATTTTTCTTCTGCTAGCCTCTCTCTCTCTCTCTCTGTATTAGGGTTATGATCTTTTTTGTTTCATGATATCACACACACACACACACACACACACACACACACACACACACACACACACACACACACACACATATATATATATATATATATATATATATATAATCACGAGACTAGGGTTTCAGTTACCCAGTTACGATAGGATTCCAAATCCTATATTAATACATATTGTCATTAAGACTTGAACCTGTGACCGTTAGGATTTTAAATAATCTTTATTATTTTGTTAATCCTCTTTTATTAGTCATGGTTTAAACCTGTAACCTCCAATTAACAATTAATAATTCTTAATTAATAATTTATTAATTAAATAATCATATTATTTAATTATTTTTAATTAATCAATTAAATATTATATTAATTAAATAATAATATTATTTAATTAATTCATAGAATAAATCCAAGTTAATTTTGTAGCATAATTAATTAGACCATTCAATTAACCGTGAACCTTGTTACCAATAATCGTAAAGGGCTAGCAAGGGGACCTAATGGACCCATAGTTTTGAGCTCCAATAATACTTAGAAAAATTAATTAAAACTCTTTAATTAATATTTCATGATTATTAACCTTGAAGTTATTTCATTAAAAACCCGAGGTTTCACTCTCGTAACTATAGATGTTTTACACAAACCAAAATATCAGTGTCCCTTGATATAGCTATTACATATGGTATGATCCTCCACAAGTAGTTCGTAATTAGAGCTAGGTCATAAAGTCCGTTGTACCTTTCTAATTATATCTTTTCCTTTAAGTACCATTGATTCTCTAATGAATAATTATATCATTCCTTTCTTTACGGAAGAAGAAGAGCGCTCTTGATCGTTCAAGTTCCAAATCAACCCTTAATGGAACTACTCATCCACTTCCCATAAGAAGAAATGGATTCCTTTATTGTGTACATATCTTCCCTGCCACAAGCCAAATCGTGATTCCAAGATACGGAGTTATTGATCGGGAATGCTACTCCGATCTCACCCATGGTATGTAAAAAACCACGATTTAACCTGAAGAAAGTCAACAAGACACTCAGGATTTAGATCACCCATATACAACCATCATTTGTCGATATATATGAATATTTTCAACTAACAGATCTTGGTGATAAATTCATATAGATCGTGGCCTAGTCCTATATGATCACATCATATAATGTGTCTTCATTCTCATATCACCATATGAGTAGTCTAGGATAAGTCCACTGTACATTACGGAATGGACCGCAGTTGTAGATCAACCACAAATAATGTACCCGGCATTATTTGCTTTCTACGAACTCTTTAGATTGCACGTCTCAAACCGAATTCCTCTGGGTATTACATTCATATACTCAGTTTGAGATTACATCTAGCAATCTTGGATGTTTAGAACATATGATATTTTTAGATATTTTTCAGACCTATTGCTGGTACTAAGTAGCAGTCAAAAATTTGTATCCATTTTTCATGATATTATGCATGGATCAGATACTTCACTACGTTGATCCTCCCTGATCACCTCTTCTGATCAACGCCCGAGTCACTCAACTGCGTCAAACCTTCTTCCTAGACTTGATACCTCATGCATAGAAAAAAAAAGACAAAGACCCACTATTCAACTAAGAGAAAAGCAAGTAGCACAATCCCCTTACCTAGGGCGAAAAGGGACTCTCTAAAGGAACCGATGAACAAATCAAAATAAAAGATCTGTTTTGACATGAAATGGATATATCCATATATCTCTGACTTATATTTCGGAAATGATAAAATATGGCAAAATCTATACCAAGAAGCGGTTCACGTAGGACTGGACGTGTGGGTTCACGTAAAAGTGCAAGGCAAATACCAAATATATATTGAATGAAAATACTATTTCTTTTATTAATGGATTTATAGCATTTACAAATTATAAGCTTTAGGGCGTAAATCCCAACAGTGATCGACAATGGGCACGCCTGGAAACTATTCGTCTGGAAGGCTACGCTCAGAAATCCTTGTGGTAACACCAGATGCCCTAATGAAGCCATCTTCTGGAAGAACCTTCCAGGATTGCCCTGAAACCTCTGAGGAAAAAGACAGCGAAAGAGAAAAGGCTTGCTAAACAAAGATGAACCCTTGGAGCGACGAGCCCATACCCAAGCACACAGGACAGACTATAAAGATACGAGTAGAGACATCCGGCAAAGGTACCGTTCTAGCTCTTTTGAGAACAATGATCGGCGACCAAATATGAGATTCTAATCAGAACGGACTAGACAAAGAAGGTCCGACAACATCGAAGATTTGAGGTCTAAGGACAAAGATTTCAATAGGGAGGATGGTCACTGAAGAATGACCATCAAGAGCTAACTCGGTCCAGGAGAAGAACCAACCGGTTAGTGAAACGTGACTCTACAAGAACTATCAAGGAAAGTATCGGCAATAGCTTAGAGATATGGACAGAATGTTTCATCAGATGACGAATCAGACATCCCATTCGTTGACCAATTTATGCATACCCAGTTTCCAGAGAGATTCAGAATGCTAACCATCGAGCAATACAAAGAGACTAGAGACCCGAAGGAATATATAAGGCGGTTTCGTAATGTCATGGTGCAATACACGTTGAATTATTGGCTTATATGCCTCACATTGCAGCAGACGTTTGGTGACCTCACCTTTAGATGGTTTGGACGACTACCATCTAGGAGCATAAGCATTTTTTCTGGTTTCAGGAAAGCCTTCGTGAGACAGTTCATGAGAAGCGTTAAGAGAATGAAATCACTTGCCCACCTATCTAATCTCAAACAAGAAAATAATGAGACCCTTAAGAAGTATCTAACGAGATTTGGAAAAGAAGTTGCCCATGTTAAGGATGCGAATGATGTAGCTATCACAGCCGTATTCACCAATGGTTTGCAAAGCGAACGACTGTCTTTTAACCCGTGGAGAGATTGACCCAAGACATATGAGGAGATGATGGATATATCCGGCGACTATGCATTGGCTGAGGAAGAAGATGTGGCTTAAGGGGGTAGCTACATGCATAGCCATAAACCAGAAGCCAAGTCCGAGTCAAAGGGAGATAAAAAAAGACACAGTCGCATGATCACCGAATGGATGATAAAAGACAAGGGGATCAGTGAAAAGATAGCAGGGAAAGTAACCGAACTAGCAGGTTCCGAGGCAAGTACAACAATTACACTCCTCTAACAGGTGATCAAGAAGACATACTCTCTGTGGTAGAAGACAATGGGCTCGTGAAATACCATGGAAACAATTGATCAATGCAAGGAGAGATACGACAAAATATTGCTGATTCCAAAAAGACCACGGATGTGACACTTCCAATTGTGGGATCACATCGAAAGCCTGATCAGAGATAGACATTTGGACGACTATGTTCTGAAAGGAGGAAACAAGTAGGGTGGTCGCCAGGATAATCACCGAGGTGATGGTCAAGTCAGAAGGGAAAGTCTGAAAAGAAGCAGTCTGAACACTGTAATCAACACCATCTTTGGTATGCCCTACACAGGTCGGAGCAACAAGGAAAGAATGTCAGAAATCCAAGAAGCGATGTACGCGCGTAGGGATGCAGACGTCAACTCTGTGTAGAGAAGCCCTAAAAGTGGAAAGGAAGGCTGGGACCCAGTAATCTTTACAGCCGAAGACGCCGAGGGAATCGACGCAAATCCTAATGATGCCATTGTAGTTGAAGTTCGAATATCACACATAGACGTCTTTCGGGTAATGATAGATAATGGAAGCTCGGCAGAAATTTTAAACGCCAAGATGTATGAGGAATTGAGACTCGATAGGAAAAACCTAAACCCTTATATGTACCAATACGATGGTTCGGCAGAGTAGAGGTGAGGTCCCTAAGAACCGTAAAGCTTCAGTCAGGTTCAGCACGGTGCCATGTCAGAAGACAGTCTTGTTGGATTTTGTAGTGGTTGAGATCAAGAACTGGCCGTATAATGCATTGCTTAGTTGATCTTTCCTAAACAAGGCTCGGGCAGTTACATCGACTTATGTATTAAAGGTGAAATTCCTAACGGAGTTTGGATTCGGGGAGCTCAAGGGGTCACAAGTGATGGCTCGTTGTGCCAACCTTTTGGTTTCCAAATACAAAACCAGTGGAGAGACACTGAATATATATGAAGTCAGCCATAAAATACAGGAAGAAGCACCTAGGGAGTTCGAATTTGATCCTAGGGATAAGTCAGAGAAAGGTAAAGAAGAGCCAACTGAAGCCATCATACTCGCCGATAGGGAGCCCGAAAAAACTATTAAACTCGGTGCAAACTTGACCTAACCGGTGAAGGCCGACATAGCAAACTTGCTGCAAGAATATAAAGAAATTTTTGTTTGGAGCCACGAAGACATGCCTGGGATCAACACAAGTGTGAGTTCCCACTACCTGGCCATTGATAGCAAAAGTAAACTGGTAGTGCATAAGAGGAGGAGTTTCAACTCGGAAAGGAGCACAATCATAAAGGAGGAAGTAGCCAAGTACTCACGGCAGCTTCAATCAGAGAGGTCAAATACCCCGAATCTGTAGCGAATGTCATGCTGGTGAAGAAAAAAACAACCGATGGAGGATGTGTGTAAACTTCATGGATTTGAACAAAGCTTGTCCTAAAGATAGCTTTTCGCTACCAAGAATCAACCAGTTTGTCAATGCAACAATCAGACACGAAGTCCTAAGCTTCATGGAAGCGTATTCGGGTTACAATCAGATCAAAATGCATGAGCCAGACAAAGAGAAGACAACGTTCAATACAGACCAAAGGTTGTACTGCTACACAATTATACTGTTCGGCCTAAAGAATGCGGGCACAACGTATCAAATATTGGTTAATAGAATGTTTGCTAGCCAGATAGGCAGAAATATAGAAGTGTATATGGATGATATGCTGACGAAAAGCATCACAGCTGACAGACATGTGGATGATTTACGGGAAGCTTTTGATGTGTTGACCAAATACAAGATGAAGTTGAACCCTGCTAAATATGTATTCGGTGTACCTTCCGACAAGTTCCTTGGATTCCAGGTCCACCAAAGAGGAATAGAAGTCAACCCAGATAAGATTTAGGCCTTAGCTGACATGACTTCCTCAAGAACCTTGAAGAAAATTCAGAGGCTCACGGGCTGTTCGGCATCGTTGGACATGTTCATCTCCAAATCGATGGACAAATGCTTACTGTTCTTCAAAGCTCTAAAAAAAGGTTAGGGGGTTGAATGGAATGAGAACTGCAAATGGGCATTTCAGTAACTGAAAAACTACCTGGGTAAAGCTCGAATTCTGTCAAAACCATTGACTGGGGAAACACTGTATCTGTACCTGTCTGTCACTGAAGTAGCCATTAGTTCCGTACTGGCAAGGTAAGAGGAAGAGGTTCATAAACCCATATACTACACAAGCAAGGCATTGCTGCTAGCCGAGACAAGATACTCATCAGCTGAGAAGATGGCACTCGTATTGGTAACAACATCAAAGAAAATGAGGCTATATTTCCATGCTCAATGAAATGAAGTGTTCATAAACTATCCCCTCAAGCAAATTCTATAGAAACTAGAGGTATCTGGTAGGCTGACAAAATGGGCGATTAAGCTGAGTGAGTTTGATATAAGAAACCTCCCAAAAGCATTACCGAAAGGCCAATTAGTTGCTGACTCTGTAGCTGAATTTACCGAACCAATTGTGGAAGTGGAGAGAATGATAGAAGAGAAGGAAAAGAAAGTATTCCAATTACAACTTCATTTATATGGGTCGTCGAACACGCAGGACAGCAGAGCAGGGATAGTAGTGTCAACCCCAGAAGGAGACTCTGTTGAATGTGCCTTACGATTTGATTTCAAGGCCACTAATAACCAAGCTGAGTATGAAGCTCTTTTGGCAGGATTAAGGGTATGCATAGCCTTAGGGGCCGACGAGATAGAAATATTCAGTGATTTCCAGGTAATCGTCAACCAGGTTTTTGACGAATACCGAGCTAGAGATGAAAGCATGATCGCTTATCTGAGCATGGCTAACGGACTGCTGAAGTGATTCAAGGAGTTTATAATTGTACAGATCCCAAGGGAAGAGAACGAGCAAGCCGACACTCTGGCCAAACTAGCCACGACCATGACCAACATTTGGCCCAATATTGTCCCAGTCCCTCATTTATCCCAGCCAAGCTTCGGTGAGCAGCGAGAGACACTTATCAGAGCAATCAAGAGTGAAGGTGATAAATGGATGGCAATAATAAGGGTATACCTTATCAATGATACTCTGCCAGAAGGCCATCATGCACTTTGGAAGCAAAGCGACTGAAGTACAAGGCCATCATGCATTCGATTCTTAGTGGCGAGCTGTACAGAAGGGGGTACTCAAGGGTGCAGCAGAGATGTGTCGAACCTATAGAGGCCGAATGAATTTTAAAAAGAATACATAGCGGAAGTTATGGGAATCATACTGGGCGTCGTAGCTTAGCCTACAAGACCTTGAGGCAAGGATTTTATTGGCTGACCTTATTCGCCGATACACAGAGAACAACTGCAAGATGAGAAGTATGTTAGAGAATTGCAAATAATATTCGTTAGTGACCCGAACGTCTGCAAAGCATTACTTCCACTTGGCCATTCGTCATGTGGGGGATTGATCTGATCGATCCAATGCCCACGGCAGCCAGAAGAGAAGCAGAGCACACCATTGTAACTGTGGATTATTTCATAAAATAGGTGGTAGCAGAACCAAGTTTACATATAACAGAAGCCAATACCATAAATTTTGTAATGAAAAATATCTTATATAGGTTTGGAGCATCGAACACGATCATTACTGACAATGGGACACAATTCGACGACAGGAAATTCAGGGAGCTGTGCAAGAAGTACAGAATCAACAACTATTATGCATCTCCAGTTCACCCACAGACCAACGAGCAGACCGAAGCGGTGAACAAGTTAATCAAGCATAACTTGAAAGCCAAGCTTGCCTCTAAAAAGGGAAATTAGGCAGAAAAGCTACCACAAGTTCTATGGGCATATCGAACCACATAGAGAACCTCAGTGAGAGAGACGCCCTACTCGATGGCCTTCAAGACTGAAGCTGTCATCCCTAAGGAAATAGCAGTGTCTTCACCAAGGGTACAACTCTTTCAAACTAAACTCAATGTTGACATGCTGAAGTGTAGTTTGGACGAGCTGGAAGAGAGAAAGGATCAGGCTCGGATAAGGAGTGCGGCTACCAACAGAGAGCAGCTAGATACTACAATTCTCATGTGCGGTTAAGAAGGTTTCAGCTCAGGGATTTGGTGCTGAAGAGAGTGGTGCTGGGGACCAGAGAAAAGGCCGTAGGATCACTCACGGATAAATGGGAAGGGCCATACCGCATCATGGGCATTGCAGGACATGGAGCATATCACATTGCTCGACCAGGAGCAGGTATGCTTCCTCGACCATGCAATGCCCAATATCTGAAGATTTATTATCCTTAGTTTGTTTGATGTTTTAGTTTTACACATTTTCTTTTCTCGATTTTTAGAAATAGTGTTGTAAAGATTGCAGGAAATTATTATTAAAGGGTGTATTTATGAAATCAACTCTCAAACTAAAATTGAAAAGCAGTATGAGGCAAGCAAGGATTCCTTAATCAAAGCAGGCTTGTAATAAAAATATCAAAGAAAAGCCTGAGCTAGCAAAGTACTATCGAACCAACTAGTGTTCGCCACTATCTACAAACCGATCCCTCGATATGAAAATAAAACAGTCGAGGACATCAGTTAGGGTCATGTCCCATAGAAACTGATGGGGGTCGAGAAGCTAGCATTCTGAACATTAAATTCCCTTAACCACTTATAGTGTAAAATATACCTAGAGGGGGGGGGGGGGGGGGGGGGGGGGTGGAGGTTTAATAGGTATATGCTCAAATTCTTGAATTTTTTTTTCACACAACCAAGTTAAGCACACTTAGAGCCTTTAACAATTAAACTGCTTTAACAAGTTAAAGTAAATTCAGTCACATAAGTGTTAAAACAATACAAGTTAATGTAAGTAAATAAACTAAAAATGTAAAAATCAACACAATAGATTTTTACGTGGTAAAACCTTAGAATGAGGAAACATCCACGGGTTGATACCACAACCACCTGCAAAAAGCAAATCACTATGAAAAAAAGAGATACACACTCAAGAGGCAATCAACACAAGATTCACTCTCCAAGCTATCTACACCTATTTTACCCTCGGGCCTAGTGAACTTACTATGCCGACTTCCTACCCAAGCTTTCACATCATTAGGAAGATTTCTTGCTTGTTTATCCAAGTCCTCACGACTCTAGACAAGACTTCAATGCTTAGCTATCCGGATCACCCCGATCCTAGCCAAGACTTCCAATGCTTAGCTATCCAAGTCCTCCTGACTATAGCCAAGACTTCCAATGCTCAAATTAAAGAATCACTCTTATAAATGAGACTTACAACCTCTTCACAAGGCATACGATCTAAGTAAATGCAAATGATGCAAACACAAGTAAATAGAGCAAGTTGATCAAACACACTCTATGAAGAATTAGTTTTTGCACAAGTCAAGTTTACAAACTAAAAGAACTAATTCTTATGAACATGTAATTAGAAATCTAGAATAAGCAATCCAAAAAACATTCACAAAGATATATAGAAACCGAATCATGTCAATCAAAGCTAGAACAACAAGTTTTCAATAGAAATCACAAAAATATCTTTGAAATCAAGTGAACAAATTAACATTTGAAATCCTTAACATATTCAACAAAAACAAGAACTAGATTTAGATGATAAAGATCACAATAAAAATATCCTAGTTCTAGAACATGTGATTAAAACCTAGAAATCAACAATTAAGAACAAATCACAAAGAGATTCTAGATTTAAGTTCATGTTCTCCAAAATTAGCTAAAATGATAATCAATTAAAAATACAAGAGCTAATTTCGAAACTCATCCAAACAAGTCTAAAATTGGAATCAAAATCATTCTAAACACTTTTCTGTAATCAAATTAGAAGATCCATCAAGTTGATCACAAAAGAAAAATGGAAAGAAGATGATTCACTTACAAATGATGAACACATGAATAGAGATCAGATCACTACGACAAATATGGATATCATTTGATGCTGAAAATGCTTGAGAATTATTCCTCTCTTCAATACCAACAATTTTGGCTTTTGAAAATCTAAAATCGGAGTTGATTTGAGAGAGATATCACAAAAACAAAATTGGACAAGTTGTGAAAATTTCTGCACGAAATTTGAATATATATGGAAGGAAAATGATATGGAGAGGAGAGAGATTTGAACAACCATTGAAAGGCTGCCACCTCAGCATCCCATGGAGGCGCGTCGCCTTCACAGGGGCAGAGGCCATCCCTTATCGTGGGACCCACTCGCCTCCATGGGGATGGGGTGCAAATGGCTCTTTGCCATTCCTCTTCCCACGTGCACTACTCGCGTTCTTCGACCGTTCTCCGGCCTCCGAATTCGAATCCGTTTTCGGATTACAAACCATAACTCCCTCATGGACATGGAGTTCAACAAAACTTTCACAAAAGATATGGAAATCAACTCGATACATAAGGATGAAAACCATGTATGATAAAGACACATAAAATTTTGTAACTTCCAACTCGGAATTTGAAAACTAATGAATGAGAAACCTAAATGATCGAAACTCAATAAGGAATAATATGAGAAAAAATTTAAGTCCAAAAACACAAACAAATAAATACAAGAACACACAAGTATTCCATTTACTAGAGATAGTCCTAGAACATGTAATTTTACAAAAGTTGTCAAATTAAATCTAATGCATGTGCATACTTCAATGAGTGTGTGAATGTGTTATGCTAATTTGGCACAACAATGCCGGGACACATATGGATGAAATATGTGTGTGTGCACTTATGCCTTGCAAGAGGAAGAAGAATCTTGAAACCTTAGCATCTAAGTAAGCACCTATCCTCTTAAAGACGAACTTTGCATGCGAAGTTGCTTTCCTTCTTTGAATCTCGATCTAATCACGAACCACCTAAGCAACTAAGCAATACAAACAAAGAGCGTTTTGTTATGGAATCAAGCCAACACAAATCTAAAACCTAACAATCTCCCCCTTTGGCTATTCCATGACAAAACCTCAACCTCACCATACAATGATCACTCAAACAAAGTCACAGTTGATTGCATTCTCACATCCTTACATTACAAAGAGAACCCTAAACTAATATATCTTCAAGTCTTCATGAGTCGTCAAGATTCTCCTCTTTAATCATCAAGGCACCTGTGAGAAATACACAACCAAATAAATAAGAAATCTTCTACAAAGAAAATTGGTGAGATATATCCATAAAAACAAACAAGACTCCCCTTATCTCATATAAAAGTTCACTTTAAAGCACTCCCTTAGTTCCTTAACCTCAACACACAAGAATTCTTTACCCCCCCTTAAGAAAAGAATTCTCCCCTTTAAGAAAAGAAGGTCAATAAACCACAAAGAGGTATATTCTCCCACATGAGGTACATTTCTCCCACACATGGTGAGATATACATTTCCCCCCCATTTTTGTCAAGGAATAGTCAAATAAACAAACAAGGGATAATCAAGGGAAAAGAGGCAAATATATAAGATAAGTAACATGCATTTTCAATGTTCAATTATGTCATGTTTTTATTTAAATAAAATCATGTGAACATATCATAAAAGAGAACAAAGTCTAGCATACAATGCTCCCTCTTGATAAGTGCTCTATCTAAGAACAAGATAGGATATTATTCACACTGATATCCACACAATCAGATAATCACGTAATTTTAAAGAAATTCAAAAAAATAAGCTCCACAAACTATGAGAGATACACTAAGATTTTCAATCTCCCTCATAATTCTTCTAAAATTGCTAGCAAATCAAATTCACTTGAAAGCAAAACAAGTGTGTGTGTGTGTGTGTGTGGATTTGCTTCAAACATATATAAAGGAGTAATTGAATCATCAACATGCAAACCATATCAACATCTATTCATCTTAAGCTTTTCCATAAAAGGCCAAACCGATTATCATCCGGAATTTTTGCTTTTAAGAGAATAGATTTCAACATATGAGCGTGTGTGTGTATGTGGCTCGTCATCCCATTTCTGTTTTTCAACCCGAGCAATCACAATTTTCAACTATAGTCCCTTTAACCTTTTTTGTAGGCTTTGAATCAAAGATTTTTTTTATTGATTCTTTCTTTTTCAACACTTCTTTGATTTTTCTAACATAAACATATACGCTTCATGACGACTTTCACTCATCATAATGGTGTATCCCTTTCCTACATTGGGCAGCTACATAACCAAAATGTGTAGCCCTTTTCATGAAGGTACTCATTGAGTTCTATGTAGTTGCCGAAGCAAAATGGATACTAACCATAGGTCCTCTTTAATGTACTTGTCAAAAGACTTCAAGGTGCATTCCTAACTCACATATCTTTAAACTTAACTTACTTAAACTAAACATATGAGAGAAGCAAAGTGTGCACTTTTGAAAACCAAGTTTTAAGGCTTAAAAGTGCATGATCTAAAAGCAATACAAAGAGACTTACTTAAGATCATTACTTCTTAATAGAGTATCTTTCATTGAATATGAAGCTCATATTTTTCAAAAATATGTCCTTCATCAATCAAACAAGTATAAAGATATAACACATGCATCATGTAAAAGATCTTTGTGAACGATTTCACTAAATGTTGTCTAGATGGCAATTATTTAAAGAGAAACTTATGTACCCTAAACAAAGTTCTCTAAAATAAAATGCCACATGATGTCATGCACACATAGAGTTGAAAAGATGAAACATGAAAGCAAGCTTTAGAGTAGAGATATACTTTAGCAAGCTTTTTCATCAATGTAAAGCATTCACCCTATTTTGAGCTCTTTTGGCTTGTTTATGCTCATGACAACAAGTTGTTGGTGTGTCTTCCCAAGAGAATAAAGACTAAACATTTTAACTCAAATAAACATATAAAACAACTTTCTCCAAAAGTCTTAACAAAATTCATCATCATATAGATATCAAAAATCAACTTCTTTAAAGTCAGTCAATAGATTTCGACTATCATAGTGAAAATATGAGAATATTAAGTTCATGTATTGACTAGAGACACCAAATTTGAATACTAGACCTAGCATATTACAAATAGTTAGTCAAACATCAAACTTAGAACTCTTATCAAACAAGAACAAAAAAAATATTCTTATATGTGCTACTCAATTAAGTATGAGAGCACTCACCTTTGACCATATTGGTCTTAGGTGAACCAACACAAACAACATCATGATCATTACACATGACAATATGAAATCTTAAAGATAAATCATCAACTATCTTCTTCATGAAAATATTACTCATATTAAACTCATCATTATTGCCACGCACAAATATTTCATCAAGACTAGGTATATGACCATCATGCTTTTTCACATTCTCATCCATCCAAATCTTCTTGATATTCTTCTTCATATGTTTATCATTATTATGCATAACATTCAAAGATTTATCAATATCAACATGCTTAAAGAATGACTAGGAACCTTTTTCACATCATGCTTCTTAATCCAAATTTTCCTAGTAAGTTTCTTCACATGATCACGATCAATATGCACATTTTTCAAAGCATCGAAACAATTATCATGTTTAGAATCTTTCAAAGAAGATTTGTTCAACTCACTAGTATGAAAATTATTCTTCTTAACCCAAACTTTCTTTGTTGATTTCTTTTTATTCACATGTTCATCATGCATAGTCTCTAATGCCCTAACATGTTTAGAAACAACCAAGTGAAGTCTTTTCATCTCACTAGCATGCATCTCATTCCATAGTTTGCATTGTCTAATATACTTGTAGCATTTAGGTTTGATATGCCCTACAACATTGCAAAAATGACAAACCGGGATAAACTTAGAGATGTTCTGTCTAGTTCTAGACTTAAACTCATGCTTAGGAGAATGATTAGGTAACTTTTCCACATCTTTGACATGTTTCATATTTCCTAGTTTGCATTGCCTACTGTAGTCATAACATCTAGGCCTAATGTGACCAACCACATTACAATAATGACAAACCGGAATGAATTTAGAAAAATTACCTTTTTGGTGTGCATGCTTTGGTTGAGAAGTTCCATAGCTCTTTTTGACTTTGTCTTTGATTTTGGAAGGAATGGTAGTTGAGTCTATCTTTTTCTTGGACTTTCTTGACTTGTTCTTGGTTGTAAGAGTCTTCTTAACTTCCTCTACATAACCCAAGCCACTTATATCTCCGTAATGCTTTCCAAGTTTTATAACTTTATCAAGCTTAATGGCTCCAATTTTCATGCCATTAATAGACTCTTTGAGGGCTTTGACTTCATCTTTAAGCTCACACTCCTTTGTCTTCAAGATAGTCAAAGTGTTCACTTTTTGCTTAATCTCTCCCTCAATTGCAAACAACTTCATAGTAAAGTTTTTTTTTAAATCATCTAGCTCTTGAGCGCTTTCCTCTACCTTTGAAAAATATTTTTCAATGGTCTTTTCATGCTTATTGATGACTTCACTTTGCTTGCTTATCTTCTCCAAAGACATCTTCTTTTCATTGTCAAGAGCTTTGAATATAACCACTAAATTGACATTGATCAACTTCAACTTGTTGTTCTCATCATTCTTCTTTACATTTTCACTAGTTAGTTGAAGGATCTTGTCATTAAAGCTTGTTTCATCATGGTTTGAGGTAGCTTCGATCTCTTCATGATTGGATGAGACTTCACTATCTTCACTACTTGAAGAGTATTCACTTTCCTTATTACTTGAGGAGTCCTCCATACTATCCTCAAATCTTCCTTCATATATGGCCGTGTGAGCAATGTAATTGCAAGTATATTTTTGATTATTCGAGGACTCCTCTTCCTTTTCTACATCACTCACACTCAAATCACTCCAAGTAGCAGCCATCTTAGACTCTCTCTTCTCATTAGTACAGTTGGTAGAGATAAATGCAACCCCTTTGCATTCATGGCAACAAATTAGCTTATTCTTAGATTTATCCTTGCAATCTACCACTTCTTTTGGAGTGATCTTCTTGTTGACTTCCTCTCTCTTAGAACACATGTTCCTTAGAAATTTCTTCAAAGTTCTCACCATACTAGCCACATCATCTTCATCTTTACTCTTCTCATTGGTCACCTTGAGTGCTATTCCTTTACCCTCAATCTTCGGCTTGAACCTAAGCTCATATGTTTGTAGATACCCAAGAAGCTCATCAACCATCATAAGATCGACGTTCTTGCTTTCTTCAATTGCGGTCACCTTTGCTTTAAATCTCTTAGGCAAGGATCTTAAGATTTTCCAATTAATTCTCTCCTGTGGATATGGCTCTCCCAAAGTTTGACTTTGGTTGGTGATATTCAAGAGTCTAGTTTGGAAGTCAACTAACTTCTCATCCTCATCCATAACACGACTTTCAAATTGAGAAGTAATCATTTGTACTCTAGACCTTCGAACCGCCAACGTACCCTTACTGGTAGTTTGCAAAGTATCCCATACTTCCTTTACCAATTCGATGTTTTGGATGTAGATAAATTGAGTACTATCTACACCTCCAAAAATAGCATTCACGGCCCGATGATGCCACTTAGCATTATCAAATTCAATAGCCGTCTATTCGGCTCTAGGCTTCAAAATCATAGTGCCATCTTTAAGCCTTTTGGTAGGTATCTCATAACATTTCTCAACTCTCATCCATGCTTTTTCATTGATGGATCTAATGTAGGCTTTCATCCTAATTTTCCAAAAGGATTAGTTACCACTCTCCAAGAGTGGAGGCAAGCACCTTCCGACATTGAATCACCTATAGTACCAATCATGGATTTTTTTTTCACAAAGAAACACAACACAAACACTATAATATGGATCTATCTAATTACTTCTAGTCACCCACTCTGATACAAATTGAAATTCCCTTAACCACTTATAGTGTAAAATATACGTAGATGGGGGGGGGGGGGGGGGGTGGTGAATAGGTATATGCTCAAATTCTTGCACTTGTTTTCACACAACCAAGTTAAGCACACTTAGAGCCTTTAACAAGTAAATTGCTTTAACAAGTTAAAGTAAATTCAATCAAGTAAGTGTTAAAACAATACAAGTTAGTGTAAGTAAAGAAACTAAAAATGCAAAAATCAACAAGAGATTTTTACGTGGCAAAACCTCAAAATGAGGAAACATTCGTGGGTTGATACCACAACCACCAACAAAAAGCAGATCACTATGACAAATAGGAGATACACACTCAAGAGGCAATCAACACAAGATTCACTCTCCATACACCTATTTTACCCTCGGGCCTAGTGAACCTACTATGCCAACTTCTTTTCCAAGACTTCACGTCTCTAGGAAGATTTCTTGCTTGTCTATCCAAGTCCTCCCAACTCTAGACAAGACTTCCACGCTTAGCTATCCAAATCACCCCGATCCTAATCAAGACTTCAAATGCTTAGCTATCCAAATCCTCCCGACTCTAGCCAAGACTTCCGATGCTCACATCAAAGAATCACTCTTAGAAATGAGACTTCCAACCTCTTCACAAGGCATACGATCCAAGTGAATGCAAATGATGCAAACACAAGCAAATATAGCAAGTTGATCAAATACACTCTATGAATAATTAGTTTTTGCACAAGTCAAGCTTACAAACAAAAAGAACGAACTCTTATAAACATGTAATTAGAAATCTAGAATGGACAATCCGTAAAACATTCGTAAAGATATATAGAAACCTAATCATGTCAATCAAAGCTAGAATAACAAGTTTTCAATGGAAATCACAAAACTAGCTTTGAAATCAAGTGAACAAGTTAACACTTGAAATCCTCAACATATTCAACAAAAACAAGAACTAGATTTAGATGATAAAGATCACAATCAAAATATCCTAGTTCTAAAACATGTGATTAAAACCTAGAAATCAACAATCAAGATCAAATCATAAAGAGATTCTAGATTTAAGTTCATGTTTTCCAAAATTAGCTGAAATGATAATCAATCAAAAGTACAAGAGATAATTTTGAAACTTATCCAAACATGTCTAAAATTGGAATCAAAATCATTCTAAACATTTTTCTTTAATCAAATAAGAAGATCCATCAAGTTGATCACAAAAGAAAAATGGAAAGAAGATGATTTACTTACAAATGATGAACACATGAATAGAGATCAGATCACTACGACAAATATGGATATAATTTGACTCTAAAAATGCCTGAGAATTGTTCCTCTCTTCAATACCAACAATTTTGGCTTTTAAAAATCTAAAATCGGAGTTGATTTGAGAGAGATATCACAAAAACAAAATTGGACAAGTTGTGAAAATTTCTGTACTAAATTTGAATATATATGGAAGGAAAATGATGTGGAGAGGAGAGAAATTTGAACAACCATTGAAAGGCTGCCACCTCAGCATCTCATGGATGTGCATCGCCTTTACAAGGGCAGAGGCCATCCCTTCCAAATGGCACTTTGCCATTCATCTTCACACTCACACCACTGGCGTTCTTCGACCGTTCTCCGGCCTCCGAATTCCGAATTTGAATCCGTTTTTGGATTACGAACCATAACTCCCTCACAGACATGGACATCAACAAAACTATCACAAAAAATATGGAAATTGACTCGATACACAAGGACGAAAACCATGTACGATAAAGACATGGAAAGTTTCATAACTTATAACTCGGAACTTGAAAACTAATGAATGAGAAATCGAAATGACTGGAACTCAATAAGGAATAATATGAGAACAAATTCAAGTCCCAAAACACAAATAAATAAATACAAGAACACACAAGTATGCCATTTTCTAGAGATAGTCATAGAACATGCAATTTTACAAAAGTTGTCAAATTAAATATAATGCATGTGCATACTTCAATGAGTGTGTGAATGTGTTTACTAATTTGGCATAATGATACAGGAACACATATGGATACAATGTGTGTGTGTGCACTTACGCCTTATAAGAGGAAGAAGAATCTTGATACGTTAGCATCCAAGTAAGCACTTATCCTCTTGAAGATGAACTTTGCATGCGAAGTTGCTTTCCTTCTTTGAATCTCGATCCAATCATGAACCGCCTAACCAAATAAACAATACAAACAAATACTGTTTTGTTATGGAATCAAACCAATATAAATCTAATACCTAACAGAACAAACCTTGAAAGCAAAATCGGGAGACGTCCCAATAACATGCTCATGGACTTGGTGTATGGTCGGGATATGTCCCAATGAACAATAAGTAAAATATGACAAACAAAAGAGATCATGCTGAAACGCACTTAAAAGATCTCAGATCTTGCCAAAGAAAACGAGTAAGTCTAAACAATAGCAAAAACGCGAACATGGAACCTAATAAAGAGGCTCAAACCTAAAACTCAATGAGAACGGCTAAACAAAAGGGAAATCTTGGATAAAAACTTGCAGAAACATTAGAATATATATTCAATAAAGTGCATCTTCAAAGCGAGACCAAGTCGATTACAAAAGAATTCTTTCTAGAACAAGCACCCAAGCATCTGCTGCATAAGGGGCATTCTCACTATCTCCCATTTCTTCTTCGATTTCATCATCCTCATATGGCCAATTAATCTCCTTATCCCCTTCGGGCATTTAGGGACCATAATCCAGACTGGAGACAGGGCCCAAGTCTGGTTCCTTGTTAGTGCCAGAGATGATACCCTTCTTACTAGTGTAGTCAGTATTTATAGCATGTTTGGTGGGAACCTCAATATGCATAGGGTGAGGATCAGTTCTCACATAGCAGCAATGGGCTTACCATAGATTCATTTGATTTTTAATCGAGTTGACTGCGCCATCCATATAGAGTTGAAGAGATTTGTCAAAACCCTTTAGAGCTTTTTCAGTGGAATGCCTCTTCATTTCGAAGAACCTCTTCGATTGCCTCATTCCACGTTCGAACTCACGCAAAATGAGGGTGCCATATATAGGGGATCTTTTAAAGTGATCCATGGCATGGACTTCCAACTCAGCCTTCAATTCTTTAAAGGTGGAGTCTCTGAAAATCGGTTGGTTGCGCAAATTATCCGACTCTCGCTCAACACTCATTCTGGACTCTTCAACCAGCCTTTCCGCCTCGATACGAGCAGCAAAGGAATCCTGGCTAGTAGACAGTTGATCCCTCAATGATCGAGTATATTCCTTAGATGCATACAATTTCTCTTTGGTGGCTAGTTAGGTGGCCAGTGATCTATCAGTAAGTTCCCTCAACTGAATGAGTTGTTGAGAGTGGGATTCTTCACCAGACAACTTCTTAGTTACAAAATATGAAACTTGGTCTTGGAGACGTCTATTCTCTACCGCCACATCATTTCTGCATCTGTAGTTATCTGCCATCTCATACATCATCTGAACAAAATGCAAAGATTAGTAAAAAAAAGTGACACCCGATAAGACAAAAATAGGTTTTTACCAATGAGTGACAGTTCAAGAAGAACTCCATCTTCTTATTGCATGATTTGTTCTTAACATGCTCCCAACCTTGCCTGATGTACACATCCTTGTTGATTAAATACGCCATCTTTGCAGAAGCTGAGAGACCTAAAGATGAACCTGAACTAGATGCCTCTCCCATATCTCCTGAGGCCGTGGTGGTAAGAGCAGAAGAATCAGGCGGGATGACAGGGTCGGGGGTACTGTGTTCATCAGATCCCATTTGACGAGCAGCTTAATCTGCAACTGTGACTTCTTCATTGACCACTCCCGTGGCAATAGCCTCTTTTGAAAGAGCTATATAATGGGTAAGACAACGCAGTCTAATCACCTCTTCATTTGCACCATCCGCCTCGTCATCTGAAGAGACTATGTACTGGACATTTCTTGAAGCACATTTTGTTGGCCGAAAAACATAATATGTGGCTTTTCTCTTAGCTGTATGCTTTTCTTGATTGTGCATAGTATTCAAATCACTCGCTGGATCCTCGAAGAGGTCAGGAATATTGGGGTCAAAGATGGGAACGTCTGTTAGTGGGATGGTGTGGTTGAGGTCACTTGTGGTGCACCTCTGAGAGAGATTTTGAGCACAAAACAGAAGGAGAAACTCTAAACTCTTTTTATATCTCTCTATATTTTCTTACACCACTCCACACTTTTAGAATACAATCTTCATTCCTTTATATAGGGAAATGAGATGAGAAAAACACAGACAAAATAAATTCAAATAGTGAAACAAAGTCAAAGATAAGCTTCAATTGTTTGGTGGTGGTAGTTGGGGGTTGACAGGAGGTGGCAGCTGGATGGTGGCAGCTGGATGGTGGCAGCTGAAAGTCAGTATTTGTTGGCTTCTAAAATGAAGATGGTCAAGCTTAATTTTCAACACCCCCCCTTAAACTTGACTCTCCATTTTTTTTTCATACCAAGCATTGTCTTTAGTCTTGAAAACACATCGTGTTTGAGAGGCTTGGTGAAAATATCAGCAGCTTGATCATATGTCCTGCAAGAGACTAGTTCCACCTCTTTATTCTTCATATGCTCTCTGATGAAATGATACCTCGTATCAATATATTTGCTTCTTTCATGGAATACTGGATTCTTTGCTAGCGCAATCGATGACCGATTATCGATGTAGACTTCTGTGGGATTTACTTGTGGAAATCCCAAGTACTGTAACACATTTCTGATCCAGATACCATGACAAACAGCTGAGCAGGCAGCAACGTACTCTGCTTCATATGATGACAGTGTCACAATGGCTTGCTTTTTAGATGACCATGTGAACGCTGCATCTCCCATAAAAAACGTAAAACCTGTCGTGCCTTTACTTTCATCCAGATCTCTTCCCCAATCACTATCTGAATAGCCAATCAACCTGTAATATTCACTTTTGGTATACAATATACCATCATCAACAGTACCTTTTATTTACCGGAGTATCCTCTTTGCTGCATTCAGGTGAGACTGGTCAGGAGTCTCCATGTATCTGCTGACTAGTCCAACTCCATAGAGTATATCTGGCCTGGTACACGACAAGTATCTCAGGCTTTCAACCAAGCTCTTGAAATAGGTTGGATCAATATCTCCTATTTCATTCTTTCTTAACTCTATTCCTGTTTCTACTGGAGTTGTGATAGGATTGCATTTTTCCATACCAAATCTTTTCAGAATTTCTTTTGCATAGATACTCTGAGAGATGAAGATACCTTTTTCATTTTGCACAGCTTCAATGCCAAGAAAATAAGCCATTAGACCAATGTCATTCATCTCAAATTCTTTCACCATTCTCCACTTGAAATCTTCAAACATGGTTGGATTGTTACCGGTGAAGATCAAGTCATCAACATATAGGCATGCATATAACAAGCTTCCATCAGTCTCCTTCTTCATGTATAGTGCATGCTTATACGGACATTTCTCAAATCCTCTCTCTTGGAAGTAATCATCAATCCTCATGTTCCATATAGAGGTGCCTACTTCAAACCATATAGAGCTTTCTTCAGTCTGCACACTTTATCTTCTCTGCCTTTTTTCACATATCCAGGTGGTTGTTCCACATAGATTTCTTCTTCAAGAAAGCCATTTAGGAATGCTGACTATCGTCAAGTTGGTAAAATTTCCAACTTTTTGAGCTTCCAATGATATCAGCAATACGATGGTTTCTAGTCTGGCAACTGGGGCAAAGACTTCTCCGTAATCAACTCCTTCCTTTTGTTTATAGCCTTTTGCTACAAGTCTTGCCTTGTATCTTTGAACTTCTCCTTTCGTATCTCTTTTGGTCTTGTAGACCCATTTCACGCCGATAGTTTTCCGGCCTTCTGGGAGATTAGTCAACTCCCATGTCTTATTCTTTTCAATGGATCGAATCTCTTCATCCATTGCGCTTCTCCAATTTTCTTTTTGATTAGCCTCTTCAAAGCTAACTAGATCACTTGTCATCAACAGACAATACAGAGTAATATCTTCTTCCACCTGTTATGTATTTCCATATAGATCTTCTAGGCTACGTGTCCCTCTAGGCCTCATATCTGAGAAGTCACGATCAATTGGTAATGGAGTATCATACCTTTATGGTGACGGGAAACCACGTTGAGGAGTCTGCTGATTTCTGGGTATTTGTGGCTCTCTAGCCACTTCTTTTGTCTCTTCAGCAGATATCAACTCTGCACTTCTGGAAGCTTTAGTCTGATCCCAATTCCAGGATTCATTTTCTTCAAAAATGACATCTCTGCTGAAGATCACTTTCTTGGTGATAGGGTTGTATAGCTGGTAACCCATTGTTCTGTCACCGTATCCAACAAGGATACACTTTTTACCTTTATCTTCAAGCTTGGTTCTTCTCGCTTCTGGAACCTTGATGTAGGCAATTGAGCCAAAAACTCTGAGGTGACTCACACTTGGTTTGTGAGTGCTCCATGCTTCTTGCGGTGTCTTTGTATCTAGACTCTTTGTAGGACATCTGTTTAGTAGATATACGGCACACAAAACTGCTTCAGCCCAAAAGCTTTTGGGCATGTTTTTATCCTTTAACATGCTTCTGACCATGTTAAGGATTGTTCGATTCTTCCTTTCAGCTACACCATTTAACTGGGAGGTATAGGCTGGTGTAAACCGATGTCTGATTCCTTGTTGCTAAGGAATTCCTGGAAAGCACCTGTAGTGTATTCTCCACCTTGATCTGATCTCAATGTTTTGATGTAATAGCCACTTTGCTTCTCCACAAGAGTTTTGAACTCTTTGAAGTAATCAAATACTTCAGACTTCTTTCTTAGGAAATAAACCCAAGTCTTTTTGCTGTAGTCATCAATGAAGGTAAGGAAGTATTGATTCTGTCCATTTGATACTGGCGTCAATAGACCACACACATCTGTGTAAACAAGCTCAAGTGGCATGGTTGCTTTCCAATTTACCTTCTTTCTGAAGCTATTTCTGTGTTGTTTACTGAGAACACAACTTTCACACATCTCATTTGGGTGATGGATATTTGGCAATCCTTTCACCATCTTCTTACTTCCCAATTGCTTTAAACTTTCAAAGTTGCGATGTCCATACCTTACATGCCACAACCAATCTTTGTCATTGATGATGGCTGTCAAACACCTTGGCGTATCATGATGAATTTCGAGAGGAAACATCGTGTTCTTCGTCATCTGGACTCGAGTAACCAGCTTTCCTTGAGCATCTGCAATGGTGAGTTGCATATTTTGAAAGCTAATATGATAACCTTTTTCTAGGAGTTGTCCGAGACTTAGGATGTTTGTCCTCATGTCTGGAACATAGTAAACATTGGAGATGAATGCATGATCTCCATTCTTCTGCTTGATCATGACATCTCCTCTTCCTTGGACAGGGATTTTTGAGAGGTCGCCAAATGAGATTTCTCCACAAACTTTCTCATCAAGTTCTGTGAATAAGTCTTTTCTGCTAGTCATATGATTGCTGGCTCCAGAATAAAGAAATCAAACATTTTGGTTTTGATATGTTGAGTTGTGTGCCATCAACATCAACGATTCTCCTCCAACTTTCTCTTTTTCTGTAAAGTTAGAATTTTCATTTACCTCATTTGGGTTACCTCTGTACTCGTTGCTATAGTGGCCATATTTGTGGCAGTTATAGCATTGAACATTTCTTTTGTCAACGTTCAGATGGTTGTTGTAGCTGTCTCTTTTTCCACATCCTCTTCCTCGTGGGACATAGTTCTGTTGTCCACGTCCTCCTCTATTTGTGTCTCTTTCTCCTCTGCCTCTACCTTTGGTTTCGGCATTTCCAGAACCTCTTCCATGAGATCCTCTACCTCGTTCTCTTCCTTGTTGTGAGGTTCCCCCTTGCTCGTATCTTTTTTCATTGAGGGAGAGCTTTGATTGGAGAGCTTGCTCCAATACTTTGTCGTCACTTCTTCTTGTACCTTTCTGCTCATGGGCTTGCAATGAACCCACTAGTTCTTCAACATACATCGTCTCCAGATCTTTTGTTTCTTCTAGTGCCACAACTATAAAATCAAACTTTAGATCCAATGATCTCAAAATTTTCTCTGAAATTCTCATGTCGATGAGAGTTTCTCCATTTCTTCTTAGCTGATTCGCAGCGACCATAACTCGTGTATAGAACTCAACAATGGATTCATTAGATTTCATCCGTAGGGATTCGAACTCACCTCGTAGAGTTTGAAGACAAATTCTTTTTACTTTGTTAGCACCTTTGTAGGTCTTATGAAGAGTGTCCCAGATTTCTTTCGACGACTTAGAGGATGCTATGATCTCGAACATGGCCTCGTCTAGTCCTTGATAGATTATGGACTTTGCTTTACAAAATCTCTTTCGATCGGCTTTGAGAGTTGTTGTTTGAGCATCTATCAAGTCTCCTTCAGCTTCTTTGGATACGGGTTCTGTATATCTATCTTCCACAATATCCATGACATCTTGAGAACCTAGTAGAGCTCTCATTTGTATACACCAATTATCATAGTTGTCTTTGGTGAGTTTCGGGAAGACAATATTCTCGTTTCCGTTGGCCATCGAGACTTGAAATGCTTAGAACACTATCCCAGAGTCTGAATTTGTAGAAACCGAGTGCACAGTTACGTTCGGAATGGTCCAAAATATTGGAAACCATTCTGAGTTTGTCATAAATCGAGTTCGGAAGCGTCCGGAATGAGCGGTCAAACTTGTGGCAAAAAGTCAACCGAGATAACGGAATATTCTGTTTTGGTGGACGGAATATTCAGGGGGATTAACGCCGTTAGTGACATCAGCAGGCGCAGATCCGGGTCGGTCACGGGCGGAACAGGTGACCGGGTGTTGGGTCGAATAGCGGGTCGGATCCTGCAGGTCGGGTGAAGAAGACGATCGGCGAGTGGCGGTGACGCGCTGGAGGTGCGGCTGCGCGTAGCAGCGCATGGACTCGCGCTCCAGCTTCGGTGGGAGCGTGCGGAGTCGTCTGAGCTCCGATTTGGATGACATTTTCACCGTTGCACTCCTAGCAATGAGTAAAACACTCTAGTGTGATCAAAAATCAATTTTGAGCACTTTGACTTCTGGGCCAATTCGGATTTGGCCTCTGTTTTTTGAATTTCTGGCTCTCTTGGGCTCTGATACCACTGTTGGTGGGATGGTTTGGTTGAGGTCACTTGTGGTGCACCTCTGAGAGAGATTTCGAGCACTTAACAGAAGGAGAAACTCTAAACTCTTTTTATATCTCTCTATATTTTCTTACACCACTCCACACTTTTACAATACAATCTTCATTCCTTTATATAGGGAAATGAGATGAGAAAAACACAAACAAAATAAATTCAAACAATGAAACAAAGTCAAAGATAAGCTTCAATTGTTTAGTGGTTGTAGTTGGGGGTGTTAGGATTATGCTCAATAGCAAGAGTGTAATATTGTAATTGACAATCTTTTCATATAAATAAAGTGATTTCTGATTCTGCAAAATCTTATAGCATTTATAATTATAATTGTCAAGGTAAATAATCATAAGGTCAAAAGACTATGAGATATGAAGAATTGTTTGTACATCCGGATATATATGAGGTAGACACAATTATTTAGTTAGTCTTGAATAACGTTCACAACTTAAGTTAAAGGTTGGGCACCTCTATCTTGATAAAGTTGTAGAATTCTTTTACTAGCATTTGAGTGGGATCAAATGAGTTATGATGAGTCTAAAATCATCGAAAGGTTTTCGAGTAAAAGAATCTAGTACACTGGGTGTATTGAACTGGATCACAATGAAATACTTTATCTAGAACCGTCACTAGATATAAGTCTTTTCATTACCAGGACAATCGGAGAGTCTATCTAAATCCTGAGATAAATGATGGACTTATGGTTGCAAGTGTTATCATTTGAGCTATCAATGAGTACGATTATATAGCATAGTCTATCCTCGATAGTTTTGTGGTATTCATTTGTTAATCGATAGAGGACTTCATTTATAGATATGGACATCATGGCTCCATTTATTAAATGAGAGTATAATATCATCATATGGATGTTTTGAGGTATTGGATATTAAATCTCAACGTTGAGTTTTCAATAATAATTATTGAAGACATGGCTTCTGGACAAGTCAAAATATCCAAGTTCAAAATGTGGTCATAGGAGGAAATATGGTAACTTGGAGAGCTATAGGCGGTCTATGAGCTCTTGGCGATTACTGATATTATTCACGAGGATACACCATCTCCTATAAGATTGTCTAGGGTATGAATGAGAAACATCTCCTTATTCTATCTTTATTTAAGAGTTCAATTTTAGCTCTTTAGTGGAATGAGTTAAAATTAATAGATCGGACCTAAGTGAATCATTTGTTGATTGTGATTAGGTTATGTCTATTGAAGCTTAAATTTAGATAGCCCGCCAAGATCCACAATCCACACGTACTTGCATGGATCACTTGATATATTCTACCGGACCAATTTATGGGTCCATCTAGAATTGCATTTAATATATTAAGAATATAATATGTCTATTATTTATTTAATGGGCTGTACTATTATATTAATTTATTAAAAGGAGACATGTAGGCTTGTTTTTTTTAGTAAGAATAAGTCTGGTTCACATGTGAGCTTTTATTTAAAGTCTAATGGATTAAATAAAATAAGAAAAATAATATTGGGCCCATATATACATGGTGTGGGCGGCAAGGCTAAATAAAATAGCCCAAGTTATTATTTTATTTTATTGTTTTGATTAAATGGGAATTAATTAATTATTTAATTAATTAATAGTTTAAATCAAAATCTTTTCCTGATCAGTAAATTAAATACTATGTGTTGGATTAGGGTTGGAATTCTTTTAAGTGATAGGAGTCCTAATGTGGTAAGGATTAAGTCCACATACACTCCTTATTATACAAAGAATTCGGCCACCACTAGTCCTACAAGGGTTAGGATTCTTGATTTGATAGGAATTAGGGAAAAGGATAATTCCTTTTCAAGTAAGGAAATTAACTAACCCTAGATTTCCTATTCAATGAATTCGGCCAACCCTACTTGGTGAAGGAGAAAATTCGTCCAACCTATAAATATAAGGTTATGAATTTTCGGCCACGAAGAAGAAAAATAGAGAGAGTTTTTTGTTTGTTTTGAAAATAAAAAATCCTACTCTATACACATAGATTTTCGGCCAAGAGAGAAAAAGAAAATAAGTTCTCATTCGATAGTGCACTTACAAGCCTTTAACATCAAAAGGTTTTGTGCACACTTTCGATTTAGGGTTACACGAGTTTCAATCATATTGATTGTGAATTCAAAAGTGACCAGAACTATTTTTTTAGGCTCTTGGTGTTTTACTATTGAAGATCAAGATCAGAAATTCCATACATCCATTATAAGGTAAGCAATTCAAAGAAAAAGGGAGACCACGCTCCTAGGTGATTCACCTACGTGCTAGGATTGAAGATCTTGCTGATTACCATCGACGTAAGTCAATCGGATCACGCGACAAGAGGTATTTAACTCTAACCGTATATTTGAGTTTAATTAATTAAAGGGTTAAGGTTCAAATCTTTAGAAAAATTTTAAACTATACGAAAATCTACTTTTCTCCTTCCGCTGCTATTTTAAGCAATTTTTCCCTACAATTGGTATCAGAGCCTGGTTTTACCCTTTAATTAATTAATGTATATTTACATGAATCTATTTCTTTTTATTGTGATTATGCATGTTTTAGAAAGAGATGGCACTCTAGGTATTCGCATATATAATTACATGTCGAATGTATGGATTTATATATGTTGTTATAAAGTGAATTGTTATTGCTCGATTTTGGTCATAGAATTTCAATGTATTTTTTGTTTCGGAATTGTAACAAGAAGGGTGGTCTATTATCGCCATAATTCCTTCTTTGTAGTTGCTAAGTTCTTATTAATTTTATTATAAAAATACTGCAGTTTTTTATTGTATTAAAATTTAGTGCAGTTTTTTATTGTATTAAAATAAGTGCAGATTTTTATTTGTAAAAAAAAAATAAAAAAAAATACTGCATTAGTTTAAATAATAAAAAAAAATATTTCTGCAGTATTTTATTGTATAAAATAAGTTGTAATATATTCAAGATTCGAAGACTCGAAGATTTGAAGAAATTGGAGCATCCGGAACCGAGCTTGGCACCCGCGCGCACCGAGACAACAAGCGCGCACGCAACCAAGCGTGCAGCTGCGCTTGTTGCGGTGCAGCAGCGCGTGCAACCCATGCATGGCTGGCCATGCGGCAGCTCATGCCCTTGCATGGGCTAGGCGTGCGCATGGGCTGCTTGGTGATCTTCGGGTGCGCGAGTTACGTGCGCGAGATGGTCGCTTGAAGTCTTGTTCGCCAAGAAAGGAGTTTTTTGTATTCCCTACAATTGTAATTTACATGCTTTTCTAGGATGGACCAAAATTGTGGCTATTTATTTTTATGTATAAATATTACAATATTTGTTATTGTATGATAACATGTCATATAGAATAGGAGTGCCACTCATATATCTCCTTTGGTATGAACATGCATTAAATGATTTAGGTATCTAATTGGCATCTAGATAACTTGGTAAAATCATTCTTTGGAATTTAATCACACGCCTTAAATAATTGAGTGGGAGAAGGTGTGTTAGAACACCTATGGCCTCCAAGGTTAGTTGAGCTTTATTATTTATTGGTAATCCCCCCGAGGGGCGTCCATAAATGGAATTTAGCAAAATACTTCCTTACAAGGATAGACTAGACAATTGACTCAAACGAGATCTACTCCCAGAGGAGGGATTTTCGTGAGAGAAAATTGAGGGTCGATATCTTGGTAATACACTCAATGTAATTTTATTAATATCCTCCCGAGAGTTCTTGTTAATAAAATTGCAAGGCTAAAATTGAAAACGCTGGTTGTTATGTTAACAATTAGGTGGGACCTAGTCCAACTAGTAAATGGTGCGAACTCCCGAAGGAGGCGTAACATTTATGGGTGTTGGATCACCGTTGAATTTTTCACGATTGAGTTATTTAATTAATTCATGATAAATATTCGAAAGTGCTTTATCATGATTATTTACTTATATATGCTTTTTGTTTTATTCAGAAATCATGACCCCATCACTTATGAACATCCTGAAAGATAACACTTTAACTGGAGATAATTATGTCACATGGAAAAGGAAAATTGGGTTGTTGCTGCAAAGTGAAAAACATAAGTTTGTTCTAACTACTCCTAAACCACCTGCTCCTAATAATGAATCAAGTATTTTGCAAAGAGATGAGTATGAGCAGTGGAAGACCTCAGATGATATGGCCAAATGTTACATTATGGCTACTATCTCCGACGTGTTGCAACAGCAGCATGAAGGAATGGGGTCTGCTGCTGATATTATGATATCTTTGGAAGAGATGTTTGCTATGAGGTCTACGACGACTAAGAGAGAGGCAGTGACTGCTTTTATGAATCTTAGGATGAAACCTGGACAGGCTGTGAAAGATCACATGATGAAAGTCATAGCACATCTAAATATTGCAGAATTAAATGGCGCTGAGATAGATGGTGAGACCAAAATTGACATGGTTGTCAACTCACTATCAAATTCCTTTGATCAGTTCAAGTTGGACTACACCTTGAACAAAAAGGAATACACCTTGCAGGGCCTGATGCAAGATGTTCAAAGCGTTGAAAAGATCCTTGTGAAAAGCAAAGGTCAAGAGATTCATATGGTTGGTAAAGTTGCTACTGTTAAGACCCGTCAGAAGGTCAAGAAACAACAGAAGAAAAAGCAACTTGGGCCTACCAAGAAGGAGACCAAGAAAGTAACCAAGATCAAAGGGAAATGCTTCCTTTGTGGTGAAAAGGGACATTGGAAAAGAAATTGCCCAAAGTCCCAAAACAAGAAGGAAGAAGGTAATATTAATTATCTTGAAACATGTTTTCTGGTAGATTCTACAGATTCTTGGATCATAGACTCTGGAGCCACTAATCATGTTTGTTATTCCTTACAGGGGTTCCAAGAAAGGAGAAGGCTGAATAAGAACGAAATCAATTTGTGCTTGGGCAACGGATCGTTAGTGTCTGCAAGTGCAGTGGGAGATATTAGAGTTATTATAGATTCTAGTAGGCATTTAGATTTAATAGATGTTTATTATGTACCTCAATTCAAGAGGAATTTAATTTCAGTTTCTTGTTTAAATAAATTTGGATATTTGGTTACTTTTAATAAAGCTTTTATTATTAGTAAGAATGACAAAATTGTTTGCAAAGGTACATTGGAAAACGGTCTATTCTTTTTGCATAGAAATATCTCTCACTCGTTAGACACAGAAATAACGGAACCTAATCATAAAAGAGTAAAATTATCAAAAGATGAAACCTACCTTTGGCATTTACGCCTAGGTCACATTAACCTTAATAGGATTAACAGATTGGTATGTGACGGACCTTTAAGTGACTTAAAGGTTGATGATCTACCAACTTGTGAATCTTGTTTGGAAGGTAAAATGACCAAAAGGCCATTCAATACCAAAGGTGCAAGAGCCACTGAATGTTTAGGACTAATACACACTGATGTATGTGGTCCTATGAGCATTCAAGCTAAAGGTGGATATGAGTACTTCATCACCTTCACATATGATTACTCAAGATTTGGTTATGTGTATCTCATGAGACATAAGTCGGATGCTTTTGACATGTTCAAAGCATTCAAAGCTGAAGTAGAAAATCAGCTTGAGAAACACATAAAAATCTTGAGATCTGATCGTGGTGGAGAATATCTATCTGGTGAGTTTCAGCAATATCTTATTGATAATGGGATAGTTTCTCAGTTTTCTGCACCAGGTACACCTCAACAAAATGAGGTAGCAGAAAGGAGAAATAGAACTCTTTTGAACATGGTTAGGTCTATGTTGAGTTATTCAACACTTCCTATTTCTTTTTGGGGATATGCTCTACAAACTGCAATATATATTCTAAACGTGGTACTATCGAAGTCGGTTCCTGGAACACCATATGAGTTGTGGACTGGGCGAAAGCCTAGTTTACAACACATAAGGATATTTGGTTGTCCTGCACATGTGTTTAAATGAAAGACAGAAAAGATGGAGTCCCGTTCGGAAACATGCATATTTGTGGGGTATCCAAAAGGAACTAAAGGATATTATTTCTATAGTCCTTCAGATCTAAAAGTGTTTGTTTCAACAAATGCTACATTTCTGGAAAAGGACTATATGAATGATTTTGTTCCCAAAAGTAGAATTGTCCTGAATGATATGTCAGGAGATACAATTCCACAAGAGGTTTCACAACCTAACCTAATTGTAATTTCCACTCCAACACAAAATCAACAACCGACCATTCCTCGTCGTAGTGGGAGGGTTAGAACCCAACCTGAAAGATACATCGGTCTAGGAGAATCTGTTGAGAATCTCCCTGACGACGATGATCCCTACACGTACAAGGAAGCGATGGAGGATGTTGATTGTCACCATTGGCAAAAGGCAATGCAATATGAGATTGAATCCATGTTCGATAACAAAGTCTGGTCCCTTGTAGACTTACCTAAAGGGATAAAACCCATTGGGTGCAAGTGGGTATATTAGAGGAAAAGAGGTATGGATGGAAATGTGGAAACTTTTAAAGCTAGATTGGTAGCTAAAGGTTACACATAGAAAGAAGGTATCGATTACGAGGAAACCTTCTCTCCTGTGGTCATGCTTAAATCCATTAGGATACTCTTATCGATTGCAGCATCTTTAGATTTAGAGATTTGGCAAATGGACGTCAAGACAGCTTTCCTTAATGGAAGTCTTGACGAAAGTATCTATATGATGCAACCAGAAGGATTCATTGAAAAGGGCCAAATGGAAAAGGTATGCAAGTTGCAGAAATCAATTTATGGATTAAAGCAAGCATCCAGATCCTAGAACATAAGGTTCGACCAAGCAGTAAGAGGTTTTGGATTTTTACAGAACCTTGAAGAACCTTGTGTATACAAAAGGATCAAAGGTGACAAGTTGGTTTTCCTTATTCTTTACGTAGATGATATATTACTTATTGGAAACGATGTGGGAGTATTGACATCATTACAAGAATGGTTAGCAAAACAATTTGATATGAAGGACCTAGGAGAAGCAAGTTTTATTCTAGGTATCCAAGTAATAAGGGATAGAAAGAATAAAACGATTGCACTATCCCAAGCTTCATACATAGACAAAATCTTGTCTAGGTTTTCCATGCAAGATTCCAAGAAAGGTAAGTTACCTTTTGGGCATGAAATTAAACTTTCTAAGGAACAAGTTCCTGAGAATGAGCATGAAGAGCAATTCATGAGTAGAATTCCATATGCCTCGACAGTTGGAAGTCTCATGTATGCAATGCTCTGTACTAGACCAGATATTTGTTTTACTGTTGGCATAGTTAGCAGGTTTCAATCGAAACCTGGTCCTGATCACTGGACGACAGTCAAGCATATTTTCAAGTATCTTAGGAGAACGAAAGATAATATGCTTGTATACTCTGGAGGGGATTTAATCCCCGTTGGGTATACAGATTCTGATTTCCAATCGGATTCTGACTCTAGAAAATCCACATCAGGATCTGTGTTTACTCTTGGAGGAGGAGCAGTCATTTGGAGGAGTATCAAGCAATCTTGTATTGCTGACTCCACCATGGAAGCAGAGTATGTAGCTGCATGCGAAGCTGCCAAGGAGGTTGTTTGGCTTCGCCAATTCTTGATTGACTTAGAAGTAGTTCCTAGTGCGAATAAGCAGATCACTATCTACTGTGACAACAGTGGAGCAGTGGCTAATTCGAAAGAACCAAGAAGTCATAAGAGAGGAAAACACATTGAAAGAAAGTATCATCTTTTAAGGGAGATTGTTCATAGGGGAGACGTGACGATTACCAAAATCGCGTCAGCAGAAAATCTAGCAGATCCCTTCGCAAAGGCTCTACCTCAGAAGAGTTTTGATGGGCACCTAGAGAACATGGGAATGAGAGATATGACACATTTGCTATAGCGCAAGTGGGAGATTGTTAGGATTATGCTCAATAGCAAGAGTATAATATTGTAATTGACAATCTTTTCATATAAATAAAGTGATTTCTGATTCTGCAAAATCTTATAGCATTTATAATTATAATTGTTAAGGTAAATAATCATAAGGTCAAAAGACTATGAGATATGAAGAATTGTTTGTACATCCGGATATGTATGTGGTAGACACAATTCTTAAGTTAGTCTTAAATAACGTTCACAACTTAAGTTAAAGGTTGGGCACCTCTATCTTGATAAAGTTGTAGAATTCTTTTACTAGCATTTGAGTGGGATCAAATGAGTAATGATGAGTCTAAAATCATCGAAAGGTTTTTGAGTAAAAGAATCTAGTGCACTGGGTGCATTGAACTGGATCAAAATGAAATACTTTATCTAGAACCGTCACTAGATATAAGTCTTTTCATTACCAGGACAATCGGAGAGTCTATCTAAATCCTGAGATAAATGATGGACTTATGGTTGCAAGTGTTATCATTTGAGCTATCAATGAGTACGATTATATAGCATAGTCTATCCTCGATAGTTTGGTGGTATTCATTTGTTAATCGATAGAGGACTTCATTTATAGATATGGACATTGTGGCTCCATTTATTAAATGAGTGTATAATATCATCATATGGATGTTTTGAGGTATTGAATATTAAATCTCAACGTTGAGTTTTCAATAATGATTATTGAAGACATGGCTTCTGGACAAGTCAAAATATCCAAGTTCAAAATGTGGTCATATGAGGAAATATGGTAACTTGGAGAGCTTTGGCGGTCTATGAGCTCTTGGCGATTACTGATATTATTCACGAGGATACACCATCTCCTATAAGATTGTCTAGGGTATGAATGAGAAACATCTCCTTATTCTATCTTTATTTAAGAGTTCAATTTTAGCTCTTTAGTGGAATGAGTTAAAATTAATAGATCGGACCTAAGTGAATCATTTGTTGATTGTGATTAGGTTATGTCTATTGAAGCTTAAATTTAGATAGCCCGCCAAGATCCACAATCCACACGTACTTGCATGGATCACTTGATATATTCTACCGGACCAATTTATGGGTCCATCTAGAATTGCATTTAATATATTAAGAATATAATATGTCTATTATTTATTTAATGGGCAGCATTATTATATTAATATATTAAAAGGAGACATGTAGGCTTGTTTCTTTTAGTAAGAATAAGTCTGGTTCACGTGTGGGCTTTTATTTAAAGTCTAATGGATTAAATAAAATAAGAAAAATAATATTGGGCCCATATATACATGGTGTGGGCGGCAAGGCAAAATAAAATAGCCCAAGATATTATTTTATTTTATTATTTTGATTAAATGGGAATTAATTAATTATTTAATTAATTAATAGTTTAAATCAAAATCTTTTCCTGATCAGTAAATTAAATACTATGTGTTGGATTAAGGTTGAAATTCTTTTAAGTGATAGGAGTCCTAATGTGGTAAGGATTAAGTCCACATACACTCCTTATTATACAAAGAATTCGGCCACCACTAGTCCTACAAGGGTTAGGATTCTTGAATTGATAGAATTAGGGAAAAGGATAATTCCTTTTCAAGTAAGGAAATTAACCAACCCTAGATTTCCTATTCAATGAATTCGGCCAACCCTACTTGGTGAAGGAGAAAATTCGGCCAACCTATAAATTTAAGGTTATGAATTTTCGGCCACGAAGAAGAAAAATAGAGAGTTTTTTGTTTGTTTTAAAAATAAAAAATCCTACTCTATACAAATAGATTTTCGGCCAAGAGAGAAAAAGAAAATAAGTTCTCATTCGATAGTGCACTTACAAGCCTTTAACATCAAAAGGTTTTGTGCACACTTTCGATTTAAGGTTACGCGAGTTTCAATCATATTGATTGTGAATTCAAAAGTGACCGGAACTATTTTTTTTAGGCTCTTGGTGTTTTACTATTGAAGATCAAGATCAGAAATTCCATACATCCATTCTATGGTAAGCAATTCAAAGAAAAAGGGAGACCACACTCTTAGGTGATTCACGTACGTGATAGGATTGAAGATCTTGCGGATTACCATCGACGTAAGTCAATCGGATCACGCGACAAGAGGTATTTAACTCTAACCGTATATTTGAGTTTAATTAATTAAAGGGTTAAGGTTCAAATCTTTAGAAAAATTTTAAACTATACGAAAATTATTTTTTCGCCTTCCGCTGCGGTTTCAAGCAATTTTTCCCTACAGGGGGTTGGCAGGAGGTGGCAGCTGGATGGTGGCAGCTGGAAGTCAGTATTTGTTGGCTTCTAGAATGGAGGTGGTCAAGTTTAATTTTCAACAACGTCTTCATTTGCACTTGGCTGGGCTCCAACCTTTTCTTTTCCTTATGGCTAGGAACAGATTCCTCGGCGACCTCATCATTTCCAATATGCTAGTCAACCGGAGCATCATATTGCTCGGGATCATTGTTCATATTGTCTTTTCTTTCTTGGGAGTCTTCATCTTCTGGGACATCGATACCCTCTCTTGCCAAATCAGCAGCATGCCTTTGGCTAGAAGCATTAATATTTTTTACTGCTCAGTCTTGTACATCGCAAACCACGTCGATATCACTCACTATAAGTGGAACGAGAGTCATAACTAAAGTTAATAAAAGATAAATTAATAAACATATGGGAAACTTACAGTGGCTACGTATGCTAGATAAACGGGGAAAACACGTGACTTGATCATTTTCTCCTCATCCATGAGATATGGCCGACCCCTCTTCTCCAACAAGTGAACGGCTGCCTTGACAAGGTGAGAGATTTCATCATCTTCTAAAACAGGAGGGGCCTTCTACCAAGATTCAGGGGATGTAAAATGCCTTGTAACCCTTTTGGTTGATAGGTTAAGCCGAACATCAGCGGGCACGCCCCTTTCCCATGAGCTGTTATCAAAGCACCATATGTTTTTAAATCTCTTGTTCGACGAAGGGAATCCCAGATGAAACCATTTTTCTTGTCATTGTCAGAAATCTCAACCTGCCTCGGATCTTTGGCGCCCTCTGGAATCTAATTTTCCATAGCAGAAGAAAGAAGAAAATAGGTACCCCCATGACATGACTGCCTTAAGGTATAGATGTGTCGGATTTCACACGGAGTAGGGGTGAGTGGCCCATCCTTTTCCATGTGAGGCACAAACACATTAAAATTCGGTAGCTGTTTGGGGCAAGCGGAGCAGGAGCAAGTTTGGCGTCAGCGAGAAAGCGAACAATGAAAGGCTGAAGGGGAAGAGTCACCCCACAGCCGAGCATCGACCCATAAATCGCCACAACATTCGGTGGGGGGGTTCCATATAGCCCGCTTGCTAGGTAATAGTAGTTGAACTGAGTTGGGAATGTCAAAACAACCTTTATATTTTTCAAGCTCTGATTTTCCAACCATGTTCACCTCGCTATCAAACACACTCGGTCGATCGAATGAAAACTCCAGCCTGTTGTTTCTATGATCCTCAACGTCCAAATCGACCATCGTTTAGGCACCCAACCAAGACTCCCTAGGAACCTTAGGTTTTCTAGGCGCCCTCGATCTGTTGCCAATGGGTCTTGAAAATCTAGCTGTTAACGGAAAATTTGCTCGGGGTGAGAAATCTCAATTAACACCCTCAAGACCACTACCACGGAGGTGGTGGCCAAGGTCGAATGTATTCTAAACAATGCTTATTCAAATGACAAAAAATACTAATATTAATACAATCAAAAGAGAATGAAAATGCATTTTTTATTAATGGTGTATCGTGTACAAATATCTCTCAATTGCTCTCAATTTCTCTAGGGTGTAGTAGGGTTGTTGTCGTATGTCTGTCGAAAAATAGTCCCTTTCTCTTTCTCTCTTTTTCCTATTTATACATAGTTTTGGTAGGTTAAAGCAACTGATTCTCCCCTTGATTTTCTCAGTCCCTTCTCTGCTTATCGAACGGGATCTCTCATTTAAATGTCATTGAATTTGCATTAATAGCTGAGTTGAGAATATCTTGGTGGAGATTAGTTTGTTTCCTTTTTGGACTCTATTACTTGTTCTACACGTACGTAAACGTTTCCAGATATGATCCAGTGTATCTTTGTATCTTCACAGCATGTTCCCTCATAGGGGTCGTTGAATATGGTATGTATTGTCTCGTATGGCGAAGTAGATCAAATAGTGAGGTAGATTAGTGTCTTGGCTCTAGTATTCAGGAGCTTAGTCTAGCCAGGAGCTTGGCCTGACCTCCCTTGATGGGTTGTTAATCCAATTAATTACCAATTTTTCTGATTATTCAAGATTGCAAAAATAACCCAACACAAAACAAAAACAATCAATGAAATTAAAGTACGGAAAACAATAAATAACACGTTGAGTTGTTTTACGTGAGAAACCCTCCAATTGGGCAAAACTCACGGGCTATCCATTTAGCCACACACGGTCCTCAAATCCACTATATGTAATGATGCTTATAGCCTAGGTTGACCTCTAGTCATACCATTCTCGGTCACTAACCCACCACTACTACCCCGCAAGCCTTTTATAGTTATTCTAGACCAATGCTTGTGCACTACACCACCGTAGTCACAAGACTTAACACTCAATGAAGAGATACACAACTTATGTGAATATATGAAAATATTCTAAATGCAATTAATGCTAGGCAACACTAAATTCTTATCTAGGAATACAATGATAGCAATCAAACAATCCTAGATATCAAGACTTAACTAGATAAAGATATGCAAGTCTAAACCTAGTCATCAAACAAAGCCCAATCAACACAAGTTGTCACAAAATAAGGTAAGGACAATAAATGCAATCAAGAAATGCAATCAATAAGTCCTAATCAATAATGTCTAAATGCAAGGCATAAAGACTTAGCTAGATGGCAATAATGTCCTAAATGTAAGCTATCACTAAACAAACCCAAAAATCAACATAAAATTCTCAACTTGCAAATAAAAAACTAATCTTGATGCAAACAAGTCATAAATGAGATTTCTTATTAAGCAAGAACACTAGTATGAATGAAGATGGTGTTCTACTTACCAAGTCATGTGTGTTGTTGAAGACCCAAGCAAGAACACATCCTAAATGAAGCTAGACGATGTTTGATTCATGAATGAATGATGGCTTTTGGGTTTGGAGAGTTAAAGAATAATTTTTGGAACTTCTCTTTGTAAGAGGATTCTTCCTCTCTCTAAAATAAGTTTTGAAGCTCTGAAAAGCGGACAAGAGAAAGAGAAGAAATATATATATATATATATATATATATATATATGAAGCCATAAATAAAAAGACGTCTTTTTGGCAAAGTTGCTGTAAAAATGCGTCAGACTGTGATGTGTACCGCGGTACATGTAAGTGTTTAGACTGCGATACACATGGCGTGACCCACTTTGGAAACATCTGTAATTTTGACTGCTGGTCAGGTAATGGCACCAGCCGCGGTACAATCAACGGGAGACTCTCTGGAGAAACCCACGGTAGGAACTGCTGTGTAGGCAAGTGCACCAACCATGGTGCCCTACGCCTGAAACATTCTGGAACCAATTACTGTTAGGACCGTTCGGTTTAGATAGGTGCATGGACAACAACCTATACTGCGGTAAAGAGATAAAATCTCTTTTCCAGGCATTCAAACACACGTTCAAACACACCTAACATATATGAATGTTGTGCAAGTGTGAAGTGTGATGAAAGATATATATGCACATAACAATGATACACAAATGCAAGACAAGTAAATATGCATGAAAATGTGTGTGTGCAACTAATCTCTTCAAGAGGTTAAGAACATGTGAACTACCTCTCTTGAAGCTCTTTGGGATCTTAGAAGCTTGTTGATGAAGAATCACAATTGGAGATCTAAGCTACCCATACACATAATCCCAATATGGTTTGTTATGAAATAAGCCAATCATAAATAGAGGTCCTTACAAATAATACTAAAATGCATAAAAGTAGAGTTTCAATGGTTGGATTTGTAAACTAATATTAAGGTGCAAATGTCAATGAAACTAATTAAACTGAAATGCAACTACAATTAGTATGAATGTGGTGTTATAAGATAATGAGAAGAGTGTGAGTCAAAGCAATCAAAACACAAATAGCGGGCGATCCATTCTTTAAGAACCGATTTGATTAATTAGGGCTCATCTACTTTTAAGGGTGACTTAGAGTCAACAACTCTCATTCATAACTACTTGGTTGGATTTGGAGAGCTAGATACTCTTATCACATCAACTCTTTGCTACACAACTATTTGGTTGGTTTATGAGAGAGTCCATGTTTTGGCTTAAGTAGATTTTAATGGTTAGGGATAGCTTGGAAGGGCATATTCACAATTAGGGGTGGACGAAAAACTAATAAACCGAACCAAATTAACCGGTGAACCGAACCGATCCACTCAGTTTTTTTTTCCGGTTTTCTTATGTTGGTTGGTTCATTTTTCTAAACAACCGACTGGATCGGTTTTTTTTCCCTGTTTGCTATCCCAAACCGGATAACCGAACCGAGATCCAACTTATATAAAAAAGACCCTAGTTTTAACGTTTAACGATCCATGAAACTATAAAACTATGAAAGTGTGCACAACATATATTTTTTTTTTGTTATTTTTTCCAAATATTATTTTAAATTAGTATTTTCAATTTGTTCAAGCCCATCATTTAATTTGGTTGAAGGCTCATAAGGATTAAAATATGAAAATATGTATAATAAATTAAAGTCCATGAATTTGGCCCGGTAAGACCAAAATCGAAAAAACCGAACCGGTTCAATTCGGTTCGTTTTTGATCGGTTGACATTTGTAAATTTTGTTGGATCAGTTCATATTTTCAGAAATTGAATTTTATCAGTTTTTTATCGGTTCTACTTAAAAATGAACCAATCCATTAAATGCCCACCCCTATTCATAATCCACCCCTTCCCATCGAAGCCGGGATGCATCGAAAGGGCAACATCATGTCACATCCCTTTAATTCAATTTAGTTAGTTTAATCACCTTAAAAGTTGGTATCTAACTTGACTTGAGAGAGGGTATATCTACTCAATCCAAGAAGATGTATAATGCAATTTAAAACTCAAAATAGATTGATACTAATCAAGAATCAAGAGAGGGCATATCAACTTAATCCAAACATATATCAAATACATTAAGAACAAATGAATGGAACTAAGAAATCAAATACTAATATAAATGGTGGATTATCCATAAATTCATGTTAAATTACATAACTCCCAATATGGGTTTACCTACTTATGCTAGTTACAAATTAAAAGCTAAGAGATGGGAGTAAAAGAAGACCCATGTAGAGAATCCTCCTTCCGTGAAGCCTGAATCCAATCTCCTAGTAGCCTTCTTGAGTAGAGAAGGATGAAGATGATGTAAGGTGGTTTTGATTTGGTGAGGAATGATTACTAGATCTAGGGTTAGTGTTAGTGATGTAAGAGAGAAAGTGTGAAGAGAGAATATGGAGAAAAGAGTGTTCTTGGTTTGTCAACCTGAGTGGAGAGAGAGCCTTTAAGAATAAGAACAAGATATATTTATTTGGTTTCTAAAATTAGGTCTGAAATGCTGATGTGGACAACTTTGACGCTTGCAGTGTGTGGGTCTGGTACCCGTGCACATCCTATTTTGACTTGATTTGCTTCTCTAGTCATGACAATTGTGTGGGTAGGGACCCGAGCAGTAACCGTGTTCTGAGCGTCTCCGAGAATCCATCTTCCGGTGCGCGGGTGAAGACCCGCATACTAAGCAATCTTTAAATTCCTCTTCCATGTGCGTGGGTAGTGCGCGGGTTGGGTACCTGCGCACTGAAGCCTTCTTCCTTTGCACCATTTGATCACTTTTAAGCACGAAAGTTCCGCTTTCCAACATAAACACTTGGTTTGCATCAAATGCCTGAAATCACAGTAAAAGAGCTTATGAGACATGAAAATACGCTTGAAAATGATACAAGGGACAAGGAATTGAGGGCCATAATATAGTACAATTTTGGCACGATCAGGAAGAAACTCAAAGCTTCCTAAGGAGAAGCACCAAATGAGGAATGTATCCAAAAAGAACGGTGTTACCAGGATCCTACGAAGATTCTTATTATGAATAAATTACTTGTACGACAAGGATTGGGGAAACACTCTATCAATCCATATAAATACTAGTGATATCATTGTGTAGAGGGACGAAAAAATACGTAAGAGGAGAGAAAATGAGCATTGTGTGTGTAATCTTAAAGAATTCATAGTGATATTTTTCTGCCTCCTTAGGCACTATGGTTTTTTTCCCTTTCTAGGGTTATCCACGTAAAATTTGCGTCTTGCATATCTTATAATTAATTTTCACTTCTAGTAAACGAAATGTAATTGTTGGACGAGTGGCAATCCAGAAACCGCCGTTAAAAAGAGTGTTAAAAGATAAAAAGGCTAATTTCGGAACATATGGAGTGTTAAAAAATAAAAAGGCTAATTTTGGAAAAGATGGAGTGTATATAGAATTTTTTTAAATTTAAGTTTTTTTTAGATGAAGTGCCTTTAGAAAAGGAGTGTGAAAAGACAAAATTGGATTGTAAGGAGAAAATCTCATTTTGTTTTTTTACCCAAATAATCATTGGTAGCGGAAAAATTCACCAGGGGTGAAAATCTCAATCAACACCCTCGACCCGCTACCCCGGAGGTCGCAGCGGGTGTGGTAGGTACTTCGTACCCTGGTTCTGGTAAGGTGAAAGCGAGATAGATGCCATGGTAGGAGAACAATCATCCCTCCCATCTGGTGCAGTAGGCTGGTACCCGGTCTTGGTATCTGATCCTGGTACCTAGTCACCTTTCTAGGTGCCTTCAATATTCCCCCGACCTAGATAATGAGCTAAGAGAGGTACATAAGAGCTAGGACCAGCATGGTCGGTGCCTAGCACACATACATAACAAAGAGATAGATGGGAGAATGACAACTCTTTTAGTAGTGGTGGACTGACCTAGGGGGGAAAAAGCATCACTATTGATCACATGCTGAAAAACCCCTAGGCAGTATCCATAGAAAGGGAGAAAGACCCTTCTTTTATATTTATATATCTTGAGAGGTGCTCCGGAGAGCTTACATTAATACAAACTGAGTCCTGATAGGTCACAGTTGGAGGGGTACCATTTGGTACCGGTACATTCATGGTAAAAATTGACATACATAGTAGTCGATACAATGGTGGTGTAGAGGGAATTCAGGCAGGGTCCCTTTTACACTCCAGGCGATGGCGAACTCGTGCTTGGAGATATGGAGATACTGGAGGATGTTCATAAGCTATTGGAGAATGTTCGATCGGAGAAATGTTGGACCCTTTGTGATGGAGAAATCTGAGAGAGCTGGTGGTGAAGTCAGAACCAGAGCTGGTGAATTCTTTTTATTGGTCGAACCCCCTGTTGGAGAAATGTCCTACCGTAGAAATATTAAGGAATCAACCCGTTTCTTTGAGAGTGACTTGTTATATTTATATCTGTTCATCCTTGTTGCCCACTCCATTGGTTTATCGACATTAATGAGTTGAATATCTTCTCATTGATGGAGTTGAATATCTTCTCATTGATGGAGTTGAATATCTTCTCATTAATGAAGTTGAATATCTTCTCATTGATGGAATTGAATATCTTCTCATTAATGAAGTCTGATTATCTTCATTAATGAAGTTGACTCCCTCATTAATGGCATTGTGAATGGCCATTAAAGAGTTGACTGATCTTCTCATTAATGGGGTTGATTATCTCCATTAATAGAGTTGACTGCTTCCTTCATTAATGGCGTAGTGAATGATCGTTAATGGAGTTGACTGATTCCCTCATTAATGGAGTTGTGAATGGCCATTAATGGAGTTGACTGATTCCCTCATTAATGGTGTTGATTATCTTTATTAATTACCAGAGAGGTCAACTTTCTCTTTTACGTTGCTTGAAGGAGAATTCTGACTCTGTATCCCAGTGGTATGGTACACCGGTGTACCGGAGTGCTCACTGGCGTGGCGCTTGTTCTAGCATGCTGGTACCTCTTCCTGGTTCCATTCTTCTTACTTGGCGGGTAGGATATACATTCTAGCTAGATCCTGGACTGATATCGCGGTACTTGGGTACCAGGTAGATGTCGCGGTACCTAGGTACCAGGTAGGAGGTATCGTGGTACCTAGGAACTAGGTAGGAGGTGTCATGGTATAGCCTTGCTTTGTACCTGGAAAACTGTGAGACGTGGTATGGACTTCTTTCTGGTTCATGGTGTACAACATCCCCGGCATCTAGGTATCGATCCCGATCTAGGTCCTACCAGGTACCTGTCGGATGGAAAATTCTTCTTTGGACCTCTGCCAAAAATGACTGTTAACAATCATATTGTAAGATTTCTTATCAGTATGTTGTTATAAATTACAAACACATCTCTATAACATTGCTTTTAGTTTTTGAAAAAAAAAGTGAAATGCTTAAGAAAAAAATGAAATGATAAAAGAAAAAATTAAAGGAGAAACTATTGAAATAGCTATTTTTAACGGAAAAATTATTGAAATAACTCATCTAAATTATATTTTTAACTTGGAGAATATTACTAGGTGTTTCAGGAATTTGCCAATCCTTTTTTTTTTTCTCTTTCATCTACAAACACTAATAGTGTCGTCGCTCTTCTTGTTGACACTGTTGGCACACTTGGCCACGCGCTGCCCAAAGAGTGCATCACCGGTGCACTTGGGCCCGGCGTCACAGTCTCTGGTGAAGGTTGGAGATGTCAAGAAGATAGAGGAGAAAAAAGAAGAGAGAAGGGATCGAGGAGAGAGAGTTTGGGAAGGGTTTTTAGATGAGGGTATTTGGGTAATTTCTCAAATTCAAGATTATTAATGGTTAAACTTTTATATGTGGTTAAGAACGAAAGTCTAATGTTTTTAAATGCTACTTTTGATTTTCTCCTTATTCTTTAACTACATGTTTTTTGTGCATAGCCAATATATATATATAATATATATATATATATATGGGTCCCCTTCAGTGCACCGTTGCATCTGTACACTCATTGTGATCATGACTTTTTTGGCACATTCACATCAATTCACATGTAATCATATATATCTCACATGCGATTACATTAAAATTTATTTATTTTAGCGCGATCACATGCAACTCATATACAGTAACGTTATATAAATGCGATCAAATGCAATAGTATATTTGTAAGAACCTCTTATTTGTGATTGGCTTATTTCATGACATACCATATTGGGGATGATCGTGTAATGGGTAGCTTAGGTCCTTGTCGGCAAGCTTCCAAGCATCTCCATGACTTCAAGAGCAAATGGTATACTCACTTGACTTTGTCTCTTGAAGAGTTTAGGAGCACACACACACTTCATGCATGCTTTGCTTCATCTTGCATCGTGTTCTTCATTGCTTATATATGTGTATCTCTTACACATTACACACATACTTACATGCATTCTTATATAACCTTGCATTTGTGCTTCCATGATTGTGTGCATTTATGTCTCAACTCACACGAGCACTTCTTTGTTTGTCTTTACGTGTGATTGTTGTGTTTTACGTTTTCTGTTGTGTGTTCCGAAACGTCCTCACTCGCACGATGGTGTGCTTGTATAGTGTTTGCGCTTGGACATAAGTGTGCTTGAGTCTTAGCTCGATTTGTGACCATAGAGAGGCTCCATTTGTGCTCTCTTGGATTGTTATTTGGTTACATGGTTTTATACCATGATTGTGGGAATTTTGTGATTGACCAATTCTGACCTTTGGTCACTCTTTTGACCATAAATATTTCTACGTTTAGCCAAATCTTGTTTTGTTAATTGGAGTAGAAATTAGACTTCCATACCTTTCTAACGGTATATTATTCGTAATATTTTATGACCGTTTGGTTTTGTTTTGAAGTCTCCAAAAGACCACTGAAACAGAGCATCTCTGCTGTTATCCGGCTTTGACCTTTTGTCACTTAAATGACCATAACCCTTTCTACAGACGTCAAAACCTCATTCTGTAAATTGGAGTAGAAAGTAGACCTCTAGACCTTTCCAACGGTATATCATACGAAAGGTTTCGATGTTGTTTGGTCATGTTTTGGGTCGCTTGTTTCTGGAGCCGGTGTGCTGTCCAGTGTGTTAGGCGACATGCAAGGCCACTTGTGCATGTCGCCTCCAATGTCGCCTAAGACATGTTTTTCTTCTCCAGAACGTTAGACGACATGGTAGGTGACTTTGTGTAGCCTCTCATAGGCGACTTTCATGTAGCCTCTCATAGGCGACTTCATGTAGCCTCTCATGTCGCCTAGCACAAAAAACGGGACATTTTGGTCTTTTCGAGTTAGCCCATTTTTTCCACCTTTAAAAACCCCTCTTTCTCTTCTTCTTCCCCAACTCTCCTAAATTTACAGAAACCCTAGAGAGAGAAAGAGAGAGTCTTGAGAGAGAAAGCTTCATTGAGCTTCATTAACTCTCCAAACCCAAAACCCATCTCATTCTTGCATCATTCCACATCATTTGAGCATGGGTCTTCATTGTTTCATGACTAAGCAAGAACTTCCTTGAATATCATTTATTATTCTTCTTACTCTAGATTAGGTATTTATTGCTTAATTAAATACATTGACTCACTTTATTGCATATATTTATGTGTCTAAATTGCATGATTGGGTTTGTTTGTGATAGCTTACATGATTAGGTTGATTTTCCCTAAATAGCTAACCCTAGAACATTCTTGTGATATTTTTTGATGATTATGTTGATAGATTAATGTTTATTTATCTAGTCAAGCTTTATTGAATGTTCATGTGGATTTAATTGACAATTAGGTTGTAGGAAAATCTCTACACAACTAATTGAGTTTCTTATTGATAGCTAGAATTTGGGACCACATTGCCCTTCTAGCTAAGTCTTTATGTTTTGCATTTAGACATTGTTGTTTATGCCTCATTGATTGCATTTCTTGATTGCACATTTATTACCCTTGTTATTTATTGTGACAACTTGTGTTGGGTGGACTTGTTTGACAATTAGGTTGCTAGAATCCCTTTGCATCTAATTGAGTCCTTATGTATGGGCATGTAGGCATTGTTTGATAACTAGGTTGTTAAATTGCATTATAACATCTAGTTAAGCATTTTGTGTGTGGTCTTACACATTATTGCATTTGATCATATTGTTTCACATTCACTTAGACTTTTATACTCTTCCTTAAGTCAAAGTCTTGTGGCTTCGAGGTGAAGTTGCACAAGCATTGAAGTCTTGCAACCAAAGGTTGGTTGTCAAGCATTGGTTGCCAAGAGCCACTTTAAAAGGCCCGTGGGGTAGATTAGGAGGTGCTCACGCCAAGAGTAGTGAATCGGGGGATATCACTATATCACTAGGGATTGAACCAAGAGTGGCGAGTGGTAGTGTCCATAGCCTGAGGTTATCGAGAGTGAGAGTCCGAGTAGCACTTGAGGATGTAACTTTCTTTTCATATAGTGGATTTCTGTGGCTCAAGTGGCTAGCATGGCTAGTCCCGTGGTTTTTCCCGTTTGGAGGGTTTCCAAGTAAAAATCAAGTGTTCTTTATATTTCCGCACTTTACTTGATTTTTATTGTTTGATTGTTTGGGTTAATTGTGATTAATTTTGACTAATAAAAAAAGTTGGTAATAATCGATTAACAACCCATTCACCCCCCCTCTAGGTTATTAGACACACGCTAAGAGTTGTATTTTCAATATTGTTGCACCAGTGCATCGTTGCTCATTAGAATGTCACTTATATACAATGGTTTTCCTATCAGTGTGCACTGATAGAATGAAAAATAAGAACATTCAAATATAACCATTTGTTTCATCAAATGGTTAGATTTGTTTATGTTATACCTGAAATATGTGCCTACTGCCATGTGGTCACTATAAGAATAAAGTGGGCCATCATACAAGAGCCTTCAAAAGCCTACCTCATTCCATTCGGCAACAGTCTCGGCCTAATACAAGGTATGGGCCAAAACTCTAATACTAAGTCAGGCCAAAGAGCAAGTCAATCCAAAGAAGTTCCACTTGATGAACAAGTCCCATCAGGAAATGCATCTAGGACAAGTCATGCAATGAACTAATACTAGAGTTCGGCCCTCGAAAGCCGATGTTCGGTCTGACAACACTCAAACTCCCAAAGTGGGCTTACGTGTCACTTAGCCAATGGTACGATAGCTTCAAGATAAACACGTGTCAGCCAGACATACAAAAACTTTATAAAAGCAAGTGGCAAGTAGGCTTTTGGCTGCCCAACTAGCATCCAGTGTCAATCAAAACTCTCAAGTATAAATACTCAGACACACTCCATCTCCAATACAAATAGGTGAACCAACCTCATTTATTACAGTGCGCATTTATTGCACATTTAGTCTGGCTATCTCTCTAAGATTTAATACTGACTTAGGCGTCAGAGTATAAATGCCGACCACTGGTCGGCTCTTCACTAACGTTTTTTTTCTTCCTTTTTTTAGGCATAAGAGTTAGCACGAAGCCTACTCGAATTGCCCAAGTGGTCCGAGACATTTGTCTAAAACCGAAACACACACAAAACCCAATTAGTCTTCAATTTCTTTCATTTACCAACTGATCAAACGACCTACGTGGTACTTTGACTATTGTTTACCATTAAACAGGTTATTAAATAAATATAAAATATAAAATAAAAATAAAAAGATTTTATGTTTTGCTCTACAAAGTCAACCTCAATAACTTAATTTTTCATCTCCAAATGGATTATCATAATCTTTTTTCTCTCTATTAGTGCGTGAAAGAAAAATTATAGCGGCATACCTTAGTAGAAGACTTGAAAACGTGATGGTTTCACGGTACTCCGGTGATAGTATGGGTGTTACTTGAACAACAACAAAGTTCCACGTGTCAAATACTCAAGCGAAAAGCCTAGTTCTATGTTTTTGTGGGAGAGAAGAGAAGAGAATAGAAGCAGGTTTTGAGAAAACTATTGTTCTCTGTATTTGTATCTCTAGAAAGAAAAGAAGATACGTATCTCAATTCTATTTTGTGATATTTCAGGATAATATCATTAAATCGATTAAGAGATATATATATATATATATATATAATGGGGTGTTTTCACATATAGCCACTTGGAGATGGAATAAAACCAAATATAACCACAAATCAGTAAAATATCTAATCCAGCAACTTTATAGTGTTTGAAAATCTGTTCTTACGAATATACCCTCAATGCAGTGTTTGTGATCTGACATACTTAAATGTGTGTAAAAACAAGATTGACCCTACCATCTTTATTCAGACACCCAGACTTCACATTCGAATCAAAAGCCGTAAAATTCCAAAAATGAGTAGGTCGAAGAACTGGAATACGACTCACTCTACAAGTTCGACGACTTTGATACCTTAGTCGGCACCGATGATTCAATTACCCCTAAAAGTTTAAAGAAAACGCTTTGTTCAATTACCCTAGGTATGATCAAAACTTGAACTATTGTTTGCCCTTTTCTCTGTTATGGTAATCCTCGTGTTAGGGTTTTTGTGGAAATCTGGAATTGTTTTTATTATTTCTTTATAAACATCTTACCCAATTATAATAAATGTTCTTCCTAGATTAGTTTGTCATAATATGTACTTAGTTTGGGATATCAATTTGCTTATATAAGTGGTCTCTGGTATAGGATGTTATGAAATACGTTTCCGTTACTTGCCCATTTGGGTCTTTATTTACCATGTTTTGCTCAATTTTTCATGATTTGCCAAGAGTCATCTCCATGATTTCCATGGTTTGCAACGAATTTCCATGACCTTATCCAGGAAGCATCCTTGATTTTCCATGATTTTCTATGACTTCACCTGATTTCCCATGATTTCCCAGTCTTGAATTGTCATGACTTTCTTTCCTTGTTGTCATGACTTTTGCTAACGGAAAAATCCACTCGAGGAGTGAAATTTCGATTAGCACCCTCACCGACTACCGGTAGCAGTAGCGGGGTAGGTACCTTCGGTACCGAGATCCCTTTCTATAATCGAAGGCAAGAAATAAAATGATGGAGAAGAAACAAAAGAGACCGGGAGATATAGAAGAACACTGTTTTATTAAATAACACTATAACAAAGTTACAACGCATACACTCTTCTCTCGTTTCTCACTCTTTTACACAGGGTGGTGGTAGAGGAAACATTTTTGTCCATAAGTGGATATGTCCTTCCAATGATCTTTAATGGACTCTCACTGGCTTTAGAGAATTTTAGAGGAAATTCTACCAGATATTATTCTCCCTATCTTTTGTGATAAGAAACGAAAAAACTCCCTCTTCCTTACCCTTCAAAACCGTATATATAGTTCTCCCAAGAATCCCCTCAAAATCTAGTCGTATTAATGAGGATTATTGAGAGTCCTATTTTAGACGTTGAAAGGCATTGTGTGGGGCTGAAGGCGTGGGATTTGATCCCGTCAATCACTGTCGAATTCAAGTTTTGATTTGGTTGACCATTAGGTCTCATTAATGGCGCTTTATTATGGCAATTGAGTCAACTTTCCTTCTTCATAGAGCTTGGGGGGAAACTCTGATTCTGAATTTTTGGTAGAACGAGGCGCTGGTATACCAGTCTGATGGAGCTTGTTCTACTTCTTGATGGAGTGGCGCTTGTGTCTTCACGATCATCTTCGTATTGCTTGGTAGGTAAGGTATCTGCCTTGGAGGAGCTCCGAATATATATCGAGGTACTAGGAACCAGGTGGGAGTCGAGGCAGTTCCAAGGCGGGTATCGAGGTACCAGGTGCCTTGATTAATGTCTAGGTGCTTGTGGGGTGCTGGGCGTTCAAGTTATCATCGTACCAGTCCTAAGTTGGTATTATGAGCTTCAGTAGGGCGAGGTACATGCCTTCGTTAGCTCGCAGAGCTGATGTCCTATCTAGATAGATAGGTAGTCGAGGTCCTGACCTTGTCAAGTATCGGCTCCATCTAGGTAGTGGTACCGATCTCACTGGTTACCAGGGATATCATGATGATTCTTCCTAGGTAGATTCTTATTAGAAAATTCTCCTTTGGTACCTTGCCAGAAAAATCTGTTAACAGAAGTCCCCCTGACTTGAACATCGATATCTGGTCGGGGTTGGAGTCAAGATGGATAGCACTTGGAGAATTTTTCACAACCATCTTGTAGGAGGGAATCTTCTCTTTGCACGCTGATTTAAATGAGTCTTCCACGTGGTTGACTAGGGTAGGCCAAATTCAAAAAGGAAATTTTTGGGGGCGTCCATTTCTCAAAACCGTTCCCTCCGCGTCACCGATTATCCCGTGACATTGATTACCTTCTCTGCCCATTACAAGTAACTATCTCCATATAAACCCCGCTTCTTCACATTGTGCTCACTTCAACAACCTTTCCCGAACGAGATCCTTGAGAAAATACCTAGCTTCTTCTCCTCGTTAATTTTGAAACTTCCTCTTTTTCAAAAAACTAAACTCTAAGCCTGTCATCATGTCTTCACCTGGTGGTGACAGTATCGAACAATTGTTTGACGGCTATGCGGTGGCCAGCGGGAGCCTCACCCCTAGTAAAAGGGCATATGTCGATAGCGACAGTGGGGACGACGTTCCCTTTCAACATCGGCGTTCCAACCGGAATGTTACAATCGGGTGGGCTTTTCGAACAATCCCGGTTGATGTCGACAGGGAGTCGAGTAGAGAAACAGGGGCCGCTGGGGTTGGTGGAGAGAGGGTCGGTGAGGTCAAGGACTCCTTGGGGAGGATGCTCGCTCTTCTCTTTGAGTACAGATGCATCCTTGATTCAACCATTACTTCAGAAACCATCAAGCACTTACGGAGGGATTTCAAGGTCCCTAAAGATATCACGATCACTATACCTCCTAAGGGGTATGATGTATATACCCCTAATCCTGGCGAGCTCCCAATTCATACTGCAGCTTTTGATAATGGAGTTAGGCTACCTCTCCACCCTACCTTGCGTAGGGCGTTGTATGCTCTGCAGCTTGCCTCTCTTCAGCTAACACTAGGGTTCTGGAGGCACCTGGTGGGGTTCTTAGTACTGTGGAGAGAGCACTGCGATAGAGATAATATTGACCGGGAGCCGGGGCCAGGTGAGCTCGGGTACGTGTTCCAGATTGCTGCCAATGCCCAGGGTCCAAAAGGGCAATTTTATGCTCGTGCCAAGAATAACCTGCAGTTTGTGGTGCCAAGGGCCACAAAGAAAGACACCTCTTGAAAGGAGGAGTGAGTTATCATCAGAGGCTAGTGGGGTAATTCAGTCCACATAGGAGGAACTGAGTTCAAGGTTCCTACTTGCTTTAGCAGGAAACCCGCGTTGGAGAAGAGCAAACTCTCTGCTGAGTTGGAAAAAATCTTGAAGGCCATCATGGCTCAAAATTATGTTAATCTGCAGTATCCTACCTCAGATGCTTTCGATGCGGGGAGGGTGGAATACTACCTCCGAGTCTCCAGTGCACAACCAGGTAAACACGTTTCTGACTTTGCTTTCGTTGTATTGCTTTATTGATTCTGTAGATATTGACTCTAGCTATCGTTGCAGTTTCAGCAATATCCCTATCGGTTCCTAAGGTGGAGCTCAACCAAGTTGGTAGTACTGTTGATTCTCCTCTAACTTCCCCTGTCAGGCTTCCAGCTAGTTTTGATCTTGATGCAGGGGTTGGCATATCTGCTAGATCTAATAAGACCCTGGTCGGGGTATCTGGATCACCGAATCCCCCTCCTCCTATCTCGTCTAGGTCACTAGAGGCTTTTACAGCCAGAGTGGGGAGGTACCGAGGTACTCCTCATCGGGTGCAGGATACGTCACCCATCGAGCCAGTTAATGTTGCAGTTGTTATTGATGCTGATGCTTTAGCCCCTTCTTCCTCCCCCGCTGTGGTAACCGGTCATTCTAACCCGGTCGAGAAGAGTTCTGATCCTGCTGTGGCTAGCCGGAGAGGACCTTGGGATAGGCTGCGATTGAGGTCGAAGGATAGCAGCCAGGATGAAGTCTTGGCCCACTTTGTTGCTTCCTGCCCATGCGGGAGCTTGACAGCCATGACCACTGAACTTCTAATTAGAAGGGGATCTGCTCTTCTGGCTGAGGTAAGCTGTCTCATTTTAGTCTTCTATCCCGGTTAAGTATTGGAGATATCCTGACTAATGCTTTGTTCTTGGCCGGTGTTTAAGTTTAATGTGGCACTGAGTCAGTAGGTTGGCTCCCTCTTGGAGCAAGTTAAAGGTGCTACTAGTGAGTTGGAAAGGTCCAAGGAGAAGCTTGCTAAGGCTACTAAAGGCGTAGAAGCTCTGAACAAATCTCTGGATAATGCTAAGAAGGAGGCGGATGAGGCGAAAGCTGATAGGGAGCGGATGCAGCATGCCTTGGATACCAAAATACTCAGGTCCCTTCATCTTAAGGAGGAGAGGGAGATCGCGAAGGATAGAGTAGCGATATTGGATAAGGAGATTTAGTCCCTTCGTGATAGTGTGGCCAACCTCGATGCTTAAGTGGACACCGCATTTGGGGATGGCTACTTTTTTGCTGGCTACCAGGTGGCTTTAGCCTTCCTCTGTTTGACCTGAGCGTTATTACGGGGTGGAACTGGGAGGAGATTATGGCAAAGGCTGCTGAATTTACTGGGGCAACGCCCTCCGATGTGGCTGGACCTTCCTAGGTTGCTAGAGCCAGTGAAGTGGCAGGAGGTGAAGACCAGAGTTCTATCTTCCTTGCTATACCAAGCAATGTTGGAGCAGATCCTAATTTGAAGGCTCATGAAGCTGGAGTGGCTCAAGCCGAATGAGGGGTTTCTGCCCCTTCTGCTTCTCCGTCAGAGTTCTTCAAGGAGGTAAGGGATGAGCCTGCTACTGATGATGGAGAATTTGCCCTGCCTATCTCATCTTCTGACCCTGCCCTGGTAGTGGAGGGTCAGGCTGCTTCGACCAAGGAAGTTGGAGGAAATTCTGACCTAGCAGCAGTAGGGGACCTTCGGGGCGATCTGTCTCAAGTGGAGATTCTGGTTGTGGTGGGTACCTAGGAAGCAGGCGGGGTTCCATCTGATGCTGAAGAGGGAGAAGCTCTAACTAGCGGAGCTGAAGAGAAGACGGCCAATCAGGAGCAGGAGGATGCATGATCCAGTTTGATCCTTTACCCGGTTATACCCAATTAACCTTATCTTCTTATAGTCCGTGTTCGAGGGTTGGGCACCCCGGTTTTAGTAATGAAAATGTTTCTTTTCTTTTTCCCCGAGCTTCATGCATGTGTATTTATTTAATTCTTGGTTTAACCTCACTTTAATCTGAAGTAGAGTCCTTTGTGCAATTTCGATTCCATGAATACTTGTCCTCGGATGAATCCTGGTACCTAGGTATAGACTCTATGATCCATCCTCCATTTAATCCAGGTAGAATGCAGCCATTGATATTTGATCTAGAAGTGGTATCACAGATCATGGTACCTGGAAATCGAGATTGCCGTGGTCCATGCTACCTTCGAGGTTCTCTTGATCAAACAAGCTCTTTCTTTTTTTTAGGAATTCCCGCGTAGGAATTATTGGTTTGAATTCTGTATTCAAATCCTCTTCCAAGTGTCAGTTTAGGACATGTTCGATTGTCCCAAACATTAAGTTTCGAGGGGGCACGCTTTGCGAAGCTGTCCTTTCCCATACATTGAATGTTGTGTCCTATTAATGCCCTTATCCTTTCGTTCCCGATATCCGATCTTTCCTTCTATAATTTCCTCTACCTGCTTCACAGTTCCTCATACTACCTCTTTACTCTTTTAGGAGAGCAACAAATCCCAGCAGATCGACCAATGATCCTCGTGTTAGTTAAAACTGTGGGAGGAGGAGGAGATGTAAGTTCTGTGACTGGTAGGATGCTTGGTATTGTTGATAGAACGGTGCGAGATGGACTTAACTACCAGGGAATCATAACTGGTTGTGATTTCTTAGATCAAAAGGAACGGTGGATCACGACGTTGCATCCTTACGAATGGTGTAGACATTACCTAAGCAAGCCGCAGCTTCGTATCCAGTTGCATCTCAAATATAGATAGCTTCAAGGTCGCCCCCTTATGTTCGATGACTCCAACACGGCCTCTGTTCCAACCTTCAGGGTCATGGCAGTATTGTCGACATCTGCCTTGGTTGAAAATAACGTTGCTAGGTAGGCGGATGGAGAAAGTAGGCAATGAGCTGAAGATGAGATCGACATTTCCGAATCTCCAGTTTACTTTCAGTAATTTTCTTTCTTGTTTCTTAGATGTAGCTTGAAATAATGACTGGGTTCCCTGATTTGATCAGCAAAGATACCTGTTAACTGAAAAATCACTCAGGGAGCGAAATCTTTGTTAGCACCCTAACCCCCTACCGGTAACCAGTAGCGGTATAGGTACCTTTGGTACCGGGATCCTTCCTCGTAAAGTAGATGGATATAAAAAAGGAGCAAGATGAGAAAGATCAATGATATATGAAAATAACACTGTTTTATTTAACAAAAGGGTATTGATATTATTGTCACAATTCAGACTATCCTCTCACTAAAATTTCTCTTTTCTCCTACACAGGATAAGGACTGAGCCTCCGTTTATGTCGATAAGTGGATATTTTCTCCCAATGATCGTCAGTGGACTCTCACTGGCTTCAGAGAATTTCACAGGGAATTCAATAGCAAAAAATCTCTCTTTGTCTTTGGCGATCCTAATATTCAAAAAACCCTCATTTCTATTTACCCTTCAACGTCGTATATATAGTTTTCCAAAGAATCTCCACGAAATCTGGTTGTGTTAATGAGGATTATTGAGTGTCCTTTTTTAGGCTTTGAAAAGTATTGTGTGGGGCTGAAGGCGTGGGATTTGATCCCATGAAATCACTGTCGAATTTGAATTATAATTAGATTTCATTAATGGCACTTTATTTTGGCAATGGATTCAACTTTCCTTCTTCATGGAGCTTGGAGGGAAACTCTGATTCTGAATTTTCTTGGTAGGGTGAGGTACTGGTATACCAGTCGGATCCTACCGGCATGGAGTTTGTTCTATCTCTTGATGGAGTGGTGCTTGTGTCTTCGCGATCATCTTCGTATTGCTTGGCAGGTAAGGAACCTGCCTTGGAAGGGCTCCTAATATATACATCGAGGTACTAGGTACCAGGTGGAAGTCGAGGCAGTACCAAGGCGGGTATCGGGATACCGGGTTCTTTGACTGATGTCGAGGTACTTGAGGGGTACTGGGTGTGGGATCTACCATTGTACTGGTTTTGAGTTGATATCAGGAGCTTTAGTAGGGCGAGGTATGTACCTTCGTTAGCTCGCGGTACTAGTGTTCTATCTAGATATATAGGTAATCGAGATCCTGGCCTTACCAAGTATTGGCTCCATCTAGGTAGTGGCATCGACCTCGCTAGTCAACCGGAAGCTAGGACTGGTGCCCATCGGGTTGATACTAGTTGGAAAATTCTCCTTCGGTCCCTTGCCAAAAATCTCTGTTAACAGAAGTCCCCCCTGACTTGAACACCGGTACCAGGTTGGGGTTGGAGTCAAGATAGATGATACTTGGAGAATTTTTTACAACCGCCTTATAGGATGGAATCTTCTCTTTGCACGCCAATTTAAATGAGTCTTCCACGTGGCTGACCTGGGTAGGCAAAATTCAAAAGAAGGAAAGTTTTTGGAGGCGCACGTTTCCCGAAACCATTCCCTCCACATTGCCGATATTCCCGAGCATTGATTACCCTCTCTGCCTGTTACAAGTAATTATCTCTATATAAATCCTGCTTCTTCAAGGTGTACCCACTTAAGCAAATCTTTGCGAACAATAGTCTTTACAAGAAAACCTAACTTTCTCTCCGTTGATTTTCGAATTTTCCCTCTCTGAGAAACAAAATTTTGGCTTTGTGAATATGTCTTCACCTGATGGCGATAGTATCGAGCAGTTGTTTGGCGGTGATGTGGTGGCTAGCGGAAGTCTTACCCTTAGAAAAAGGGCACGCGGTCGATAGTGATAGCGGGGATGATGTTCCCTTTCAGCACCGCCGTTCCAACCGGAATGTGGGAATCAGGACGGGCTTTTCAAACAATCACACTGCTCCGGTTGATGTCGATCGAGAGTCGAGTGGAGAAACTGGAGCCGTCGTCACGGTAGTCGAAGACCGGGCTGGCGAGGTTACAGATACTGTGGGAAGGATACTCGCCCTTCCTTACGAGTATAGATGCATCCCCGATTCTACCAGCACTTCGGATACTGTGAAGCGTTTGAGGAGGGATTTTAAGATCCCTAAGGATATTTTGATTACCATACCCCCTCCTGGCTATGATATGTATTCTTCCATTCCTGGTGAGCTTCCGATTCATACTGCTGCTTTCGATAGTTGAGTCAGGCTACCTCTCCACCCCACCTTACGTAAGGCGCTGTACTCCTTGCAGCTTGCCCCTCTTCAGCTAAAACCAGGGTTTTGGAGGCACCTGGTGGGGTTCCTGGTACTATTGAGGGAGCAGTGTGCGAGGGAAAACATTGATCGGGAACCAGGACCTAACGAGCTCGGATATGTGTTTTAAATTGCTGCCAACGCCCCGGTTTCGAAGAGGCAGTTCTATGCTCGGGCAAAGAACAACCTAAAATTTTTTGTACCAAGTACCACGAAGAAGGATACCTCCTGGAGGGAGGAATGGGTCATCTTCAAGGGCGAATGGGGCAGCTCAGTTCACATCGGAGGAACTGAATTCAAGGTTCCTACCTGTTTTAGCCAGAAACCCCCATTGGAGAAAGGTAAGCTCTCCACTTAGTCAGAGAAAATCTTGAAGGCCATCATGGCCAAGAATTATGTTAACCTACAATATCCTGCCTCAGATGCCTTCAATGTAGGGAGGGTGGAATATTCCCTCCATATTTCCGACGCACTTCCTGGTAAACATCTTTCTGGTTCTCCTTTCGCTGTACTACTTTATTAATTTTGCTGATATTAACTTATGCTGTCTTGGTAGTTTCAGCAGTACCTTTACCGATATTTAGCACTAAGTCTTTCTTAGCGAGGGGTGGTACCCGGCGGCTAAGGCCTTGATCTAGTGAGCAACTATGGACTTACTATCCAGACCCTTCTCAGTTGGGGGGGGGGGGTGCCCGGCCGAGGTTTGATCTGTATGGCAACTATGCTCTTACATACTGGATCCTTCCAGCAGGGGGTGGTGCCTGGCCAGGGCATCATGAATGGCATGCTGCTTATCCTGGTCTCGAGGAGATCCTCTTAGAGGGATTTATCCAGTCCAAGGCATCAGAAGGGCCATTTGGCTTTCCTAGTCTTTAAGACGACCATGAGGGATACAATTGGCGACACACAGTAGATAGGTGTAGATAATCATAGATAAACTAGATGGAGAAAGATAAACCCTCTTTATTGATGATCAAAAAAGAGAATACAAGTACTCACGATTACTAACATCTTCTAGTGTTTGTTACAGGATAGTCTTGGCTTACTTTTTCCGCCTGTCTTGTTAGGAGAACCTCTTGAGATGATTAGCATTCCAAGTGTGGTCTAAAGGATGCCCATTCATGTCATCCAGCTTGTATGCCCCACCTTGGACACCATTCTGTTTAGGTAGGGACCTTCCCAATTAGGTGACAGTACCCCATCTGACCTCTTCCGGGTATTATGAGTAACCTTCATGAGAACCAAGTCCCCTTATTTGAAGCTCTGAGCTTTTACTCTCCTGTTGAAGTAATGAGCAATTAGGCTCTGGTAAACTGCTACCCTTTCTGCAACCCTGTCTTGTTTTTCCTCCAAGAGGTCCAGGTTGGCTCTCAGCTTGTCTTCATTTTCATCGAGGTTGAAATGTTGAACCCGGAAAGAAGTGAGCTTATGTTCTATAGGAAGGACAGCTTCTACCCTAAAAGATAGCGAGTAGAGGGTTTCTCCAGTAGCGGTCCTCTTGGTGGTGCGATAAGCCCATAGCACGTCCGAGAGTTCATCAGCCATCTCCCTTTCTTCTGTTGAAGTTTCTTCTTCAGGAGCATCTTGATAATTTTATTTGTGGCCTCTACCAGGCCATTAGTCTGAGGGTGTGCTACAGATGCGAAGCGAAGTTCAATCCCCAGACTTTCACAGAATTCTCGGAACCTGGCGTTATCAAACTGCTTACCCAGATCAGTGATGATGACTATGGGGGTACCGAACCGGCCGACCACATTCTTCTTGATGAATTCTGTTGTATTTGCTTCAGTAATTCTAGAGAGGGGTTCTGCTTCCACCCATATGGTGAAGTAATCAATAGCCACGATCGCATGCTTCTGCTGACCTGGCGCGGTTGGTAGAGGTCTAATTAGATCTATCCCCCAGAAGGTAAACGGATACAGTGAGCTGATGGTAGATAGTCGTTCTGAAGGTAGGTGATGCAGGTTGGCCGTTTTCTGACATGGTTCACAGGACTGTACAAACTGTCTCGCATCGTGGTGCAAGGTTGGCCAAAAATATCCCATGCGTAGCACCTAGTAAGCCAGTGCTTCTCCCCCGACATGATTTCCACAGTCTCTTGAATGCACTTCTCTTAGTGCCCAGTCCGCATCGTCGGGATGTAGGCACCTAAGGAAAGGGAGTGACCTACCTCTGTGGTAAAGGTGCATCTCTACCAAGTAGTATCGGACCGAGGTTCTCTTGATCTTGCGAGCTTGATCAGGGGTTTCAGGGAGCTTTCCTGACTGATAGTAATCCACAATGGGATCCATCCGGCATGGGAGTCGTTCCACGGGGTTGACTTTCCTACCTTCAGCTATGCTCGATGTAGTGATTATCTGGAGTGGTACTCCTTTCGGCAAAGCTTGTCCTCCACATGCAGTTATCTTAGATAGGACGTCAGCTCGATGATTCTGCTGCCTAGGTACCTGCTCGATCTTGAAACCTTTTAAACGGGGCAACAATTCCTGGACTTTTTCGAGGTAGGTTGCCATGTTATCCTCTCTGGCCTGGTACAGACCGATTATTTGATTAACTACCAATTGCGAGTCATATTTGACAAAGAGGTAATCAGCCCCTAGCTCAGCCGCTGTTCTCATTCCTACTAATAAGGCTTTATATTCAGCTTCGTTATTGGTGGTATTGAACTCGAATATGAAACAGTGACAACACTCAACCTTTTCGGGGTCGGTTAGAATGATCCCACCTTCGCTTCATGCTTGATTGGATGCCCCATCGGTATATAAGTTCCAGACTTGATTGATAGGCCAATCTACAGGCTCTTGCTATTTCTGAAGAGCTTGACTCAGGGTCTGGATAGCATCTTGATCGAGAATTGCACTGAATTCTACCACAAAATCTACCAAAGCTTGGGCTTTGATGGTTGTCCTGGCTTTGTACTTGATGTCGAACTGGGTGAGCTCAAGGGCCCACAGCACAAGTCTCTCCGATACCCGGCCTTTGGAGAAATTGACGCAGTGGTTGATCAGTGACCACCACGACTGTATGGGCAAGGAAATAAGGGCGATGCTTCCTGGAAGCAACCACCAAGGCGAAAGCGAGCCTCTCCAGGAGGATGTAGTTCTTTTCTAATTTGGTTAGGGCTCGACTCACGTAGTAGACAGGGCGCTTGACCCCATCTCCGCATTCCTTTACCAATGCTCCGCTAACCGCTGTTTCGGATATTGCCAGGTATAATTGCAGTTCTTCTCTTGGTACCGGGCTGGATAGCAAGGGCGGGCTAGCGAGGTACTTCTTTAGCGATTGGAAAGCGAGCTCGCTATCCTGGTCCAAATTCATGTTCTTCCCTTGTCTAATTTCCTTGAAGAAGGGAATACACTTGTTAGAAGATGTTAACGGAAATTTTGCTCGGGACGAGAAATCTCAGTTAACACCCTCAAGACTACTACCACGTAGGTGGTGGCCAAGATTGATCGTATGTGTAGCAATGTTTTATAAAATAACAAGGAATAATGATACAATTCATTACCCAAAAGAAAACAAGAATATTTTCTTTATTGAACGTGCATGGTATACAAATACAAATTTCTTTATTTTTGCTCTCAATTCTCTCTAGGGTATGGTCGAGTATTTGTCGTATGCCTGTCGAATAGTAGTCTCCTCTTTTCTTTTTCTTTCTTTCTATTTATACATAGTTTTGTACGTTAAATCAACTGATTCTCCCCTTGATTTTCTCAGTCTCTCCCCTCCTTATCGGGCGGGATTTCTCGTTTAAATGTCATTGTCTTTGAGTTAATAGCCGAATTGAGAATATCTTGGTGGAGATCAGTTTGTTTCCTCTTTGGATTCTATTACTTATTCTGCATGCAGGTAACGTTTCCTGATATGATCCAGTGTATCTTCATATCTTCACAGTATGATCCTTTATAGAGGTAGTTGAATATGGTGTGGTGCATCAACTAGTGAGGTCGATCAGTGTTCCGACCTCGATATCTGAGAAGTTTCATCCAGCTAGGAGCCAGATCTGGCTTCCCTTGACCTTTTCGAAGCTAGGTGCGGCTTCCCCTGACCTTTCGAAGCTAGGTGCGGCTTTCTAGGGACATTCTCCTGTGTCAGCGAGGTATATGTGAGTCTCTAGAGCAATTGCGAGGTGACCTCGACTTCGGGGAATTTCTAGTTTTGGTGATGCGGGCTAGATCTGATCGTTCCGGGCTCTATCCCGGATGTTTTCGGAGCCCGTCCTTGTTCCTGGGGTGGTATCGTAGCTCAGCTCTGGATAGAATGGTCTCCTAGTGGAAACTCTCGGGTATGGAGCCAGGTCTGGGAGGTGGAAAATTTTCCTTTGGTCCTTAGCCAATTTTGGTTATTAACAGAAATCCCTTCTGACTTGAACACCAGATGTCGAGCTTGGGGTTGGGGTCATATTTTCACTTTATTTGGGAAATCTTCTTCTTTTTAATGTTACCGAAATATTGGGGAAATCTCCTCATTAGAGTGACGTGATGTGAACCGACTAATTTATCTCCGAATTAATTTGATTGCGCTACGGCAGTCCCTGAAATTTTTTACCGTTACCGGAATCTTGGGGAGATCTCCATCTTAACTGCGTAAGTGATGTGGCGTGAGATGATTAGCATGCTTCTGAGTTAATCCGGTTACGTTACGGTGGTCTCTGAGATTCTTTACCGTTACCGAACGAGGATCTCGATAGCTCGTGTTATTACCCTCCTGCCTATATATATATATATATATATCTCTATTTTTCTCCTCGTCTTCCTCACATCTCTCGAACTAAAAATTTTGCTAAGAAATATTTTCTCTCATAGCCTATCCTCCAAGCTTGCCTTTTTCTTCATTCTTCATCCTTATTGGCTTTTACTATGTCGAAAACCAGTCGCGATTCAGTTGACTCAATAATTGACGGCGAGGAGGTCGTCAGTCTTACTCTGGGGAAACGGGCTAGGAGGAGTTCTGACGGAGACGATTCCCCGCCCACCTCACAACATCGGCGGTCAAGTAGGTATATATCCATTGGGACTGGGTTCTCCAACCATCCTGACCATCCTTTGGATATCGTCGATGAAGATTCTGACAAAAAAAGTGGGCGGTGACGCCGCTGGAGAGCATCGGGTCTCGGCTCTTGGTCCCCTTTTAGAGAGGCTCCCTCCTTATGATTTCCGGGTTGTCCCAGATTCCATCATCGACCTGGTCTTGATTGACCGCTTGAGGTCAAAGTTTGGCATCCCCGACAGCGTATCCATCTCGGTGCCTCACAAAAATTACGAGTTCTTCAACCCCTCTAAAGGCGTGCTTCCGATTCATGTGGCCGCTCTCGAGAACGGGGTCAGGCTTCCCCTTTATCCGACTCTTCGGCGGGCTCTTAACGCCATCCAGCTCGCTCCCCTCCAGTTGACTCCTGGCTTCTGGAGGCATCTGATTGGTTTCCTTGTACTATGGAAGGAACAATGTCAGATGAGTAAGGTGACGAGGGAGCCGGGTGCAGAGGAGCTGGCCTATCTCTTCCAGATTGGGAGACTGTCTGGCGCTCCTCGAGGCCAGTTCTATGCCAAGGCCAAGAACAAGCTCAACTTCATCATTCCTGGTGCTTCAAAGAAGGACCCCGCTTGGAAGGAAGAATGGATCCTTGTGGGGGGATGACTTGGGGAGCTCGATTTTCATTTGAGGGCATGAATTCGAGGTTCCCACGGCTTTCAGTGACAAACCCTCATAGGACCAAGACTCCCTGCCTTCTGAGTTCGAAGCCATCTTGAAGGCTATTCTAGCCCAGAATTATTTGAACCTGAAGTTCCCTACTGCTGAAGCCTTTGATCCTCGTAGGGTGAACAAAAATTTACGGATCTCAGTCTCTATTTCTCGTAAGTGTCATTGAGTTGCTTTGCCTTATTACTCAGCTTGGTTCTAACATTTTCCTTTTTAATCTGCTTATTCACAGTTTTTGTCATGGAACCGGCCACCCACCACATCTCACGCTCTCCTCAAGGTAGAGTTTCTCTTCCCTCCACTGAGGTCGAACCTGCTCTTGCTCATCTATCTCTCTGGCTGGGTCCAAGATGGCCACTCTTGCTTCGCGGGCTTTCCAGGCTTTCGGTAAAGCTCCCCAGGTGGTTGGTCCGGCTGCTTCTGTCCCTTCAGCTGTGGTCGCTAAAGTTGCTACCCCCTCGACTCAACCTCCTGATTCCGCTGCGCTTCCAACAACCAAAGCTTCGGAGGTTTCTGGGAAAGGTGTCGCGAGGGTTCCTTCCAGCCGCTCCCGGCCTCAGTCGAGCTCGGCAGGGTGGGATGAAGTCCTGGAGCAATTCATAGCGTCTTGTCCGGGCGGTGGGATCTCCAAGATGGCTTCCATGCCTGTGGACGTCCTTATTACCAAGGGGTCTGCTATTTTAGCTGAGGTAATTGTATTTCCTTCGTGCTACTCTTGTTAATTCGTTCAGTTTCTAACTCGGGTTATGTATTTTGTAGGCCTTCAAGTTTAATGTTGCGATCGGCCAACAGGTAGCCCTTCTCCGCGATCGGGCTGCAAAAGCCGAAGCCGAAGCTGAGAAAGCCAGGGAATTACTCAAGCAGGCTCAGTCTTTAGTGGAAGAGATGACTTCCAACTAGGGAAAGGTCGAGGTTGAGATGGCTGAGCTTCGCTGCGATCATGAGAGGATGAAGCAATCTTATGATCAGGAGTGTCTTCAATCTCTCCGGCGGGCTAGGCAGCGGGATTCCTGGAGATCTGGGGCTAAAAAGTTAGACCTCGAGAATCAGTCTCTGATTACTCAGGTGACCAAGCTGCAAGCTGAGGCCAAGACCTCATTCAGCGACGGATATTTCTATGCTTCCTTTCAGGTCGTGGAAGCTCTTCCTCCTCCCTTTGATTTGCCATCTATTGCCGGCTGGGATAAACAGGAAATAATGCTCAAGGCTGCCGAGCTATCTCACCCTGAAGGCGACAAGGTGGTCCCTTCGAGCCAAGCAGGAGCTGGGAAACAGCCCGCCCAGACAGATCCTCCATTCCCTCTTCCTACCTTTACTACCTCAGGTCCCGGGGAGTCTTCCAGTAAAGTGTTGTCCTCTCGATCCGAGGAAGGACCAGTCCGGAGATGGTGAAGAGGTTAGGAGCCCGTCTGAGGATCCTTCTTTAACAGAGATGGAGGTCGACAGAAGCCAGACGGGGTCCATGGCTGCCCTTCTTGATGCGGCTATCCCGCCTGAGGTTATGGACGTGATTAATGAGGTTTTGGAGGAAGATCCTGCTGATCGACCGATGGAGCCTCTAAATAGAGGAGCGGTCGGTGAGGATAACCAAGATGGACAGCTATCTGTAGAGGGGGTTGATGGCGAAGATCAGCAAGAAGGAGGAGGAGAGCCAGCGGAGGAGAGCCAAGAGAGTCCCAAAGCTTGAAGCAGTTCATCATGACTTGTTTTTTATTGCCCAAAAAAAGGGGGTGGGCACCCCGTTTTGCCCTTATTAGCTTTCTCTTTTTTTATAGCCCGAGCTCGGGGGTTGGGCTCCCCGTTTGGTGGATGTAGCCTTATCGGGGGATAGGCTCCCCTTGTCCTTAATGAGAAATCGAATCGCTTTTGAGAACTCTCGTTTCATTTCTGGTCTTGAATAGGAACCAGAGTGGCATCTGTAGTAACAATTAAGACTCGTGTAGGGAATTATGATGATTTTGATCCTGCACACGAAACAAACATTTTATTTATATATATATATTTTTTTTGGGGCGATAGCTCGACCAAGGCATCATGAGGGCTACTTAGCTATTTCCTGGTCTTCTAGATCTGGAGGGCAACTATGCTTTTACACTCAGACCCTTCTTGGGGGTGGTAGCCCGACCAAGGCATCAGGAGGGCTACTGAGCTATTTCCTGGTCTCGAGATCTGGAGGGTGATGATAAGGTTTTTACCGTCAGAAACCGTCCGTCAAAACAATTTATAAAACCTATGCGATGCGTTCACAAGTATAAATACAAGCAAAACGGCAAGCACGGGTGTCGTCCACTGAGATCGGGGTAGCGGTGATAAGATTAGGATTAATATAACTAGCAAGCATAAAAGTAAAGTGATAGTGAATGAAGATACAATATAAAATAAACTATGAAAGCAAATAAATGGATGACAATGGAGGGATGAATGAATGATGATGGAACTACGAAGTTGATGTACTCGTAAGTGAATATTGGGGCAATTGCAACAAACTCTCAATTAAGTACGTTTTGACAAATGTAACCAACCTAGGGTGTATAGTGTTGGTATATACCTCTAGCAAGAGGTCAACCTAGGATGTATAGAGAAGACCTCATACTAGCGATTAATCCTTCTTAAGCAACCAACAGTGGCTAGTTACTCAATTGGGACTTGTTCCATGAATGCTCATCTATCTAGCTATGGCTCAACCTATTACTAATGTAGCCATCCTAGGATGTATAGTGATGGCTTCCACTTCCCTCACAAGTGGCCGACCTAGGATGTATAGTGAAGGCCACCCGGTTGGGATTGGATGAGGCTCGAGGTTATCAACCGAATTCTACTCGAAGGTTAGTTCTCGTAAAATCACTAAAGTAGCCAACCTAGGGTGTATAATGGAGGCTTCTAATTCTCTCACAAGTGGCTAACCTAGGATGTATAGTGAAAGCCACTAATTCGAGATTAGATTAAGAGCATGGTTATAGAGCCGGATTTCCGGAAATCCTTCCATTCAATGGAGCATTAGACAACCTAATTGCCTACTCAAGTAATCCAAATCAACATGCAAAGAGGGTGTATCCAAGCAAGTCAATAATGGCAATCAATACAAGTAACGGAATGAAATATAGAGATAGAGTAAATATAACACATAGAGTTTATTTACAAAGCCCAAAATATCCATCAAACAAATAACATCAACCCCATAGTGGGGTATTTTAGCTACTCATGTTCTATTACAAACTAATAACTAAGAGAGAGAGTAGAGATAACCCTTAAAGATTGATCTCCTTCCTTGAAGCTTGAATCCAAGTCTCCTAGTTGCCTTTGATTGAGTAGAGATGGTTTGGATATGAGGGAGATGTGTTACTAGCTTAGAATACAAGTGTTGGGAGGTATGGTGATCTTTTGGTTCGTTCCCATCCTTTTCTATTTATAGAGGATGGAAAAATAAGTCATTTAAGCTCGAAACTCGAAACTGTCGCGCGCAGAGTGCGGGTGGAGTGCGGGTGAATTACCCGCACTGTACCCGCACTGTAAGGGTTTTCTTCATCTTCAGGTCTCTGATCTGGGCAATAGTGCGGGTGGAGTGCGGTTGGATTACCCGCACTTGACTCGCACTCGACCCGTACTGTAGTCGCACTTGAGTCATGAAAATACACTCTTAACGTGTGTCTACAACCTAGAGGGGGGGTGAATGGGTTGTTAATCGATTATTACCAATTTTTCGATTAGTCAATATTAAACAAATAACCCAATTAAATCAAACATACAAAATCAAGTGTAAAGTGCGGAATAATAAATACCACTTGATTTTTACGTGGAAACCCTTAAACAAAGGGAAAAACCACGGGCTATCCTTCTAGCCACACACGATCCTCAAATCCACTATATGAGTAAAAAGTTACACCCTCAAGTGATACTCGGACTCTCACTCTAGATAACCTCAGGCTATGGACACTACCACTCGCCACTCTTGGTTCAATCCCTAGTGATATCCACTGATACACTACTATTGGCGTGAGCACCTCCTGCTCTACCCGCAGGCCTTTTACAATGGATTCTTGACCAATGCTTGCCAACCACAACTTGGTTGCAAGACTTCAATGCTTGTGCAACTTCACCCGAAGCCACAAGACTTTGACTCAATGAAGAGTAGGGTCTAAGTGAACAATCAATGAATGCTCAACACAATATATGTTAGACCAAACATACAATGCTTAACTAGATGTAGATAATGCAATACAACATCTAGTTATCAAATAATGCCTACATGTACACACATGAGGTCTCAATTAGTTGTAGAGAAATTCTAACAACCTAATTGTCAATTAAATTCACATAAACATTCATAAACTTGACTAGATGCACAAAGACAACCTAATCATCAATTAAGCATACATGAATATTTATGGATTAGCTATTTAGGCATATATGACCTAATAATGCAAGCTATCACAAACAAACACAATCAAATATTCATGAACATTAACTAGTTGATTAAAACACAACTTCTAAACCTAGTTATCAATTAATCACACATGAATATTTATGACCTAGCGTTTTTAGGCAAAAATGACCTAATCAATTAAGCTATCAAAATGCAAACCCAATCATGTTATCAAGACTCATAAATATGCAATAATAGAGTCCAGGTATTTAATCATGCAATAAATACCTAATCTAGAGTAAGAAGAACAATAAATGATATTCAAAGAAGTTCTTGCTTACCTAGTCATGAAACAATGAAGACCCATGCTCAAATGATGTTGAATGATGCAAGATGGAGATGGGTTTTGGGTTTGGAGAGTCAAAGAAGCTTTCTTGAAGCTTTCTTGAAGCTTTCTCTCTCTAGGAGCTCTAACCTCTCTCTAAAAATGAATTTTTGAGCTCTTGGTCGGCCAAGAAGAGAAGAGGAAGAATATATATGAAGTCCTAGTTAAAACTATGTCGTTTTGAACTTGGGAAACAGAATCCCGTCAAAACCGCTTGCTAGACCGCGGCTCAGGTAAGTGTCCAGACCGCAGTACATACTGCAGTGCACCGTCTGGACAACACCGCGGTTGGGACCGCTGTGCGTGCAAGTGCACAGGTCGTGGTCCACGTCGTACATGACGCACTGGAGAATACCGCTCTGTGCGCCACGATGCAAGCAGAGCCTGCCGAGCGGTCTAGGCCGCGCTAAAGGGAAAAATCCTTTTTAACACTCAAGAGAAAAGTCTATCTTACATGAATGTTGTGCAAGTGTGAAGTGAGTGAGATGCACACAATGAAGCACAATTAACATGTCAAACATGTTATCAACTAAGATACAATGCAAGATATGATATCTAATGTAAGCTAGTGAGTGTTTTAGAAAAGGATGCACACTTATGCAAACAGTAAAGAACACAAATGCAAGATAAACAAAACATGCATGAAGTGTGTGTGCACACCTAAACTCTTCAAGAGACAAAGTCAAGTGAACATACCTTTTGCTCTTGAAGTCATGGAGATGCTTGGAAGCTTGCCAATACGGACCTAAGCTACCCATTACACAATCATCCCCAATGTGGTGGTTTGTCATGAAATAAGCCAATCATAAAATCGAGGTCCTTACAATCTCCCCCTTTGGCTATTTCATGACAAAACAACCACTCACAAATATTCCTCACAAAATAAAATAAAGCTATTGTCCATGATCACTTCTACAATACAAAAGAGATTCCTAGAATCTAAATATTCAATATCTTCTTTCTCTTTGTAGAGTCATCAATGTACCTACACACAATAGCAAGAAGCACTTTCTAAGAACAAGTGCAGGTGAGGTGAACAAATAAAAACAAGCATTGCACTCAATAACAAATAAAGCAATACAAAGAATGCATGTGCAATGCTCCCCCTAAAAGGTTACTCTCCCTCATGATTTCTCCCCCAAAGCATAGCATAAACAATGCTCCCCTTATATCTCTCACTCCCCCTATTTCTCTCAAGACTTCTCCCCCTTTTTGTCATGAGATAGGCAAAGGAGCTCCCCCTATTGGGTTGCTTTAGCAAAGAGAACTATTCGCACAATTACATTGCATAATCATATACACAAACTTTATGCAACTTAAATAATTGAGAGAGATTCAAGGAGATTATATTCAAAAAATGTGTGCGTGTGAAAGGTTGCTTAGCATGTAATACAAAATACTATTATTCTCATGCATAAAAATCAATCAAAGCAACACTCAACAGGATTTCCAAATGAAGTCAAACCAATTAAGACTCTGTTGTTATGATAAGAAGATATATATCCAAGCATTTGTGTGCAAGTGTACTAATCACAACAAAAGTATATCATCTTTTCTTCATTGAAAGATACATCATCAATCAACAATTTTGATGTCAAAAATAAGCAATGCAACACCACACATAACAGTCATATAACAACATTTTCTGTTTTTCTCTTTTTTTTTTCTGTTTTTCTCCATATTCCTAGCAAGCATGTATTTCTGTTTATCATGCTAATGTAACTCTCCTGATGGCTTTCACTCGGTTTCAAATGAGTAGCCTTTTCCAACATTGGGCGGCTCCACGTCATATTGCCAGTAGCCCTTTTCAAGAGAGAGCTTAAGAATGCATATCTAGGAATCATGAACATGGAGAATAATTTGAGGTCAATCAAATGTACTAACACGTAGAACATTCCTCAAACAGATAAGCATGCTCAAGCAATAATAGAAGTCATGCATTATCATACAAAGCAACCGTGCAATGGTGTAATCAAAAACATTATACAATTATTAATCAATGTTATTCACCAAACACACTCAAGCAATCATAAAAGAGCATAAAATAAGCCAACTTTTTGCATATAGCAAATCATGCAAGATTGCTCTCTTTGCTTGAGCTCCCCTCATGGGGTCAATTTCAACCAAGTCAATGGGAGACATGAGCTCCTATAGACCTATCAAGTCCAATGGATCTAATTGCATCTACGGGAGTCACATGGGCACTAAGGCAAGCGGGTTCATTCTTTCTAACCCACCTAGGTTCCACTTTAACATTTTTAGTGGTCATAGACATGTTTCTAGGTTCCCTAGGTTTATGCAAACTTGCCCTATTTTTCAACCGTTTTTCTTTCATGCTCTCTAATCTATACCTCTTAATGTAATTTAAGCAATTTGGTCTTAAGTGACCAATCATACCACAATAATGACAAGTAGGTACAAAGTAAGGATTTATACCATAGCATTGTGATCTCATCGAGGCATCGCCATGTTGATGAGGTTGTCTTTGATGGTGCATCGGTTTGCTTCTCCTAGGAGCTTGAGCCGATTGGTGGCACCTTTGTGGTTTTGCTTGTAGAGGTGGTTGAGCCGGTTGATCATGCCACCTTGGTTGAGTATGCCACTTATGGTCACCTCCTTTCTTGATAGTTGACTTGTTAAAGGAGGTGGTTGGCTTCTCAAGGAATTATCCTTTCTTCTTGGATTGCCTAGGCTTTGGTTGGGATGCCAAGGCTTGTGTGGACTTTCCTTGAGTTGAAGGTTGCTTGGATGAAGCTTTGCTCTTGCCTTGAGCTTGAGGTTGTTTGACCTTGGCCTTCTTTAATTCTTCAAGGCACCTCATCTCTCTTTCCTTGACAATCTTCAAGGAGTTTTCATTGTTGGCAAGTTCTTCTTTCATGGCCTTCATCCGTTGATGGCAATCTTTAATCTCCTTCTCATATTCGGACATATCAATCACGTCCGACTTCAAGGAGTCATTTAACTTAGCCTTTAATCAAAGATTATCCTTTTCCAATTTAAGGATATCATTTTCTCTCTCCTTTAAGGACTTTTGAAGAAAGTCAATGAACTCTTGGTTGTGCACATTGTTGTCACAAGAGTTCCCGGAGCATGATCCATCACTATCAAGGCTTCTCCCACTTGTACTTGTGAGAGTCATATCATCAAGGCTTGCTTCACTCAAGCATGCTCCTCTTCGGTTTCCAAGTTCAAGGCCACCCATCTTGAAATCTTCAAGTGATAAACATTTGGTGATGGCTTGAGTTTCTTCATGGTAGGAACCCGGAAATGCGAAGTAGTTGATCTCACTAGCAACCGAGCTTGTGGAGCACTCTTCAACTACTTCAACTTCACTATCACTCCAAGTAGCGATCATAGTTTCTCCTCCCTTCTTGTACTTCAAGTTACCACACATGGAGGCAAGGTGGCCAACTCAACGACACTCAAGGCAAGGGTCATCTTTCCTTGACTTTTTCTTTTCCTCCTTCACGCTGAAGGTCATACATTTCTCCTCCTTCACTTTGGAGGTCAAACCCTTCTTTTGAGATTTTGTAAATCTCTTAAATCTCTCAACCATGAGAGTCATCTCCTCATCGGAGTCACTTCCTACACTAGAGAGTGAGACACTCCTTTCACTTTGCCTCTCATCAAATGAGTCAACTTCCTCATCAAGAATTTCACCTTGGTCACGTGACAAGGCACTCTTGCCTTCTTCTACTTCCACATAAGAGACTCCAAAGGCTGTGTAGTTGATGGCAAGTTCTTCATCATCCGAGGAATCTTCTACACTCTCACTATCACTTGATAAGATAGCCATCGCCTTTTCTCTTCTCTTGTCCTTCAAGTTAGTACAATCCTTAGAGATATGCCCGAATCCTTCACATTCAAAGCATTGAATCCCCGTTCTTGAAGGCTTCTCTTGACTTGGCTCAATCTTCTTGAAGTGGGTTTTCTTCTTGAAGTCATTTTCCTTAGAGCCACGGCCACTCTTTTGTAGCTTCAAGAATTTCTTGAATCTCTTCACCATTAGAGCCATGTCTTCATCCGAGTCATCATCCCCCTTCTCAATCTTGGAGGTCCTCAAGGCTAACCCCTTTTGCTTCTTGGGAGGTGTGGAGGTAGGACCCCGTCTAGATTCATAGGCAAGTAGCCTTCCAATCACTTCACTTGGCTTCATAGTCTTGAAGTCCTTGTTTTCTTCAAGAGCCGTCACTTTGGATTCGAATCTAGCGGGAAGTGACCTCATGATCTTTTGCTTGATCCTCCTATCCGAATACGGGTCACCTAGTTGATGGCTTTGATTCACAATGTCCATCAACTTCACTTGGAAGTCATTAAAGCACTCATGCTCTTCCATCTTGATCGTCTCAAATTGTGCTTGAAGAACTTGGAGCTTGGAATCCTTAACCACTTCGGTTCCCTCATGCGCCGTCTCTAGAATCTTCCAAGCTTCATGTGCATTTTTGGTGATTTGGATGAGTTTGTATTGGCTCTCATCCACTGCACAAAACAAAGCATGCATTGCTTTGTTGTTCCACTTTGAAGCTTCAAATTCTTGTGTGCTCCATTGAGACTTAGGCTTGGAGACTTCACTTCCATCTTCGGTGGTCATTGTTGGAGGAGTGTAGCCATCTTCAATTGCCATCCAAGCTCGATCACTTATTTGGAAAATATGGGACTCCATCTTGCCTTTCCATGAGGCATAATTGTCACCCTTGAGCAAATGAGGTCGTATGCTCGATGCTCCCTCATTACTCATCCCAAAGTCACTCATAGTGTTTGGGTAATATGAATGAAAATGAATGCAACCAATAAGATGCACACAAATGCAAGACACACACAATCAAGAGCAAGGATCACCTAAGTATATCTAGGAACCCGCTCTGATACCAATTGAAAATACACTCTTAACGTGTGTCTACAACCTAGAGGGGGGGTGAATGGGTTGTTAATCGATTATTACCAATTTTTCGATTAGTCAATATTAAACAAATAACCCAATTAAATCAAACATACAAAATCAAGTGTAAAGTGCGGAATAATAAATACCACTTGATTTTTACGTGGAAACCCTTAAACAAAAGGAAAAACCACGGGCTATCCTTCAAGCCACACACGATCCTTAAATCCACTATATGAGTAAAAAGTTACACCCTCAAGTGATACTCGGACTCTCACTCTAGATAACCTCAGGCTATGGACACTACCACTCGCCACTCTTGGTTCAATCCCTAGTGATATCCACTGATACACTACTATTTGCGTGAGCACCTCCTGCTCTACCCGCAAGCCTTTTACAATGGATTCTTGACCAATGCTTGCCAACCACAACTTGGTTGCAAGACTTCAATGCTTGTGCAACTTCACCCGAAGCCACAAGACTTTGACTCAATGAAGAGTAGGGTCTAAGTGAACAATCAATGAATGCTCAACACAATATATGTTAGACCAAACATACAATGCTTAACTAGATGTAGATAATGCAATACAACATCCTAGTTATCAAATAATGCCTACATGTACACACATGAGGTCTTAATTAGTTGTAGAGAAATTCTAACAACCTAATTGTCAATTAAATTCACATAAACATTCATAAACTTGACTAGATGCACAAAGACAACCTAATCATCAATTAAGCATACATGAATATTTATGGATTAGCTATTTAGGCATATATGACCTAATAATGCAAGCTATCACAAACAAACACAATCAAATATTCATGAACATTAACTAGTTGATTAAAACACAATTTCTCAACCTAGTTATCAATTAATCACACATGAATATTTATGACCTAGCTTTTTTAGGCAAAAATGACCTAATCAATTAAGCTATCAAAATGCAAACCCAATCATGTTATCAAGACTCATAAATATGCAATAATAGAGTCCAGGTATTTAATCATGCAATAAATACCTAATCTAGAGTAAGAAGAACAATAAATGATATTCAAAGAAGTTCTTGCTTACCTAATCATGAAATAAAGAAGACCCATGCTCAAATGATGTTGAATGATGCAAGATGGAGATGGGTTTTGGGTTTGGAGAGTCAAAGAAGCTTTCTTGAAGCTTTCTCTCTCTAAGAGCTCTAACATCTCTCTAAAAATGAATTTTTGAGCTCTTGGTCGGCCAAGAAGAGAAGAGGAAGAATATATATGAAGCCCTGGTTAAAACTATGTTGTTTTGAACTTGGGAAACAGAATCCCGTCAAAACCGCTTGCTAGACCGCGGCTCAGGTAAGTGTCCAGACCGCGGTACATACATCAGTGCACCGTCTGGACAACATCGCGGTTAGGACCGCTGTGCGTGCAAGTGCACAGGTCGCGGTCCACGTCGCACATGACGCACTGGAGAATACCGCTCCGTGCGCCGCTGTGCAAGCAGAGCCTGCCGAGAGGTTTAGGCCGCGCTAAAGGGAAAAATCCCTTTTTAACACTCAAGAGAAAAGTCTATCTTACATGAATGTTGTGCAAGTGTGAAGTGAGTGAGATGCACACAATGAAGCATAATTAACATGTCAAACATGTTATCAACTAAGATACAATGCAAGATATGATATCTAATGTAAGCTAGTGAGTGTTTTAGAAAAGGATGCACACTTATGCAAACAGTAAAGAACACAAATGCAAGATAAACAAAACATGCATGAAGTGTGTGTGTGCACCTAAACTCTTCAAGAGACAAAGTCAAGTGAACATACCTTTTGCTCTTGAAGTCATGGAGATGCTTGGAAGCTTGCCAATACGGACCTAAGCTACCCATTACACAATCATCCCCAATGTGGTGGTTTGTCATGAAATAAGCCAATCATAAAATCGAGGTCTTTTCAAGTCGCACTGTACTATCAGGTGCAAAATCCCTCCTCTGTTTTGAGCAATAGTGCGGGTGGAGTGTTTGTGGATGACCCGCACTGTACTCGCACTCTAATGTCAGGTGCAACTTCAACTTCTCTGGTTTGGCAACAGTGCCGGTGAAGTGCGGTTGGATGACCCGCACTGTACCCGCACTTTAACGTCAGGTGCAACTCAGCTTCTCTGGCTTTGGCAACAGTGCGGGTGGAGTGCTGTTGGATGACCCGCACTGGACCCGCACTGGACCCGCACTGTAACTCTTCTCCTGTATCAAGTCCCGGCTATGATCATGAGTGTGGTTGGAGCGCGGTTGGAGTGCGGTTGCGACCCGCACTTGACCTGCACTGTAGAGTTACTTTTTGATCCTTTGTCTTTCCTTTTGCCCCTTTTCTGCCAGAATCACTGCAACATGCTTCAAAACCCCGAATTACATCAATTGCCTGCAATTAGCACTAATGAGCCTATTAGACATAAAAGACATAATATATATAGAAAATACACACGAGAACGAGACAAAGGAATAGGAATGAGGGCCGAAATATACAACAATTTAGGCACGATCAAACACCCCAAAATCAAACCTTTGCTCGTCCTCGAGCAAACATAAAACGAAACAAATAAGACACAAACTAAAAATGACTCGAACTAAAAACTTTCCTAGACACTGATCGTGCCTAAATTATTGTATATTTCGGCCTTCATTCCTATTCCTTTGCCTCGTTCTTGTGTGTATTTTCTATATATTTTATGTCTAATAGGCTCATTAGTGCTAATTGCAGGCAATAGATGTAATTTGGGGTTTGGAAGCATGTTGCAGTCATTCTGGCAGAAAAGGGGCAAAAGGAAAGACAAAGGATCATAAGCAGCTCTACAGTGCGGGTCAAGTGCGGGTCAAGTGCGGGTCGCAACCGCACTCCAACTGCGCTCCAACCACACTCATGATCATAGCCGGGACTTGATATAGGAGAAGAGTTACAGTGCGGGTCCATTGCGGGTCATCCAACCGCACTCCACCCGCACTGTTGCCAAAGCCAGAGAAGCTGAGTTGCACCTGACGTTAAAGTGTGGGTATAGTGCGGGTCATCCAACCGCACTATTGCAAAACCAGAGAAGCTGAAGTTGCACCTGACATTAGAGTACGGGTACAGTGTGGGTCATCCACAAGCACTCCACCCGTACTATTGCTCAAAACAGAGGAGGGATTTTGCACCTGACAGTACAGTGCGACTCAAGTGCGAATACAGTGCGGGTCAAGTGCGAGTCAAGTGCGGGTAATCCAACCGCACTCCACCCGCACTATTGTCCAGATCAGAGACCTGAAGATGAAGAAAACCCTTACAGTGCGGGTACAGAGTGGGTAATTCAACCGCATTCCACCTGCACTCCGAGCGCGACAGCTTCTGGTTTCAAGCTTAAGTGACCTATTTTCCCATCCTCTATAAATAGAAAAGGATGGGAACGAACCAAATCATAACCAGACCTCCCAACACTTGTATCTTTAGCTAGTAACACATCTCCCTATCATCCAAACCATCTCTACTCAATCAAAGGCAACTAGGAGACTTAGATTCAAGCTTCAAGGAAAGAGATCAATCTTCAAGGGTTATCTCTACTCTCTCTCTCTCTTAGTTTATTTGTTTGTAATAGAACATGAGTAGCTAAAATACCCCACTATGGGGTTGATGTTATTTGTATGATGGATATTGGGCTTTGTAAATAAACTCCATGTGTTATATTTATTCTATCTCTATGTTTTATTCCATTACCTGTATTGATTTCCATTATTGATTTGCTTGGATACACCCTCTTTGCATGTTGATTTGGATTACTTGAGTAGACAATTAGGTTGTCTAATGCTTAATTGAATGGAAGGATATCCAGAAATCCGGCTCTAAAACCATGCCCTTAATCTAATCTTGAATTAGTGGCTTTCACTATACATCCTAGGTTAACCACTTGTGAGAGAATTAGAAGCCTCCACCATACACTCTAGGTTGGCTACTTTAGTGATTCTACCAGAACTAACCTTCGAGTAGAATTCGGTTGATAACCTAAAGCCTCAACCAATCTCAAACGGGTGGCCTTCACTATACATCCTAGGTTGGCCACTTGTGAGGGAATTGGAAGCCATCACTATACATCCTAGGATGGCGACATTAGTAATAGGTTGAGCCATAGCTAGATAGATGAGCATTCATGGAACAAGTCCCAATTGAGTAACTAGCCACTGTTGGTTGCTTAAGAGGGATTAATCGCTAGTATGAGGTCTTCACTATACATCCTAGGTTGACCTCTTGCTAGAGATATATGCCAACACTATACACCCTAGGTTGGTCACATTTGTCAAAACGTTCTTACTTGAGAGTTTGTTGCAATTGCCCCAATATTCACTTACGAGTCCATCAACTCCATAGTTCCATCATCATTCATTCATCCCTCCATTGTCATCCATTTATTTGCTTTCATAGTTTATTTTATATTGTATCTCCACTCACTATCACTTTACTTTTATGCTTGCTAGTTATATTAATCCTAATCTTATCACCGCTACCCCGATCTCAGTGGACGACACCCGTGCTTGCCGCTTTGCTTGTATTTATACTTGTGAACGCATCGCATAGGTTTTATAAATTGTTTTGACGGACGGTTTTCTGACGGCAAAAACCTTCTCATCAAATGGCGCCGCTGCCGGGGATCGGTGTGCGTAGTAGTGATTAGATTAGTTTTAATATTATTAGTTTATTAGTTGTTTTTAGTTTTGTTAGTTTCTTTTTATTATTTCGGTAGTTTTGTTTTTGTTTGTTTCAGGACTCTATGGATTCCTTTTGGCAAAATTCTGGGTCAAGCTACCAGCCTAACGAGAATGCCTACAGCTCGTCATTCCAGTCAAATTCCGTTGAAGATCAACTACAAAATTTCATGAAGAATCATGTGCGGGAGACTGAGCAGATGATAGCTTCTCAACAAGAGACTCAAGCCTTCATAGAAGAGAAAACCACCCAAATGCTCAAATCTGCCCAGCAGTCTACCCCGGTAAATCAGAGTTGTTTCCAAGTTAAAGAAACCAAGCCGGTGGATTCCTCCAATTTCTCAAAAGAAGACATGTATAAGCTTCGAATAGAATTTGAAGCGGAGTGAAGCAAGAGATTGGACGAGATGGACAGGATGATCAAGATGAACCAGCAGCTTATGAGCGTGAGCACAGAGCTAGTGTTGGAAAGGGGTGTGTTGAAGGATGAGAATGAAGCACTTCAAGAGAGAGAAGCCTTGGGAATGGAAAAGGCGAGTAATCTCCAAGATTTGAACAAGAAACTATTATCTGAAGTGAAGATGCTCAGGGTTGAGAATGGTACTCTCAAGAAGACAAATGGTGAAGTCTCCAACAAGAACAAAGAATTGGAGGAACGACTTGAGAGATTTGAAGTCGAGAAGAGTACCACATCGAAGGCTTTGGAGAACTTAGTGAGGCTATCAAAAGATTTTGAAGATGAGATAGCTCACAAGTCCAAGAAGATGCAAATGGAGGTTGACCAAAAAGCCAATGCCTTAGAGGAAGCAAAGGTAGCACTAAGCAAAAAGGAGGCGGAGGTCAAGGCGTTACAAGTAAAACAAATCAAACGTCCTCAAGACCACGCATCAAAGGGGAGTTTCTCTAACTCTCATATCTTTTGCTATGCATGTTCTAAGATAGATCACTTTAAGGCTAAAAATTACAAGCCAAATCAACGTAGGAAAACTAGAGGTCCTAGGAATAGATGGAGTCCACCTAGGGTCAAGCAAATATGGGTAAGGAAAGACCAAGTGCACTTATATCGAAACATGTTAAAGGAAAAGATAATGAAGTCACCTAAATTTATTTGGGTAGTGGAAAATAGAGAATTTCCTAACTTGGTCAAACCACCCTTAGAGGACCCTAGCCTCTCCATGAATACATCCCATTGAATAATTTTGATGCATGTAGTTAGTTTTATGTTTTATGTTGTTTAAATTCAATAAATTGTGATGTTGGGATATTTTTGTTCGAATGTTTTACTTTGTGGATATTTGCACATTGAATTTATTGATTATATTTGTGGATGACAGAGCCGGAGGCTCTTGTGCAAGTATGAATGCATGTGCTTTATATTGTTTAAATCGGTTTGGGGGTTGTTCATGCCCCATTCCGTCAATTTTGATAAAATGCATGATGTTAAGCTTGACTTGTTCTTCAATGATATATTGCATGAATTGCCTTTATTTTGTGAGCCTTGTTTGAGTCAATTTTATTCTGTGGGGGCATTGATTGTGGTTGAATAGTGCCTAGGTTTGTTTGAGTCATGTTAGGTGCGTGCCGCTAGGCCAGATTCTCTTGTCTTCAACATTGAGGACAATGTTGGGTTTTGGTTTGTGGGTGTTGACGCCTTTTTGAGTCGTCTCTTGTGTCTTGAGTCATTTTTGTGTGTTATTTTCGAAAAAGTTGCTGCTTAGCCAGAATTTTGAGCTTATTTAGCTTGGTGAGATACCTGGAGCATAGTGTTTATGGCGAATGTGTGTATGCTTTGTGTGCTTATTCAATAACTCTTAGTCACTTTAGGGGTCTCACTTGCACTTCATGGGCTAGTCTCATCTTCTAGTGTCCAGGTTTAGGGAACTCGGTGCTCAAGCGCCTTGTTCTAATAGTGGAGATTTTCCTTGTGAGATCACAAACACAAGCCAAAAGCGTGTATATTTGAGGGAAAATGTTTTTCAAATCTGTAAACACTATTCAAACACCATGCATAGTCTCACTACATCAAAAATCATCATTTGTCATTGAACATGCATCATATATGTGGATTGGTTGACGGAAACTTTTATTCCCTTGGTAGATTGATCCTTTGAAGTGATATTAGGCAATGTGTGTTTTAGCCACTCAAAAAGAAAGCCTAAATACTTCCCATTCCCGTAATATGTGTGCTCCCAAGCCAATTTTGAAGCCAAACACATATAGACTTTTCCATTCTACAACCACGTTATCCATGACCCAAGCAACCTAAACACTTAGCCAACCCTCTCTTAATTGATCTTGTTGAGGCTTAGGAATGTAGGGTTGTGCTTTAATTTGATAAATGGCGTGTACCTAGGCAAGAGTAATGAGTTGTGAAAATGTGCATAGTAAAAAGGCATGAAAGGAAAAGAAAAGAAAAGAAGCAAAAAGTAACAAAAGAAAAATATGCTTCAAATGCCTTGTGTCAATTGTAAATGCTACTCAAATGGGTAACATGAGTAGTTAAAGATTGCACGTAGAGTCTAATTGTATGCCTGGACGCCATATTGTATTTGGAAGTGGAGTTGCACGAGAAATTAAATGCTTAAGTGTAGAATGTATTACCTTAACTTGGTTGATTAGTGCTTGTTCCTAAATTCTCATTCTTCTAATCACCATTCACCATGGCCACGTTACAACCAAATGGAAAGACCTAATTGATCTTAGGGGACGTCTAGATTGGGAATATTAGTTAATGAATTCTCTTTCCACGTACATGACACGTGATTCTTTCATTAGACTCACTCACTGAAAACAGCGTTTATTCTACACTAAATGTATGCAACTAAGTTGATTCAGTTACATAAATTCATTGGCATACATGTTGCATGAGTGTGAACCTAGGTTCTGAGAGGAAAGATAAGAGAGAATCCATGTGAGAACCTATTTTCGAAGCGAATTATGCTCGAGGTGTGAGAGTGAGTAGTTTCTGAGGTGGGGGCATTTTAAGTGTGGGATTCGTGTTGTGCCAGCTTCCCTTGGGGTGTCTTCGAGTTGTTTAGAACATGTCGCATATGCTCATTCCTCACTCCCATTTGCTTTTGCGTATCTCCCTGCTAGTTGGTTCTGCAGCAAGTTTTTCTTTGTGTCTAGGAAAGTTTTTAGTTCGAGTCATTTTTAGTTTGTGTCTTATTTGTTTCATTTTATGTTTGCTCGAGGACGAGCAAAGGTTTGGTTTGGGGGTGTTTGATCATGCCTAAATTGTTGTATATTTCGGCCCTCATTCCTATTCCTTTGCCTCGTTCTTGTGTGTATTTTCTATATATTTTATGTCTAACATGCTCATTAGTGCTAATTGCAGGCAATAGATGTAATTTGGGGTTTGGAAGCATGTTGCAATGATTCTGGCAGAAAAGGGGCAAAAGGAAAGACAAAGGATCATAAGCAGCTTTACAGTGCGGGTCAAGTGCGGGTCGCAACCGCACTCCAACCGCGCTCCAACCACACTCATGATCATAGCCGGGACTTGATACATGAGAAGAGTTACAGTGCGGGTCATCCAACCGCACTCCACCCGTACTGTTGCCAAAGCCAGAGAAGCTGAGTTGCACCTGACGTTAAAGTGCGGGTACAGTGCGGGTCATCCAACCGCACTCCACCCGCACTGTTGCCAAACCAGAAAAGCTGAAGTTGCACCTGACATTAGAGTACGGGTACAGTGCGGGTCATCCACCAGCACTCCACCCGCACTATTGCTCAAAACAGAGGAGGGATTTTGCACCTGACAGTACAGTGCGACTCAAGTGCGAATACAGTGCGGGTCAAGTGCGAGTCAAGTGCGGGTAATCCAACCGCACTCCACCCGCACTATTGCCTCCACCCGCACTATTGCCCAGATCAGAGACCTGAAGATGAAGAAAACCCTTACAGTGCAGGTACAGTACGGGTAATTCAACCGCACTCAACCCGCACTCCGAGTGCGACAGCTTCTGGTTTCAAGCTTAAGTGACCTATTTTCCCATTCTCTATAAATAGAAAAGGATGGGAACGAACCAAATCATAACCAGACCTCCCAACACTTGTATCTTTAGCTAGTAACACATCTCCCTATCATCCAAACCATCTCTACTCAATCAAAGGCAACTAGGAGACTTGGATTCAAGCTTCAAGGAAAGAGATCAATCTTCAAGGGTTATCTCTACTCTCTCTCTTAGTTTATTTTTTTGTAATAGAACATGAGTAGCTAAAATACCCCACTATGGGGTTGATGTTATTTGTATGATGGATATTGGGCTTTGTAAATAAACTCTATGTGTTATATTTATTCTATCTCTATGTTTTATTCCATTACTTGTATTGATTTCCATTATTGATTTGCTTGGATACACCCTCTTTGCATGTTGATTTGGATTACTTGAGTAGACAATTAGGTTGTCTAATGCTCAATTGAATGGAAAGATTTCCGGAAATCCGGCTCTAAAACCATGCCCTTAATCTAATCTTGAATTAGTGGCTTTCACTATACATCCTAGGTTAGCCACTTGTGAGAGAATTAGAAGCCTCCACTATACACCCTAGGTTGGCTACTTTAGTGATTCTACGAGAACTAACCTTCGAGTAGAATTCGGTTGATAACCTAAAGCCTCAACCAATCTCAAACGGGTGGCCTTCACTATACATCCTAGGTTGGCCACTTGTGAGGGAATTGGAAGCCATCACTATACATCCTAGGATGGCGACATTAGTAATAGGTTGAGCCATAGCTAGATAGATGAGCATTCATGGAACAAGTCCCAATTGAGTAACTAGCCACTGTTGGTTGCTTAAGAGGGATTAATCGCTAGTAGGAGGTCTTCACTATACATCCTAGGTTGACCTCTTGCTAGAGATATATGCCAACACTTACACCCTAGGTTGGTTACATTTTTCAAAACGTACTTACTTGAGAGTTTGTTGCAATTGCAACAATATTTACTTACGAGTCCATCAACTCCATAGTTCCATCATCATTCATTCATCCCTCCATTGTCATCCATTTATTTGCTTTCATAGTTTATTTTATATTGTATCTTCATTCACTATCACTTTACTTTTATGCTTGCTAGTTATATTAATCCTAATCTTATCACCGCTACCCCGATCTCAGTGGACGACACCCGTGCTTGCCGCTTTGCTTGTATTTATACTTGTGAACGCGTCGCATAGGTTTTATAAATTGTTTTGACGGACGGTTTTCTGACGGCAAAAACCTTCTCATCAGACACAAAGAAAAACTTGCTGCAGAACCAACTAGCAGAAAGATACGCAAAAGCAAATGGAATTGAGGAATGAGCATATGCGAAATGTTCTAAACAACTCGAAGACACCCCAAGGGAAACTAGCACAACACGAATCCCACACTTAAAATGCCCGCGCCTCAGAAACTACTCACTCTCACACCTCGCGCATAATTCGCTTCGAAACTAGTTTCTCACATGGATTCTCTCTTATTTTTCTTCTCAGAACCTAGGTTCACACTCATACAACATGTATGCCAATAAATTTATGTAACTGAATCAACTTAGTTGCATACATTTAGTGTAGAATAAATGTTGTTTTTAGTGAGTGAGTCTCATGAAAGAATCACGTGTCATGAACGTGGAAAGAGCATTCATTAACTAATATTCCCAATCTAGACGTCCCCTAAGATCAACTAGGTCTTTTCCATTTGGTTTTAACGTGGCCACGGTGAATGGTGATTAGAAGAATGAGAAATTTAGGCACAAGCACTAATCAACCAAGTTAAGGCAATACATTCTACACTTAAGCATTTAATTTCTCGTGCAACTCCACTTCCAAATACAATATGGCGTCCATGCATACAATTAGACTCTACGTGCAATCTTTAACTACTCATGTTACCCATTTGAGTAGCATTTACAATTGACACAAGGCATTTGAAGCATATTTTTCTTTTGTTACTTTTTGCTTCTTTTCTTTTCTTTTCTTTTCATGCCTTTTTACTATGCACATTTTCACAACTCATTACTCTTGCCTAGGTACACGCCATTTATCAAATTAAAGCACAACTCTACATTCCTAAGCCTCAACAAGATCAATTAAAAGAGGGTTGGCTAAGTGTTAAGGTTGCTTGGGTTATGGATAACGTGGGTGTAGAAAGGAAAAGTCTATATGTGTTTGGCTTCAAAATTGGCTTGGGAGCACAAATATTACGGGAATGGAAAGTATTTAGGCTTTCTTTTTGAGTAGCTAAAACACACATTGCCTAATATCACTTCAAAAGATCAATCTACCAAGGGAATAAAAGTTTCCGTCAACCAATCCACATATATGATGCATGTTCAATGACAAATGATGATTTTTGATGTAGTGAGACTATGCATGGTGTTTGAATAGTGTTTACAGATTTGAAAAACATTTTCCCTCAAATATACACGCTTTTGGCTTGTGTTTGTGATCTCACAAGGGAAATCTCCACTATTAGAACAAGGCGCTTGAGCACCTAGTTCCCTAAACTTGGACACTAGAAGATGAGACTAGCCCATGAAGTGCAAGTGAGACCCCTAAAGTGACTAAGAGTTATTGAATAAGCACACAAAGCATACACACATTCACCATAAACACTATGCTCCAGGTATCTCACCAAGCTAACTAAGCTCAAAATTCTGGCTAAGCAACAACTTTTTTGAAAATAAGACACAAAAATGACTCAAGACACAAAAGACGAGTCAAAAAGGCGTCAACACCCCCAAACCAAAACCCAACATTGTCCTTAATGTTGAAGACAAGAGAATCTGGCCTAGCGGCACGCACCTAACATGACTCAAACAAACCTAGGCACTAATCAACCACAATCAATGCCCCCACAGAATAAAAATGACTCAAACAAGGCTCACAAAATAAAGGCAATTCATGCAATATATCATTGAAGAACAAGTCAAGCTTAACATCATGCATTTTATCAAAATTGACGGAATGGGGCATGAACAACCCCCAAACTGAATTAAACAATATAAAGCACATGCATTCATACTTGCACAAGAGCCTCCGGCTTTTTCATCCACAAATATAATCAATAAATTCAATATGCAAATATCCACAAAATATAACATTCTAACCAAACTATCCCAACATCACAATTTATTGAATTTAAACAACATAAAACATAAAACTAACTACATGCATCAAAATCATTCAATGGGATGCATTCATGGGGAGGCTAGGGTCCTCTAAGGGTGGTTTGACCAAGTTAGGAAATTCCCTATTTTTCACTACCCAAATAAATTTAGGTGACTTCATTATCTTTTCCTTTTTCATGTTTTTATATAAGTGCACTTGGTCTTTCCTTACCCATATTTGCTTGACCCTAGGTGGACTCCACCTATTCCTAGGACCTCTAGTTTTCCTATGTTGATTTGGCTTGTAATTTTTAGCCTTAAAATGCTCTATCCTAGAACATGCATAGCAAAAGACATTAGAGTTAGAGGAACTCCCCTTTGATGCGTGGTCTTGAGGACGTTTGATTTGTTTCACTTGTAACGCCTTGACCTCCTCCTCCTTTTTGCTTAGTGCTACCTCTGCTTCCTCTAAGGCATTGGCTTTTTGATCAACCTCCATTTGCATCTTCATTGACTTGTGAGCTATCTCGTCTTCAAAATCTTTTGATAGCCTCACTAAGTACTCCAAATCCTTCAATGCGGTACTCTTTTCGGCTTCAAATCTCTCAATTCGTTCTTCCAATTCTTTGTTCTTGTCGGAGACTTCACCATTTGTCTTCTTGAGAGTACCATTCTTAACCTTTAGCATCTTCACTTCAAATAATAGTTTCTTGTTCAACTCTTGGAGATTACTCGCCTTTTCCATTCCCAAGGCTTCTCTCTCATGAAGTGCTTCATTCTCTTCCTTCAACACACCCCTTTCCAACACTAGCTCTATGCTCACGCTCATAAGCTCTTGGTTTATCTTGATCATCCTGTCCATCTCGTCCATTCTCTTGCTTCGCTCCACTTCAAATTCTATTTGGAGCTTATACATGTCTTCTTTTGAGAAATTGGAGGAATCCACCGGTTTGGTTGCTTTAACTTGGAAACAACTCTGATTTACCGGGGTGGACTACTGGGCGGATTCTAGCATTTGGGTGGTTTTCTCTTCTATGAAGGCTTGAGTCTCTTGTTGAGAAGCTATCATCTGCTCAGTCTCCCGCACATGATTCTTCATGAAATTTCGTAATTGATCTTCAACGGAATTTGACTGGAATGATGAGATGTAGGTATTCTCGTTAGGCTCGTAGCTTGACCCTGAATTTTGCCAAAAGGAATCCATAGAGTCCTGAAACAAACAAAAACAAAAACTACCAAGGCAATAACAAAAAAACTAACAAAACTAAAAATAACTAATAAACTAATAGTATTAAAACTAATCTAATCACTACTATGCACACTGATCCCCGGCAGCGGCGCCATTTTGGTGAGATGGTTTTGCCGTCAGAAAACCGTCCGTCAAAACAATTTATAAAACCTATGCGATGCGTTCACAAGTATAAATACAAGCAAAGCGGCAAGCACGGGTGTCGTCCACTGAGATCGGGTAGCGGTGATAAGATTAGGATTAATATAACTAGCAAGCATAAAAGTAAAGTGATAGTGAATGAAGATACAATATAAAATAAACTATGAAAGCAAATAAATGGATGACAATGGAGGGATGAATGAATGATGATGGAACTACGAAGTTGATGTACTCGTAAGTGAATATTGGGGCAATTGCAACAAACTCTCAATTAAGTACGTTTTGACAAATGTAACCAACCTAGGGTGTATAGTGTTGGTATATACCTCTAGCAAGAGGTCAACCTAGGATGTATAGAGAAGACCTCCTACTAGCGATTAATCCTTCTTAAGCAACCAACAGTGGCTAATTACTCAATTGGGACTTGTTCCATGAATGCTCATCTATCTAGCTATGGCTCAACCTATTACTAATGTAGCCATCCTAGGATGTATAGTGATGGCTTCCACTTCCCTCACAAGTGGCCGACCTAGGATGTATAGTGAAGGCCACCCGGTTGGGATTGGATGAGGCTCGAGGTTATCAACCGAATTCTACTAGAAGGTTAGTTCTCGTAAAATCACTAAAGTAGCCAACCTAGGGTGTATAGTGGAGGCTTCTAATTCTCTCACAAGTGGCTAACCTAGGATGTATAGTGAAAGCCACTAATTCGAGATTAGATTAAGAGCGTGGTTATAGAGCCGGATTTCCAGAAATCCTTCCATTCAATGGAGCATTAGACAACCTAATTGCCTACTCAAGTAATCCAAATCAACATGCAAAGAGGGTGTATCCAAGCAAGTCAATAATGGCAATCAATACAAGTAATGGAATGAAATATAGAGATAGAATAAATATAACACATAGAGTTTATTTACAAAGCCCAAAATATCCATCAAACAAATAACATCAACCCCATAGTGGGGTATTTTAGCTACTCATGTTCTATTACAAACTAATAACTAAGAGAGAGAGTAGAGATAACCCTTGAAGATTGATCTCCTTCCTTGAAGCTTGAATCCAAGTCTCCTAGTTGCCTTTGATTGAGTAGAGATGGTTTGGATGAGAGGGAGATGTGTTACTAGCTTAGAATACAAGTGTTGGGAGGTATGGTGATCTTTTGGTTCGTTCCCATCCTTTTCTTTTTATAGAGGATGGAAAAATAGGTCACTTAAGCTCGAAACCAGAAATTGTCGCGCGCAGAGTGCGGGTGGAGTGCGGGTGAATTACCCGCACTGTACCCGCACTGTAAGGGTTTTCTTCATCTTCAGGTCTCTGATCTGGGCAATAGTACGGGTGGAGTGAGGTTGGATTACCCTCACTTGACTCGCACTCGACCCGCACTGTAGTCGCACTTGAGTCGCACTGTACTGTCAGATGCAAAATCCCTCTTCTGTTTTGATCAATAGTGCGGGTGGAGTGTTGGTGGATGACCCGCACTGTACCCGCACTCTAATTTCAGGTGCAACTTCAGCTTCTCTGGTTTGGCAACAGTGCGGGTGGAGTGCGGTTGGATGACCCGCACTGTACCCGCACTTTAACTTCAGGTGCAACTCAGCTTCTCTAGCTTTGGCAACAGTGCGGGTGAAGTGCGGTTGGATGACCCGCACTGGACCTGCACCGTAACTCTTCTCCTGTATCAAGTCCCGGCTATGATCATGAGTGTGGTTGGAGCGCGGTTGGAGTGCGGTTGCGACCCGCACTTGACCCGCACTATAGAGCTGCTTTATGATCCTTTGTCTTTCCTTTTGCCCCTTTTCTGCCAGAATCACTGCAACATGCTTCCAAACCCCGAATTACATCAATTGCCTGCAATTAGCACTAATGAGCCTATTAGACTTAAAAGACATAATATATATAGAAAATACACACGAGAACGAGACAAAGGAATAGGAATGAGGGCCGAAATATACAACAATTTAGGCACGATCAGAGGGCAACTATGCTTTTACACTCAGACCCTTCTTGGGGGTGGTAGCCCGACCAAGGCATCATGAGATTATTTAGCTATTTCCTGGTCTCGAAATCTGGAGGGCAACTATGCTCTTACACTCAGACCCTTCTTAGGGGTGGTAGCCCGACCAAGGCATCAGGAGGGCTATTTAGCTATTTCCTGGCCTCATAGTGTTTATGTTGAGTTTCCTACACAAGGGTATAGTCACTAATGTTGAACATAGTTGGAGACAAAGATGGAAGAGAAAAGGAAAATGACTTTATTGATGATCGAGATGTAGTACATCTTTATTAGGGTCTGTAATGAAAACTAAATGGGGGTAGTCTACTTGAGATTTCCCTTCAAGGGTAGAATTTCCTCAAATGATCTGCATTCCAAGTGTGGTCGATGGATCGTCCGTCCATGTCTTCGAGTTTATAAGCTCCATTGCGAACAACTAGTTTTATCAAATATGGCCCTTCCCAATTGGGACTTAAGACTCCATCCGACCTTTTCCGAGTGTTCAGGGTCAGTTTCCTAAGTACCAGATCCCCTTCTTTGAATTCCCGGGCTCTGGCCTTTTGGTTGAAGTATCTAGCGATCTTGCTCTGGTAGATAGCTACTTTCTCTGCTACCCGGTCTTGTTTTTCTTCTAAGAGGTCTAGATTAGCCCAGAGCTTGACTTCATTACTTTCAGACTCAAATTACTGTACCCTGAACGAGGTCAATTTATGCTCGATGGGGAGGACTGCTTCAACCCCGAAAGCTAGGGAGTAAGGTGTCTCCCCGGTAGCTGTTCTCTTTGTAGTCCGGAATGCCCAAAGGACTTCTGGCAGCTCTTCGGCCCATTTACCTTTCTTCTGCTGTAGCTTCTTCTTCAGAAGTTTCTTGATAGTCTTGTTGGTGGATTCTACTAGCCTGTTAGTCTGGGGATGAGCCACTGAAGCGAGCCTGAGGTCGATCCCCAATCCCTTGCAGAAGTCTTTGAACTGGGCGTTGTCGGATTGCTTCCCTAGGTTAGCTATAATGATGAGAGGGGTCCCAAATCTGCATACCACGTTATTCTTAATGAACTTGGTTGTATTCTTTTCTGATATTCGAGAAAGAGGTCCTGCCTCGACCAATCTTGTGAAGTAGTCGATAGCCACGATAACATGTTTCATCTGTCCGGGAGCGGTAGAGAGTGGCCCAATTAGGTCGATTCCCCACATGGAAAATGGGTAAGGTGAGCTGAGGGACGACAGTCGCTCGGGTGGCTGGTGGTTCAAGTTTGAAGTTCTTTGACGAGGTTGGAAAGATTGCACAAAACTCTTTGCGTCTTGGTGGATGGTCGGCCAATAGTACCTCATACGAAGCACCTGATAGGCTAGAGCTTCCCCACCTATGTGGTTCCTACAGTCCCCAGAGTGGACCTCTTTCAATACCCACTTAGCATCGTCAGGATGCAAGCACCTAAGTAAGGGGAGGGATCCGCCCTTCCTGTAGAGGTACCCGTCCACCATACAGTATCGGACTGAGAGTCTCTTAATTCTTCAGGCTAGGTCGGGCCCTTCGAGAAGCTCTCCTTCAAAGAGGTAGGCGACAATTGGGTCCATCCAGTAAGGCAGGCGATCCAGGGAACAAATTTCTCCATTTGTGGCTATGCTTGGTTGGGTGATCATTTGGAGGGCAATTCCCCGTGGTAGGGATTGGACTCCGTTCGCCGCTATTTTAGCCAGAACATCTGCGCGATGGTTTTGGTGTCGAGGCACCTGATCGATCTTGAGTCCTTTAAATTTGCTTTTTAGCAGCTGAGCTAGCTTTAGGTAGGCAGCCATATTATCTCCATTTGCCTGGTAGACCCCAGTCACCTGGTTTACAATATGCAGTGAATCGCTCTTGATTTGTAGGTAATCGGCCTTTAGTTCAATGGCTATCTTCATCCTGGCTAGGAGGGCTTCATATTCCGCTTCGTTATTGGTAGCTTTAAACTTGAATCTGAAACAGTGACAGAATTCAGTCCCTTCCGGATCTATTAAAACTATGCCAGCTCTTCCCCCGGCTTGCCCGGACGCTCCATCTGTAAAGAGGGTCCATGGCTTGCAGCCTTCCGGCCAATTGTCGACCTCGGATATCTTCTCAGGGATCTTATTTGATACTGAGGGATCATCTTGATCTGGGATCGCTGAAAATTCTGCCACGAAGTCGGCCAAGCCTGTGCCTTAATTGTAGTCTGGGGCTTATACTTTAGATCGAACTGAGTGAGCTCTAGGGCCCATCAGACTAGCCTTCCAGACATGTCTGGTCTTTGCAAGAATTGGCGGAGGGGTTGGTCCGTCACCACTGCTATTGTGTGAGCTTGAAAATAGGGATGGAGCTTCCTCGCTGAGATCACCAGGGCATAAGCGAGCTTTTCCAGAAGAATGTAATTCCATTCTGATTTGGTCAAAGCATGACTCACGTAGTATATGGGTCTTTGAAAACCGTCGCTACAATCCTTGGCCAAATCCCCGCTTACTACAGTTTCTGGTACGGCCAGGTAGATCTGTAACTCATCTCCGAGAACCGGCTTGACTAACAATGGGGGGCTTGTTAGGTATTCTTTCAAAGCTTGAAAAGCACGTTCGCTCTCCTGGCTCCACTTCATGTTTTTCCCTTGTTTGATGGCCTTGAAGAAAGGGAGACATTTATCGGTGGAGCGAGAAATAAACCTGTTGAGTGCCGCCACTCGTCCAGTCAGAATCTATACTTGCTTGAGCGAGGTTGGGGATTCCAGGTCCAAGATAGCTTTGATTTTTTCTGGGTTGGCTTCTATGCCTCTCTCATGAACCATGAAGCCCAGAAACTTCCCCGCAGTTACCTTAAAGGCACATTTGGAGGGGTTCAAACGCATCTGGTTTTCCCTCAGTATGAGGAAGGTTTTACGAAGGTCTTCCTGATGTCCCTTTGCGGTTGAGGATTTCGTGATCATGTCGTCGATATATACTTCCATCGTCCTTCCTATCTCGGGCTTGAACAGTTTGTTAACCAGCCGCTGGTATGTGGCCCCCGCATTCTTCAAACCAAACGGCATCACCTTGTAGCAATATAAGCCCTGCCCAGTAATGAAACTTGTTTTATCTTGGTCAGCCGGGTGCATTTTAATTTGGTTGTATCCTGAGAATGCGTCCATAAAACTCAAAAGTTTATTTCCGAACGTGGAGTCAACCAGCTGGTCGATCATTGGTAAAGGAAATCTGTCTTTCGGACAAGCCCGGTTGAGGTCAGTGTAATCGACACACATACTCCACTTCCCATTCGCCTTCGTAACCATGACCACGTTGGTGATCCATTCGGGGTAACGTACTTCTCTGATGAACCCTGTTTTGATCAATTTATCAACCTCTTCCTGCACCGCAACGTTCCTATCAGTGTTGAAGTGACACCTCTTCTGCTTGACGGGCTTGACTGTTGGATCTACCGCTAGTCGGTGGGCGGCCAATGATGCCGGGATTCTAGGCATTTCATCATGGTTCCAAGCGAAGACGACGCTGAACTCTCTGAGAAGGTCAATTAGTCATCTTTTTACTTCTGGATCAAGGGTGGCCCCGACCTTGACGACCTTGGAGGGATCGTCATTTTTGATGGGTATCTCTTCTAGTTTATCTACGGGCTGCCCACTGGCCTAATCCTTACTCCGTTCTTCCTTGTAAGGCATAATAGGTTCGCTCTCTGGATGCCCAGGATGTTCCGCGGGCTCCTTCTCCTCCTGGATTATCCGGGATGTATCCATGACTTCCTAGATTAATGTCACCTTTACACACTGTTTCGCTAGGGCTGTAGGATTGGGAGATACTGCGTAGCATTTCCTGGCTGCCTGCCGGTCCCCGCGTACCTCTCTTACTTTGGTTCCAACCGGGAATTTCAGGACGTTGTGGTATATGAACAAGACTCCCTTCAAGAAGGACAGGAAAGGTCTCCCTAGGATGGCGTTGTAGGCCGATGGGGTGTCCACCACAACAAAGTCAATCGTAACATTCTGTTTGAGAGGGGTGATTCCGATGATTACTGGGAGGATCATCGACCCCACTGGTATGATCGAATCTCCAGTGAAACTGTAAAGCGGAGTGGTACAGTTGTTGTAACAATGTTACTTTAGGTTTAATTTTTCTACGGTATCCTTGAAGAGGATATCTACACTGCTACCTATATCCACGAGCACGCGATGGACCAGACAGTTGGCGATCTGTATTGTGATTACCATGGGATCATCATGAGGTTGCACAGTGTTGAAGACATCTGCTTCGGTGAAAATGATCTGCGCTGATTGGGAGGGCTCTATCGGGCTCTGGCTGACTTCGAAGATCCCCCGGCTTTCTCCGATACAGGGAATCTTTCTTATGTGGTTTTTTCAGGAGTTATTGGAAACGCCACCCAGTGTAGGACCTCCACTGATAGTGTGTATCACCTAGATCTGTTGCATTAAGTCAGCCTGTTCCCCTTTCCTCTTTTCTGCGTCTTCACGGATTTCAGCTTGTACCTCCCTTCCAGTCCTAATGTTATCTCCGACCTGTTGTAAGAACTCAATCAGGCATCCTCCCCTTATCAGGGCTTCAATCTGGTTGCACAAATTATAGCACTCTGAGGTGTTGTGGCCCATGTCTTCATGGAAGTCGCAGTACTTGTACCGGTTTCTCCTGTTAGCAGGGGCCTTCATGGGAGCGGGCTTTTGGAGCAACCTTTTATCTCATATGGCAAGGTAGACTGTTTCCCTGGAAGCATTCAAATGGGTGTAGTAGTCATACCCTTTTTCCCCATGCAATACTAGAGCCACGGTCTTGAGAGGCGGTGAAGCCCGGGGAGGGGTTCATTTTGCTGGATATCTTTCTTACCTATACAGAGGAGCCGGGATGTGATAGGTCGACCTGTTGGGAGGTTTATTCTGATTTTTATGTACTGGCTCAAATTTGGGGGCTTCTTTCTTCAGACACTTTGCCGTTCTCATGTCGTCGTGTTCCATCTTGACCTTGAGTTGTTCGTCGGTCTTGACCTGCTCAAGAGCCCAGCCGTAGGCCTACTGGTAAGTCTCGGGAGGTTTCTTGGCGAAGGAACGGAAAAGCTTTCCTGCCCATAGGTTCCGCCTGAAGTTGGCGAGGGTTTCTTTTTCGATGAAAACTCCCATTTGTATGACCTCTATGTGAAATCGTTCCGCGTACGACCGAAGAGTCTCACTCCGTTCCTGAATCACATATTGGAGGTGTATGGGATCTTTCGGACGAGGTTTGACCCCTTGGAAATGAGAGCAATAATCTGTTGATAATTTCGTGAAAGAATCCACGCTGCCAACGGGCAGTTTCCTGAACCAGGTTTTTAGCGTAGTCGGTTAGGGTCGTTGGAAACATTCTGCACATAGCTGCTATGGTAGTGTTCTGGACCTCCATCTGTTGAACGAAGCTCTCTAGGTAGCTTAGAGGATCTTCCGTTCCGGAGAACTTATCTCCTGGCATTTTGAATTTTGGGGGGAGCTCCGCTTCCCGGATCCTCCTAGTGAAGGGAGCATTCATCTCGCTCAGGGGATCCTTTTTGTCCTCCTTATTCTTTCCCTTTCTTATCTGCTGGACCTCTTTTTGTAGCTTTGCCAGCTAATCCCTCAGTCGCTTGTTCCCAGGTCTCTTCGAGTTAACCGCAGATTCCTCACTGTCGAGTCTTTCCGATGAACTGGCAATTTCTATCCGGTCCTTCTCCTGGATAGGATCCACTCGGGGAGTTTGTCTACTTTCCTCCTCTAGGGCCCGGACGGTCCTCCTAGATGTAGTTGGATGAGATAGCTCTCGTGGCTTCCGGGTAAAAGCATTTGCTGCAGACTTAACTCGCCTGGGTTGATATTGTGAAGGTCTTTTTGGAACTGGGGGCATGGGTCCCAGCCTATCCCGGATCGAACGTTGGGGCCCTGACCTATCTCCAGTCGGCTCTGGAAGAGAAGGTCCTAGGCGATCGAAAGTAGGTGGCCTAGCTCCGAGCCTGCTCGGCTCTCCCTGACCATTCAGGTTGGTTGGCTGGATTGTGATTCCTTCAGAGAGCAGGCGGACGCTGATGGATTCTATGAAGGTCGCCGCTTGTTTGTCGAGCGCGGCCTGGCTCACTATAGGGTGGCCAGTAGCCCGCGCATTGGTTGTTTGGACCGGAGCTTGACTACTATATCCAGACTTTCTCCCCTTTCTTGGGGCTTTTCGTGTTAGCCTCGCCGGAGGTTGCTCCAAAACTCTATGTTGGCCTTGGGAGGAGCGGAGCCTCATAGTTCTTGTAAAACAATGAAAATGTAAATGCAAATAATTGGTTAATTGGGTGTAAGGCTTGTTCCCACAGACAGCGCCAGAAAGTGTTAACGGAAATTTTGCTCGAGACGAGAAATCTCAGTTAACACCCTCGAGACAACTACCACGTCGGTGGTGGCCAAGATTGATCGTATGTGTAGCAATGTTTTATAAAATAACAAGGAATAATGATACAATTCATTACCCAAAAGAAAACAAGAATATTTTCTTTATTGAACGTGCATGGTATACAAATACAAATTTCTTTATTTTTGCTCTCAATTCTCTCTAGGGTATGGTCGAGTATTTGTTGTATGCCCATCGAATAGTAGTCTCCTCTTTTCTTTTTCTTTCTTTCTATTTATACGTAGTTTTATAGGTTAAATCAATTGATTCTCCCTTTGATTTTCTCAGTCTCTCCCCTCCTTATCGGGCGGGATTCCTCGTTTAAATGTCATTGTCTTTGAGTTAATAGCCGAATTGAGAATATCTTGGTGGAGATTAGTTTGTTTCCTCTTTGGATTCTGTTACTTGTTTTGCATGTAGGTAACGTTTCCTGGTATGATCCAGTGTATCTTCGTATCTTCACAGCATGATCCTTTGTAGAGGTCGTTGAATATGGTGTGGTGCATCAACTAGTGAGGTCGATCAGTGTTCCGACCTCGATATCTTAGCAGTTTCATCCAGCTAGGAGCCAGATCTGGCTTCCCTTGACCTTTTCGAAGCTAGATGCGGCTTCCCCTGACCTTTCGAAGCTAGGTACGGCTTCCTAGAGACATTCTCCTGTGTCAGTGAGGTATATGTGAGTCTCTGGAGCAATTGCAAGGTGACCTCGACTTCGGGGAATTTCTAGTTTTGGTGATGCGGGCTAGATCTGATCGTTCCGGGCTCTATCCCGGATGTTTCCGGAGCCCGTCCTTGTTCCTGGGGTGGTACCGTAGCTCGGCTCTAGATAGAATGGTCTCCTGGTGGAAACTCTCGGCTATGGAGCCAGGTCTGGGAGGTGGAAAATTTTCCTTTTGTCCTTAGCCAATTTTGGCTATTAACAGAAGATCGTGATATGAAGCGGTTTAGGGCTGCAATTCGCCTAGTCAGACCTTGCACTTGTCTGAGTGAAGTGGGGGACTCAAGATCTTGGATGGCTTTGATATTCTCGGGATTAGCTTCGATCCCTCTCTCATGGACCATGAATCCAAGAAATTTCCCAGCTGCAACTCCGAAGGCGCACTTATCAGGATTCAATCGCATCTTATTCTCTCTGATTATCTGGAACGTCTGACGGAGACAGTCCTGGTGATGATTAGCTACCTTAGACTTCGTGATCATATTATCGATATATACCTCCATCAACTTTCCAATCAGTCTCTTGAACAATCGATTGACCAGGCGCTGGTAGGTTGCCCCAGCATTTTTGAGCCCGAAGGGCATGACCTTGTAGCAGTACAGTCCCTGACCGGTTATGAAACTGGTTTTATACTGGTTAGCTGGGTGCATCATTATCTGGTTGTATCCCGAGAAAGAGTCCATAAAACTCAAGAGCTTGTTACCCGCGGTTGAATCTACCAGTTAGTCGATTTTTGGTAGCGGGAAGCTATGTTTTGGGCAGGCGCGGTTGAGATCTGTATAATCAACACACATGCGCCACTTCCCGTTCGCCTTTGTCACCATAACTATGTTGGCGATCCATTCGGGGTACCGAGACTCCCTGATGAATTCTGCCTTTAGTAGTTTGTTTACCTCTTCTTGCACTGCTGCATTTCTTGCTTAGTTGAAATGCCTTCTCTTTTTTTTGACTGGATTGAAGGTAGGATCTACCGCTAACCCGTGAGCTGCTAAAGCAACAGGTATCCCTAGCATCTTCTCACGGCTACATGCAAAGATGTCATTATATTCTCGTAGGAGCTTTATCAGATCTTCATTTACCGTCGCCTTCAATGTTGAACCTATCCTGACTACTTTGGAAGGATCGTCCTTCCTGATAGGTATCTCTTCTAACTCCTCAGCGGGATGGCCACTGGCCCATCCCTTCTCTTCTTCCTCCCTGATCTCTATATCGGGGAGCTCTGACATGGATCTCCCCTTGACCGAGTTAGTTTCATCTTCAAAGTCTTCCTCTTAAGACTTGTGATCTTAATTAATGGTTATTTGCACACATTGCTTGGCCAACGCTGCTGGGTTGCTTGATACTACATAGCACTTGCGAGGAGCCTACTGATCCCCCCGTATTTCATCCACTTTGTCTCCCACTGGGAATTTCAGGACGTTATGGTATATTGACAGGACCCCTTTGAGGGCAGACAAGTAGGGCCCTCCTAGTATAGCGTTGTAGGCAGACGGGGTGTCTACCACAACGAAGTCTGTCATTTGGTTTTGCTTGAGTGGCGCTGTTCCTACTATTACTGGTAGGATCATAGACCTGGTGGGAATCAACGAGTCCCCTGTACAGTGGGGTGGTACAACTGTTGTTACAAGGTCTCTTTAGGTTGAATTGCTACAAAACACTCTTAAAGAGAATATCAATGCTGCTACCTGTGTTAATCAAAACACGGTGGACCAAGTTGTTGGCTATTTGAACAGTGATGACCATGGGATCATCATGAGGCTGGACGATGTTGAATACATCCTCTTCTGTGAAGATGATCAGTGCAGCAGGAGGAGACCGAGGTGATCCTCTAGTAACCTTGAAAACATTCTGGCCCGCTTCTACTCTGGGAACTTTTCTGACGTGGTTCTTTCGAGCATTGTTAGAGGTTTCTGCCAAGGTGGGACCTCCACTGATGGTATTGACAATGTGGATTTGCTCCATCAGATCCTTCCCTTTTGCTTTCCTTCCTTCTTCATATGCTTTAATTTCGGCCTGCACCTCCTTTCCTTCAAGCAATCTCCCCTAACCAAGGCTTCAATCTGGTTCCGCAGACTATAGCATTCCGAGGTATTATGACCTACATCCTCATGGAAGTCATAATACTTGTAGCGGTTCCGTTGATTGACTGGTGCCTTTATTGGACCCGGCTTCCTAAGTAGTCCTTTGTCACGGATGGCGAGGTAAATAGTCTCGCGAGATGCGTTCAAGGGGGTGTAATGGGAGTTTCCCATTTCCTCTCTATCTACTCGCGCTACCTCCTTGGGTGGGGGTGTAGCTCTGGGCGGAGTCCGCCTAGTCGGGTACCGGTTCCGTGGAGGTTGATAGGGTGGCAACCAATATGTAGATTTATTGGGAGGCCTGTCTGATTTTTTTGAACAGGTACAGGCTTAGGCGTATCCTTCTTTTGGCGCTTGGCAGTTCTCACATCATCTTGCTCTATCTTAACTTGGAGCTGTTCATCTATCTCAACCTACTCTAGAGCTCTATCGTAGGCCTCCTGGTAGGTCTCCGGGGATGCTTGGCGAAAGATCTGAACAGTCTGCCTGCCCAAAGAATTGGCCAAGGTTTCATTTTTCGCGAAGACTCCCATCTGGATCACTTCTTTATGGAATCTCTCCACATAGGCTTTGAGTGATTCACCCCGCTCCTGGATCACGTATTGAAGGTGAATAGGATCTTTGGGGCGAGGTTTGATGCCCTGAAACTTGGCACAGAAGTGAGTTGTCAATTTTGTGAATGAATCAACGCTTCCCGCTAGTAGCTTCATGAACTATGTCTTAGCATAGTCCGTCAGCGTGATTAGGAACATTCTGCACATAGCAGCCCTAGTAGCATTCTGGACCTCCATTTGGTGAACAAAGATTTCTAGGTGGCTCAGGGGGTCCTCAGTCTCAGAATATTTGTCGGTTGGCATCTTGAATTTGGGAGGTAATTTTGCCTCTGAAAATACACAAAGTGTGTCTAATACAACCTAGAGGGGGGGTGAATAGGTTTTAGTTGATTTATTACCAACTTTTCGACTTAATCAATTTTAATAGTCCTACCCTATATTAGCAATTAATCATTCCAATATAAATATGCGGAAAACAATAAAAAACACAAGGATTGATTTACGTGAGAAACCCTCCAACTGGGCAAAACTCACGAGCTATCCTTCTAGCCACATACGGTCCTCAAATCAACTATTTGAACGAAAGTTTACAACCTAGGTTGACCTCAAGTCACACCTACTTGGTCACTAACCCTTTCACTCTACCCAACGGGCCTTTAATAGTGATTCTAGACCACAAGCTTGTGCACTAACCCACTTAGTCACAAAGCTTAACAATCAATGAAGAGGTTAAACAACCTATGTGAATATGTAAAAGATATTCAAACATGCAATTAATGCTAGGCAACACTAAATGCTTATCTAAGGATTTAAAGATGTCAAATAATGCAAATCCTAGATATAAATATCTAATGCAAATGCATGAAGATTTAGCTAGAAGGGTAAAATCGTCCTAAATGCTAGCTATCAATGAACAAGGCTCTCAACCAACAAACAACAACTCAAACATGTTATAAATGCCAATAAACATAAAGATATGCAATAAAATCATATAAAAGAGCTAACCCTAGGCAAACAAGAACATAAATAAATACAATGAGATTTAGGGCATGTTCAAGTTACCTAGTCAATGAAAGCAAGAAGAATCCATGATGAGATGATGCTTGTAAGATGTTAGATGCACATGGATTTGTGTTTGGTTGAGTAAAGATGAGTTCTTGGGAGTTTCTCTCTCTAAAGAAGCTTGGCCTCTCAAAAATGGCTTCTTGAACTCACAAAAACGAGCAAGGAAGAAGAGAGAATATATATAAGGGAGCCCTAGTCAAAACTGCGTCGTTTTGAACTTAGGGCACAGAAACCCGTCAATACCGCTTGATGGACTATGTCGCAGGCATGTGTCCAGACCGCGGTACACACAGCAGTGCACCGTCTGGACAACAACGCGGTGTAGGGCGTTGTGCATGCAGGTGCACAGGCCGCGGTATGGGCAACAGGGGCCTACTAGACAACACCGCGACTTGGATCGCTATGCGTGCAAGTGTACATGAAGCGGTACAGGAGCATGACCCTACTGAGGTATACCGCTCTGTATGCCGCGGTGCAAGCATGTCTTGCCAAGCGGTCTAGGCCGCGCTAAGAGAAGAAATTCTCTTTTCGGGCCAAACTCAACACACTAAGTGATGTGCAAAAAGTGCAAGTGTGGAGTGTGGAAAGTGGCATACAATACATCATTCAATTACATGAAGATAAGAACATAATGCATGCAAGTGAGTGTGTGCAACTAGATCTCTTCAAAGAAAGTTAAAGAAGTGAGATACCTTTGAAGTGCTCTTGAGAGAGATGATGTCCTTGAAGCTTGATCACACCCAAGAGGCCTAATTTACCCTTACAAAGAATAATCCCCAATGTGGTTTGTCAACGAAATAAGCCAATCAAAATATGAGGAACTTACAATCTCTCCCTTTGGCTATTTCGTGACAAAACCACCACTCACAAATCATCCTCACAAAAAAAAAGTAAAAACTAGAGGTCAACAAAAAGATATTCTACATTACAAAAAGATACCTAGATACTAGGTCTTCAAAACTTCAAGCTCATGTAGAATAGCCACCTTCCCTACAAAACAAAGAGACTACACTTTCCAAGACAAGTGTATGTGAGATGATCAAGAGAGACAATAAATAAAATCAATTTGCATAATAAAAGAAAGATGCAACATGCAACATGCAAATGCTCCCCTTAAATAGGTTAACTCCCCCTCAATGGGACAATCCCCCCAAAAATGCAACCCCCTTAAATAAACCACATTACTCCCCCTTTTTGTCATGAGATAGGCAAAGGAGGATTCCCCAACCGGGTCACTGTGGCAAAGAGAGTTATTTGCAAGATAAGTGCATAATCATATACAACAACTTTATGCAACTTGATTAATTGAGAGAGAATCATTGAGGGTTTATTCTTAAGAAGAAAATGTGAGACTTAGTTGCTTTGAATGTAAGACATGTAACATCATAGTTCAAGCAAATGGTATTTGGCAAAGAGAACATCAAAAGGGTTCCAAAGGAATTCAAACCAATTTGCACCCTTTTGCCATAATTAAACAAGATATAGCGTTTAAATTTTTGAGCACACATAAGCAACCATGTCAATCTTTAATGGTCGATCAAAACATGGATGTAAAATCCTTATTAATTGAATGGATATAGAATCCTTATTGGTTGGTGTCTTGTTCAACAATTAAGAAAAGACCCAAAGCTAAATTGGATGAGACATCCTTATTTATTGCATGGACACATGGTCCTTATTGAGTTTAGCTTTGTCAAGGTGCTTCCACACACATTTGCACACACATTTGCACACACAATTCATGCATAATATTTTAGCATGTCAAAATCAAGTCACATGTCATGGAGATAAACTTTAGATCATTCAAATGTACTTCCCAATCAATTCTCCTAATCCAAAAATTCATGTTTGAACATAGAGGTGACATGGATTACAAACCAAGCAAGGCACACTTATTGAATAAAAAGCCATATAGGAAAATATATAAGCACAACCAAAAATACACAAGCAATTAATAAAGAAGCATAAAGTTGATCAAGTTTTTGCTTATTTCAACATGCAAGGTTGCTCTCTTTGCTTGAGCTCCCCATAAGGGGTCAATTACCAAAACACATCAAGGCATATGACAAATCCCAATAGACCTACTAAGTGACTTGAACCTAGTTGAGTCTAAGGGCTTTGTAAATAAATCCGCTAGTTGATCATTAGTGCCCACATGCTCAAGTGCAATGCATTTGTTTTCAACTAGTTCTCTAATGAAATGATGCCTAATGTCTATATGCTTTGTCCTAGAGTGCTGAACCGGTTTCTTTGAAATGTTAATTGCACTCATGTTATCACAATAAAGGGTTAGAATACCTTGATCAAAGCCATAATCCTCAAGCATTTGCTTCATCCAAAGGAGTTGTGTGCAAGCACTCCGGCCGCTATGTATTCCGCTTCACCTGTGGATAGAGAGATGGAATTTTACTTCTTGCAAAACCATGAGACCAAGTTGTTGCCTAGGAAGAAGCAACCGCCCGATGTACTCTTCCTATCATCACAATTTCCTGCCCAATATGCATCACTAAAGCCAATTAAGCTAGCATTAGTGTCAAAAGAGTACCATATCCCATAGTTGGATGTCCCATTCACATATCGAATGATTCTCTTCACGGAGGAGAGATGGGATTCCTTGGGATCCGCTTGGTACCTAGCACACACACCCACACTAAAGGCTATATCGGGCCTACTTGCGGTCAAGTAAAGTAAGCTACCAATCATGCCACGATAAAGACTTTGTTCCACACTCTTGCCACGATAAGCTACCAATCATGCTTAGTTTCAAGGTGGTACACATGGGTGTGTCACAATGTTTGGCATTCTCAAGGCCAAACTTCTTCACTAGGTTCTTAGCATACTTAGCTTGGGATATGAAATTCCCATCATTGATCGTGCCTAAATTGTTGTATATTTCGACCCTCATTCATATTCCTTTGTCTCGTTCTTGTGTGTATTTTCTATATATTTTATGTCTAATAGGCTCATTTGTGCTAATTGCAGGCAATAAATGTAATTCTGGTGTTAGAAGCTAATTGCAGTGGTTCCGGCAGAAAAAGGGCAAAAGGAAAGACAAAGGATCATAAGCAGCTCTACAGTGCGGGTCAAGTGCGGGTCGTAACCGCACTCCAACCGCACTCTTTCCCACAGCCGGGACTGAATCATGAAGGAAAGATAAAGTGCGGGTCATCCAACCGCACTCCACCCGCACTATTGCTCAAGACAGAGGAGCTGATTCGTACTTGACAGATAAAGTGCGGGTCAAGTACGGGTCAAGTGCGGGTCAAGACAGAGTTGGATTCATTAAAGTGCGGGTCATCCAACCGCACTCCACCCGCACTGTTGCCCAGATCAGAGAACTGAAGATGAAGAAAACCCATATAGTGTGGGTACAGTGCAGGTAATTCACCCGCACTCCACCCGCACTCTGCGCACGACTGTTTCTGGTTTCAAGCTTAAGTGACCTATTTTTCCATCCTCTATAAATAGAAAAGGATGGGAACGAACCAAATCATCACCATACCTCCCAACACTTATAGTTTAAGCTAGAAACACATCTCCCTATCATCCAAACCATCTCTACTCAATCAAAGGCAACTAAGAGACTTGGATTCAAGCTTCAAGGAAGGAGATCAATCTTCAAGGGTTATCTCTCTACTCTCTCTTAGTTTATTGGTTTGTAATAGAACATGAGTAGCTAAAATACCCCCTTATGGGGTTGATGTTATTTGTATGATGGATATTTGGGCTTTGTAAATAAACTCTATGTGTTATATTTATTCTATCTCTATATTTTATTCCATTGCTTTAATTGATTTCCATTATTGATTTGCTTGGATACATCCTCTTTGCATTATTGATTTGGATTACTTGAGTAGGCAATTAGGTTGTCTAATGCTCAATTGAATGGAAGGATTTCCAAAAATCCGGCTCTACAACCATGCCCTTAATCTAATCTTGAATTAGTGGCTTTCACTATACACTCTAGGTTAGCCACTTGTGAGAGAATTAGAAGCCTCCACTATACACCCTAGGTTGGCTACTTTAGTGATTCTACAGAGAACTAACCTTCGAGTAGAATTCGGTAGATAACCTAAAGCCTCATCCAATCTCAAATGGGTGGCCTTCACTATACATCGTAGGTCGGCCACTTGTGAGGGAATTGGAAGCCATCACTATACATCCGAGGATGGCTACATTAGTAATAGGTTGAGCCATAGCTAGATAGATGAGCATTCATGGAAAAAGTCCCAATTGAGTAACTAGCCACTATTGGTTGCTTAGGAGGGATTAATCTCTAGCAGGAGGTCTTCGCTATACACCCTAGGGTGACCTCTTGCTATAGATATATACCAACACTATACACCCTAGGTTGGTTACATTTGTCAAAACGTGCTTAATTGAGAGTTTGTTGCAATTGCCCCAATATTCACTTACGAGTCCATCAACTCCATAGTTCCATCATCATTCATTCATCACTCCATTGTCATCCCATTTTATTTGCTTTCATAGTTTAGTTTATATTGTATCTTCATTCACCATCACTTTACTTTTATGCATGCTAATTATATTAATCCTAATCTTATCACCGCTACCCTGATCTCAGTGGACGACACCCGTGCTTGCCGCTTTGCTTGTATTTATACTTGTGAACGCATCGCATAGGTTTTATAAATTGTTTTGACGGACGGTTTTCTAATGGCAAAAACCTTCTCATCAAATGGCGCCGCTGCCGGGGATCGGTGTGCGTAGTAGTGATTAGATTAGTTTTAATACTACTAGTTTATTAGTTGTTTTTAGTTTTGTTAGTTTCTTTTTATTGCTTTGGTAGTTTTTGTTTTTGTTTGTTTCAGGACTCTATGGATTCCTTTTGGAAAAATTCAGGGTCAAGCTACGAGCCTAACGAGAATACCTACATCTCATCATTCCAATCAAATTCCGTTGAAGATCAACTACGACATTTCATGAAGAATCATGTGCGGGAGACTGAGCAGATGATAGCTTCTCAACAAGAGACACAAGCCTTCATAGAAGAGAAAACCAACCAAATGCTCGAATCCGCTCAGCAGTCCACCCCGGTAAATCTGAGTTGTTTCCAAGTTAAAGCAACCAAACTGGTGGATTCCTCCAATTTCTCTAAAGAACACATGTATAAGCTCCGAATAGAATTTGAAGTGGAGCGAAGCAAGAGAATGGACGAGATGGACAGGATGATCAAGATGAACCAGCAGCTTATGAGCGTGAGCACAGAGCTAGTGTTGGAAAGGGGTGTGTTGAAGGAAGAGAATGAAGTACTTCAAGAGAGAGAAGCCTTAGGAATGGAAAAGGCGAGTAATCACCAAGAGTTGAACAAGAAACTATTATTTGAAGTGAAGATGCTCAGGGTTGAGAATGGTACTCTCAAGAAGACAAATGGCGAAGTCTCCGACAAGAACAAAGAATTGGAAAAACGAATTGAGAGAGTTGAAGCCGTAAAGAGTACCACATCGAAGGATTTGGAGAACTTAGTGAGGCTATCAAACAATTTTGAAGATGAGATAGCTCACAAGTCAATGAAGATGCAAATGGAGGTTGATCAAAAAGTCAATGCCTTAGAGGAAGCAAATGTAGCACTAAGCAAAAAGGAGGCGGACATCAAGGCGTTACAAGTGAAAAAAATCAAACGTCCTCAAGACCACGCATCAAAGGGGAGTTCCTCTAACTCTCATATCTTTTGCTATGCATGTTCTAGGATAGAGCTTTTTAAGGCTAAAAATTATAAGCCAAATCAACATAGGAAAACTAGAGGTCCTAGGAATAGGTGGAGTCCACCTAGGGTCAAGAAAATATGCGTAAGGAAAGACCAAGTGCACTTATATAGAAACATAAAAAAGGAAAAGATAATGAAGTCACCTAAATTTATTTGGGTAGTGAAAAATAGAGAATTTCCTAACTTAGTCAAACCACCCTTAGAGGACCCTAGCCTCTCCATGAATGCATCCCATTATATAACTTTGATGCATGTAGTTAGTTTTATGTTTTAGGTTGTTTAAATTTGTTAACGGAAATTTTGCTCGGGATGAGAAATCTCAGTTAACGCCTTCAAGACCACTACCACGTAGGTGGTGGCCAAAATTTATTGTATATGTAACAGTGATTTATAAAGTGACAAGTAAGCAAGAATGATTTTATTGAACATGCATGGTATACAAATACAGAGGTTCTTCTCTCTTTTCTCTCAACCCTCTCTAGGGAATGGTCGATTGTTAGTCGTATGCCTGTCGAATAGTAGTCCCCCCCTTTTCATTTCTTTTCTTTTCTATTTATACATAGTTTGTAGGTCAACAGATTGATTCTCCCTTGATTTTCTCAGTCTCCTCCTTATTAGGCGGGATTTCTTGCTTTAATGTCATTGACTTTTGGATTGACGTCCGAATTGAGAGTATCGTAGTGGAGATCAGTTTGTTTCCTGTTTCGATTTTATTACTTGTTCTGCATGTAGGTAACCTTTCCAGATATGATTCAATGCATTCCTCGTATCCTTTCAGTATGATCCTTTATGGAGGTCGTTGGATATGACGATATGGTGTGGTGCATCAACCAGGGAGGTTGATTAGTATTTCGACCTTGATATCTGAGAAGTTTCATCCAGCTTGGAGCCAAATCTGGCTTCCCTTAACCTTTTCAAAGCTAGGTGTGGCCTCGACTAACCTTTCGAAGCTAGGTGTGGCTTCGACTGACCTCGCAGCCTTTTAGGGACATTCTTCTGTGTCAATCGAGGTACAGACCAGTCTCTAGAGCACTTGCGAGATGACCTCGACTTCGGGGAGCTTCTAGTTTTGGTGATGCGGGCTAGATCTGATCATTCCGGGCTTTATCCCAGATGTTTCTGGAGCCAGTCCTTGTTCTTGGGGTGGTATCGCAGTTCGGCTCTGGACAGAGAGGTCTCCTGGTGGAAGCTCTTGGGTCCGGGCTCTATCCCGGATGTTTCTGGAGCCCGCCCTTGTTTCTGGGATGCTATAGTAGCTCGACTCTGGATTGAGAGGTCTCCTGGTGAAACTCTCGGGTATGGAACCAGGTCTGGGAGGTGGAAAATTTCCCTTTGGTCCTTAGCCAATTTTGGCTATTAACAGAAGTCCCCTCTGACTTGAACACCAGACGTCGAGCTCGGGGTTGAGGTCAGATTTTCACTTTATTTTGGAAATCTTCCTCTTTTTACCGTTACCGAAATATTGGGGAAATTTCTTCATTTGAATGATGTATTGCGAACCGACTAATTTATCTTCGAATTAATCTGATTGTGTTACGGCAGTCCCCGAGATTTTTTACCCTTACCAGAATCTTGGGGAGATCATCCTCTTAACTACGTAAGTGATGTGGCATGAGATGATTAGCCCGCTTTCGAGTTTAATCCGGTTACGTTACTGTAATCGATTTTTTACCGTTACTAGACGAGTATCTAGGTGCTGTTGCCCTTCTACCTATATATATGTCTGTTTTCCTCCTCATCTTCCTCACATCTCTTCGAGCTAAAAACATTTTGCTGAGAAATATTTCCAAAGCTTTTCCTCCGAGCTTGCTTCTTTCTTCATTCTTCGTCTTCTATAATGTCGAAAAAAAGTCGTGACTCAACTGATTCCATATTCGACGGCAAGGAGGTCGTTAGTCTTATTCTTGGGAAGCGGGCTAGGAGGAGTTCTGACGGCGATGATTCCCCGCCCACCTCACAACGTCGGTGGTCAAGTAGGAATGTATCTATCGGGACTGGGTTCTCCAACCATCCCGACCACCCTTTAGATATTGTCGATGATGACTCTGACAAAGAAGCGGTCAGTGGCGCTACGGGGGAGCGTCAGGTCTCAGCTCCTGGTCCTCTTGGGGAGAGGCTCCCTCCCTACGATTTCCGGGTTGTCCCAGATTCCACCGTTGACCCGGTGTCGATTGATCGCTTGAGGTCAAAGTTTGGCATCCCTGACAAGGTATCCATCTCGGTGCCTCCCAAAATTTACGAGTTTTTTAACCCCCCTAAAGGCGTGCTTCCGATTCATGTGGCCGCTCTTGAGAACGGGGTCAGGCTTCCCCTCCATCCAACCCTTTGACGAGCTCTCAACACCATCTAGCTCGCTCCTCTCCAGTTGACGCCTGGCTTCTGAAGGCATCTGATTGGTTTCCTTGTATTTTGGAGGGAACAATGCCAGATGAGTAAAGTAATGAGGGAGCCAGGTGCAGAGGAGCTGGCTTATCTCTTCCAGATTAGGAGCTTGTCTGGGGCTCCTCGAGGCCAGTTCTATGCCAAGGCAAAGAATAAGCTCAAGTTCATCGTTCCTGGTGCCTCGAAGAAGGACCCCTCGTGGAAAGAGGAATGGATCATGGCAGGCGATGACTGGGGAGCTCGATTTTCATCGGAGGGCATGAATTCGAGGTTCCTACGGCTTTCAGTGACAAGCCCTCTTGGGACCGGGACTCCCTGCCTTCTGAGTCCGAAGCCGTCTTAAAGGCTATTCTAGCCCAAAATTATCTGAATCCGAAGTTCCCTACTGCTGAAGCTTTTGATCCTCGTAGGGTGAACAAGTATTTGCGGATTTCAGACACTATTCCTCGTAAGTGTCATTGAGTTGCTTCTCCTTTTTACTTGGCTTGGTTCTAACATTTTTATTCTTTTTTTTTACAGTTTTTGTCGTAGAGCCGGCCACCTGTCACGTCTCACACTCTCCTCAAGGTGGAGCTTCTCTTCCCTCCTCTGGGGTCGAACCTGCCCTGGCTTCGTCTATCTCTCCGGCTGGGTCTAAGATGGCCACTCTTGCCTCGCGGGCTTTCCGGGCTTTGGGTAAAGCTCCCAGGTGGTTAGCCCGGCTGCTTCTGCCCCCTCGGCTGTGGCCGCTAAAGTCGCTACCCCCTCGACTCAAACACCTTATTCCGCTGCGCTTCTAACAACCAAAGCTTCGGAGGTTTCTGGGAAAGGTGTTGCTTCTGGGAAAGGTGTCGCGAAGGTTCCTCCTAGTCACTCCCGGTCTCAGTCGAGCTCGACGGGGCGGGATGAGGTCCTGGAGCAATTCATAGCGTCCTGTCCGGGTGGCGGGATCTCCAAGATGGCTTCTATGTATGTGGACGTCCTTATAACCAAGGGGTCTGCTATTTTAGCTGAGGTAATTGTATTTCCTTCACGCTACTTTTGTTAATTCGTTTAGTTTCTAACTCGGGTTCTGTATTTAGTAGGCCTTTAAGGTTAATGTCGAGATGGGCCAGCAGGTAGCCCTCCTTCGTGATCGGGCTGCAAAAGCCAAGGCTGAAGCTGAGAAAGCCAGGGAACTGCTCAAGTAGGCTCGGTCTTTAGTGGAAGAGGTGACTTCTAGCCAGGGAAAAATCAAGCTCGAGATGGCTGAGCTTCGCTGCGATCATGAGAGGATGAAGCAATCTTTTGATCAGGAGCGTCTTCAATCTCTCCGGCGGGCTAGGCAGCGGGATTCCTGGAGATCTGAGGCTAAGAAGCTGGACCTCTGGAACCAGTCTCTGATTACTCAGGTGGCCAAGCTGCAAGCTGATGCGGAGACCTCTTTCAGTGACGTGTATTTTTATGCTTCCTTTCAGGCCGCGGAAGCTCTTCCTCCTCCCTTTGATTTATCGTCTATTGCGGGCTGGGACAGACAGGAAATAATGCTCAAAGCTGCCGAGTTATCTCACCCTGAGGGCGATAAGGTGGTCCCTTCTAGCCCAGCAAGAACTGGGAAGCAGCCCGCTCAGTCAGATCCCTCATTCCATCTTCCTTCCTTTATCACCTCGGGTCCTAGAGAGTCTTCCAGCAAAGTGATGTCTTCTCGATCCGAGGAGGACCAATCGGGAGCTGGTCAAGAGGTTAGGAGCCCATCTGAGGATCCCCCTTTAACAGAGATGGAGGTCGACAGGAGCCAGATGGGGTCCTTGGCTGCCTTTCTAGACGCGGTTGTCCCTCCTAAGGTTATGGACGTAATAAATGAAGTTTTGGAGGAAGATCCAGCTGATCATCCGATGGAGCCTCTAAATGATGGAGTGGTCGGTGAGGATAACCCAGATGGACAGCTACATGTAGAGGGGGTTGATGCCGAGGACCATCAGGAAGGAGGAGGGCCAGCGGAAGGAAGCCATGAGAGTCCCAAAGCTTGAAGTGGATGACTTGTTTTTGATTGCCCGGAAAAGGGGGTGGGCATCCTGTTTTGCCATTATCAATTTTTCATTTTTCTTCTTTTTGTAGCCCGAGTTTGGAGGTTGGAGGTTGGGCTCCTCATTTGGATGTAGCCTTATCGGGGGATAGGCTCCCCTTGTCCTTAATGATAAATCGAAGCGCTCTTTTGAGAACTTTTATTCTGTTTCTGGTCTTGCATGGGATCCAGAGTAGCATCTGTAGCAACAATTATGATTCGTGTAGGGAATTATGATGATTTTGATCCTACACACGAAAGCAAACATTGTCTATATATATATATATATATATATTAGGGGTGATAACCCAACCAAGACTTTAGGAGGGCTACTTAGCTTTTTCCTAGTCTTTGAGATCTGGTGGGCAACTATGCTCCTACACTCAGATCCTTCTTGGGGGTGGTAGCCCGACCAAGGCATCAGGAGGGCTATCGGGCTATTTCCTGGTCTCGAGATCTGGAGGGCAACTATGCTCTTACACTCAGATCCTTCTTAGGGGTGGTAGCCCGACCAAGGCATCAGAAGGGCTATCAAGCTATTTCCTGGTCTCGAGATCTGGAGAGCAACTATGCTCTTACACTCAGATCCTTCTTGGGGGTGGTAGCCCGACCAAGGTATCAGAAGGGCTATGGAGCTATTTCCTGGTCTCGAGATCTGGAGGACAACTATGCTCTTACACTCAGATCCTTCTTGCGGGTGGTAGCCCGACCAAGGCATCAGGAGGGCTATCGAGCTATTTCCTGGTCTCGAGATCTGGAGGGCAACTATGCTCTTACACTCAGATCCTTCTTGGGGGTGGTAGCCCGACCAAGGCATCAGGAGGGCTATCGAGCTATTTCCTGGTCTCTAGATCTGGAGGGCAATTATGCTCTTACACTCAGATCCTTCTTGGGGGTGGTAGCCCGACCAAGGCATCAGGAGGGCTATCGAGCTATTTCCTGGTCTCGAGAGATTTATGTCGAATTCCCATACAAGGGTATAGTCACTAATGTTGAACATAGTTGGAGATAAAGATGGAAGAGAAAAGCAAAATGACTTTATTGATGATTGAGATGTAGTACATCTTTATTAGGACCTGTAATGAAAACTGAGTGGGGGTAGTCTGCTTGAGAACTCCTTTCAAGGGTAGAATTTCTTCAAATGATCTGCATTCCAAGTGTGGTTGATGGATCGTCCGTCCATGTCTTCGAGTTTATAAACTCCATTGCGAACAACTAGCTTTATCAAATATGGCCCTTCCCAATTTGGACTTAAGACTCCATCCGACCTTTTCCGAGTGTTCAATGTCACTTTCCTAAGTACTAGATCCCCTTCCATGAATTTCTGGGCTTTAACCTTTTGGTTGAAGTATCTAGCGATCTTGCTCTGGTAGATCGCTACTTTCTCTGCTACCCAGTCTTGCTTTTCTTCTAAGAGGTCTAGACTAGCCCGGAGCTTGATTTCGTTACTTTCTGGCTCAAAGTGATGTATCCTGAACGAGGTTAGTTTATGCTCGATGGGGAGGACTGCTTCAACCCCGAAAGCCAGGGAGTAAGGTGTCTCTCCGGTAGCTGTTCTTTTTGTAGTTCGGTATGCCCAGAGGACTTCTGGTAGCTCTTCGGCCCATTTACCTTTCTTCTGCTGAAGTTTCTTTTTCAGAAGTTTCTTGATTGTCTTGTTGGTGGATTTCTACCAACCCGTTAGTCTTGGGATGAGCCACTGAAGCGAGCCTGAGGTCGATCCCTAATCCCTTGCAGAAGTCTTTGAATCGGGCGTTGTCGAATTGCTTTCCTAGGTCGGCTATAATTATGAGAGGGGTCCCGAATCTGCAAACCACGTTAGTCTTGATGAACTTGGTTGTATTCTTTTCCGATATTTGAGAAAGAGGTCCTGCCTCGACCCATCTTGTGAAGTAGTCGATAGCCACGATAGCGTGTTTCATCTGTCCAGGAGCGGTAGGAAGTGGCCCAATTAGGTCGATTCCCCACATGGCAAAGGGATAAGGTGAACTGAGTGACGACAGTCGCTCTGGTGGCTGGTGGTTCAAGTTTGAGGTTCTTTGACAAGGTTCGCAGGATTGCACAAAACTCTTTGCATCTTGATGGATGGTCGGCCAATAGTACCCCATACGAAGCACCTGATAGGCTAGAGCTTCCCCACCTATGTGGTTCCCACAGTCCCCAGAGTGGACCTCTCTCAACGCCCACTTAGCATCATCGGGATGCAAGCATCTAAGTAAGGGGAGGGATCTGTCCCTCCCGTAGAGGTATCCGTCCACCATACAGTATCGAACTGAGAGTCTCTTAATTTTTCGGGCTTGGTCGGGCTCTTCAGGAAGCTCTCCTTCAAGGAGGTAGGCGACAATTGGGTCCATCCAGCAAGGTAGGCGATCCAGGGATCAAATTTCTCCATTTGTGGCTATGCTTGACTGGGTGATTACTTGGAGGGGAATTCCCCTTGGTAGGGATTGGCCTCCGTTCACCGCTATTTTAGCTAGAACATCTGCGCGATGGTTTTGGTGTCGAGGCACCTGATCGATCTTGAGTCCCTTAAATTTGCTTTTCAGCAGCCGAGCTAGATTTAGGTAGGCAACCATATTATCTCCCTTTGCCTGGTAGACCCCAGTCACCTGGTTTACAACAAGCAACGAATCGCTCTTGATCTGCAGGTAGTCGGCCTTTAGTTCGATGGCTACCTTCATCCTGGCTAGGAGTGCTTCATATTCCGCTTCGTTGTTGGTAGCTTTAAACTCGAATCTGAAACAATGACATAATTCAGTCCCCTCCGGATCTATCAAAACTAGGCCAGCTCCTCCCCCAGCTCGTCCGGATGCTCCGTCTGAAAAGAGGATCCATGGCTTGCAGCCTTCCGGCCAATTTTTGACCTCGGATACCTTCTCAGGGACCTCGTTTGATACTGAGGGATCATCTGGATCTGGGATCGCTGAGAATTCTGCCACGAAGTCGGCCAAAGCCTGTGCCTTAATCGTAGTCCGGGGTTTATACTTTAGGTCAAACTGAGTGAACTCTAGTTCCCATAAAACTAGCCTTCCTAACACGTCTGGTCTTTGCAAGAATTGACCGAGGGGTTAGTCTGTCACCACTGCTATTGTGTGAGCTTGAAAATAGGGACGGAGTTTCCTCGCTGAGATCACCAGAGAATAAGCGAGCTTCTCCAGGAGAATGTAGTTCCTTTCTGATTTGGTCAAGGCATAACTCACATAGTATATGGGTCTTTGAAAGCCGTCACTACAATCCTTGGCCAAAGCCCCGCTTACTGCAGTTTGTGATACAGCCAGGTAAATCTGTAACTCATCTCCGAGAACCGGCTTGACTAACAAAAGGGGGCTTGTTAGGTACTCTTTCAAAGCCTGAAACGCCTGCTCGCTTTCCTGGCTCCATTTCATGTTCTTTCCTTGTTTGATGGCCTTGAAGAAAGGGAGACATTTATCGGTGGAGCGAGAGATAAACCTGTTGAGTGCCGCCACCCGTCCAGTCAGAATCTGTACTTGCTTGAGCGAGGTCGGGGATTCCAGGTCCAAGATAGCTTTGATTTTTTCTAGGTTGGCTACTATACCTCTCTCATGAACCATGAAGCCCAGAAACTTCCCTGCCGTTACCCCAAAGGCACATTTGCAGGGGTTCAAACGCATCTGGTTTTCCCTCAGTATGAGGAAGGTTTTGCGAAGGTCTTCTTGATGTCCCTTTGTGGTTGGGGATTTCGTGATCATGTCGTCGATGTACACTTCCATCGTCCTTCCTATCTCGGGTTTGAATAGTTCTTTAACCAACAGCTAGTATGTGGCCCCTGCATTCTTCAAACCAAACGGTATCACCTTGTAGCAGTATAAGCCCTGCCCAGTAATGAAACTGGTCTTATCTTGGTCAGCCGGGTGCATTTTAATTTGGTTGTATCCTGAGAATGCGTCCATAAAACTCAAAAGTATGTTTCCGGCCGTGGAGTCAACCAACTGGTCGATCTTTGGTAAAGGAAAACTGTCTTTTGGACAAGCCCGGTTGAGGTCGGTGTAGTCGACACACATACGCCATTTCCCATTCGCCTTCATGACCATGACCACGTTAGCGACCCATTCGGGGTAACATACCTCTCTGACGAACCCTGCTTTGATCAATTTATCAACCTCTTCCTGCACCGCCGCGCTCCTATCAGTGTTGAAGTGACGCCTCTTCTGCTTGACGGGCTTGACTGTTGGATTACTTCTAGCCGGTGGGTGGCCAACGATGCAGGAATTCCAGGTATTCATCATGGTTCCAGGCGAAGATGTCACTAAATTCCCTAAGAAGATCAATCAGTCCTCTTTTTACTTCTGGATCAAGGGTGGCTCTGACCTTGACGACCTTGGAGGGATCGTCATTCCTGACGGATATCACTTCTAGTTTGTCCACGGGCTGCCCGCTGGCCCATTCCTTACTCCGTTCTTCCTCGTAGGGCATGATAGGTTCATCCTCCTGATACCCAGGATGTTCCGCGGGCTCCTTCTCCTCTTGGATTATCCGGGATGTATCCATATTTTCCTGGATTAATGTCACCTGCACACACTGCTTCGCTAGGGCTGCAGGATTGGCAGATACTGCGTAGCATTTCCCTGCTGCCTGTTGGTCTCCGCGTACCTCTCCTACTTTGATTCCAACCGGGAATTTCAAGACGTTGTGGTATATGGACAAGACTCCCTTCAAGGAGGACAGGAAAGGTCTCCCCAGGATGGCGTTGTAGGTCGATGGGGTGTCTACCACAACAAAGTCGGTCATTACATTCTGTTAGAGCGAGGTGACCCCGATGATTACTGGGAGGATCATTGACCCCACTGGTATGATCGAGTCCCCAGTGAACCCGTAAAGCGGAGTGGTACAGTTGTTGTAACAATGTTGCTTCAAGTTCAATTTTTCCAAGGTATCCTTAAAGAGGATATCTACACTGCTACCTGTATCCAAGAGCACGCGATGGACCAGAAAGTTGGCGATCTGTATCGTGATGACTATAGGATCATCATGAGGTTGCACAGTATCGAAGACATCTGCTTCAGTGAATACGATCTGAGCTGACTAGGAGGGCTCTGTCGGGCTCTAGCTAACTTCGAAGATCCCTTGGCTCTCTCCGAGGTGGGGAACCTTTCTTGCGTGGTTTTTCCGGGAGTTATTAGAAACGCCGGCCAATGTAGGACCTCCGCTGATAGTGTGTATCACCTGGATCTGTTGCATAAAGTCAGCCTGCTCCCATTTCCTCTTTTCTGCGTCCTCACGGATTTCAGCATGTACCTCCCTTCCAGTCCTGATATTATCTCTGACCTGTTGTAAGAACTCAATCAGGCATCCTCCCCTTATCAGAGCCTCAATCTGGTTGCGCAAGTTATAGCACTTCGAAGTGTTGTGGCCCACGTCTTCGTGAAAGTCCCAGTACTTGTACCGGTTTCTCCTGTCAGCTGGGCCCTTCATGGGAGCGGGCTTTTGGAGCAACCCTTTATCTCGTATGGCAAGGTAGACTGTTTCCCTGGAAGCTTTCAAAGGGGTGTAGTAGTCATACCCTTTTTCCTCTTTCATTACTGGAGCCACGGTCCTGGGAGGCGGCGAAAACTGAGGAGGGGTTCGTTTTGCTGGATATCTTTCTTGCCTATGCAGAGGAGCAGGGAGGCGATAGGTCGACCTGTTGGGAGGTTTATTCTGAGCTTTCTGCACTGGCTCAAATTTGGGGGCTTCTTTCTTCAGACGCTTTGCCGTTCTCATGTCGTCATGTTCTATCTTGACCTTGAGTTGTTCATCGATCTGGACCTGCTCCAGAGCCCGGTCATATGCCTTATGGTAAGTCTCGGGAGGTCTTTTGGCGAAAGAAAGGAAAAGCTTTCCTGCCTAGAGGTTTCGCCTGAAGTTGGCGAGGGTTTCTTTTTCAGTGAAAACTCACATTTGTATGACCTCCTTGTGAAATCACTCCACATATGATCGAAGAGTTTCATTCCGTTCCTGGATCATATAATGGAGGTCTATAGGATCTTTCGGGCAAGGTTTAACTCCTTGGAATTGTGAGAAAAAATCGGTTGATAATTTTGTGAAAGAATCCACGCTTCCAACGGGTAGTTTCCTGAACCAGGTTTTAGCGTAGTCGGTCAAGGTATTCTGCACATAGCTGCTCTGGTAGTGTTCTGGACCTCCATATGTTGAACGAAGCTCTCTAGGTGGCTTAGATGATCTTCTGTTCTAGAGAACTTATCTACTGGCATTTTGAATTTTGGGGGGAGCTCTGCTTCTCGGATCCTCCTAGTAAAGGGAGCGTTCATCTCGCTCAGGGGATTCTTTTTGTCCTCATTACTCTTTCCCTTCCTTATCTGTTGACCTCTTTTTATAGCTTTGCCAGCTGATCCCTCAGTCGCTTGTTCCCAGGTCTCTTCGAGTTAACCTCAGATTCCTCACTGTCGAATCTTTCTGATGAACTGGCAATTTCTATCCGGTCCTCCTCCTGGACATGATCCACTCGGGGAGTTTGTCTACTTTCCTCCTCTAGGGCCCGGGTAGTTCTCCTAGATGTAGTTGGATGAGATAGCCCTCGGGGCTTCCAAGTAAAAGCATCCGCGACAGACTTAACTAGCCGGGGTTAATATTGTGAAAGTCTTCTCGGAGCTGGGGGCATGGGTCCCAGCCTATCCCGGATCGAACGTTGGGGCCTTGATCTATCTCTAGCCAGCTCTGGAGGAGGATGTCCTAGGCGATCGAAAGTAGGTGGCCTAGCTTCAAGCCTGCTCGACTCTCCCTGATCATTCAGGTTAGTTGGCTGGATTGTGATGACTTCAACAAGGAGGCGGACGCGGACGGATTCTACGAAGGCCGCCGCTTGTTGGTCGAGTGCTGCCTGGCTCACTATGGGATGGCCAGTAGCCCGTGTATTGGTTGTCTGGATCGGAGCTTGACTACTATATCCAGACTTTCTCCCCCTTCCTCGGGCTTTTCGGGTTGGCCTCGCCGGAGATTGCTCCGGGACTCTATGTTGGCCTTGGGAGGAGCGGAGCCTCATAGTTCCTGTAAAATAATGAAAATATAAATGCAAACGATTGGTTAGTTGGGTGTAAGTTCCCACAGACGGCGCCAGAAAGTGTTAATAGAAATTTTGCTCGGGATGAGAAATCTCAGTTAACGCCCTCAAGACCACTACCACGTAGGTGGTGGCCAAAAGTTATTGTATATGTAGCAGTGATTTATAAAGTGACAAGTAAGCAAGAATGTTTTTATTGAACATGCATGGTATACATATACATAGGTTCTTCTCTCTTTTCTCTCAACCCTCTCTAGGGAATGGTCGATTGTTAGTCGTATGCCTGTCGAATAGTAGTCCCCCCTTTTTCATTTCCTTTCTTTTCTATTTATACATAGTTTGTAGGTCAACAGATTGATTCTCCCTTGATTTTCTCAGTCTCCTCCTTACGGGCGGGATTTCTTGCTTTAATGTCATTGACTTTTGGATTGACGTCCAGATTGAGAGTATCGTGGTGGAGATCAGTTTGTTTCCTTTTTGGATTTTATTACTTGTTCTGCATGTAGGTAACGTTTCCAGATATGATTCAATGCATTCCTCGTATCCTTTCAGTATGTTCCTTTATGGAGGTCGTTGGATATGACGATATGGTGTGGTGCATCAACCAGGGAGGTTGATTAGTATTTCGACCTTGATATCTGAGAAGTTTCATCCATCTTGGAGCCAAATCTGGCTTCCCTTGACCTTTTAGAAGCTAGGTGTGGCCTCGACTGACCTTTTAAAGCTAGGTGTGGCTTCGACTGACCTCGCGGCCTTTTAGGGACATTCTTCTGTGTCAATCGAGGTACATACGAGTCTCTGGAGCACTTGCGAGATGACCTCGACTTTGGGGAGCTTCTAGTTTTGGTGATGCGGGCTAGATCTGATCGTTCTGGGCTTTATCCCGGATGTTTCCGGAGCCCGTCCTTATTCCTGGGGTGGTATCGCAGTTTGGCTCTGGACAGAGAGGTCTCCTGGTGGAAGCTCTCGGGTCCAGGCTCTATCCCGGATGTTTCCGGAGCCCACCCTTGTTTCTGGGATGGTATAGTAGCTCGGCTCTGGATTGAGAGGTCTCCTGGTGAAAGTCTCGGGTATGGAACCAGGTCTGGGAGGTGGAAAATTTCCCTTTGGTCCTTAGCCAATTTTGGCTATTAACAAAATTCAATAAATGGTGATGTTGGGATAGTTTGTTCGAATGCTATATTTTGTGGATATTTGCACATTGAATTTATTGATTAAATTTGTGGATGAAAGAGCCGGAGGCTCTTGTGCAAGTATGAATGCATGTGCTTTATATTGTTTAATTCGGTTTGGGGGTTCATGCCCTATTCCGTCAATTTTGATAAAATGCATGATGTTAAGCTTGATTTGTGCTTCAATGATATATTGCATAAATTGCCTTTATTTTGTGAGCCTTGTTTGAGTCATTTTTATTTTGTTGGGGCATTGATTGTGTTTGATTAGTGCCTAGGTTTGTTTGAGTCATGTTAGGTGAGTGCCGCTAGGCCGGATTCTCTTGTCTTCAACATTGAGGACAATGTTGGGTTTTGGTTTAGGGGTGTAGACGCCTTTTTGAGTCGTCTTTTGTGTCTTGAGTCATTTTTGTGTCTTATTTTCGAAAAAAGTGCTGCTTAGCCAGAATTTTGAGCTTATTTAGCCTTGTGAGATACCTGGAGCATAGTATTTGTGGCGAATGTGTGTATGCTTTGTGTGCTTATTCAATAACTCTTAGTCACTTTAGGGGTCTCACTTGCACTTCATGGGCTAGTCCCATCTTCTAGTGTCCAAGTTTAGGGAACTCGGTGCTCAAGCGCCTTGTTCTAATAGTGGAGATTTCCCTTGTGAGATCACAAACACAAGCCAAAAGCATGTATTTGAGGTAAAATGTTTTTCAAATCTGTAAACACTATTCAAACACCATGCATAGTCTCACTACATCAAAAATCATTATTTTTCATTGAACATGCATCATATATGTGGACTGCTTGACGGAAACTTTTATTCCCTTGGTAGATTGATCCTTTTAAGTAATATTAGGCAATGTGTGTTTTAGCCACTCAAAAAGAAAGCCTAAATACTTCCCATTCCCATAATATGTGTGCTCCTAAGCCAATTTTGAAGCCAAACACATGTAGACTTTTCCATTCTACACCCACGTTATCCATAACCCAAGCAACCTAAACACTTAGCAAACCCTCTCTTAATTGATCTTGTTGAGGCTTAGGAATGTAAAGTTGTGCTTTAAATTTGATAAATGGCGTGTACCTAGGCAAGAGTAATGAGTTGTGAAAATGTGCATAGTAAAAAGGCATGAAAAGAAAAGAAAAGAAAATAAAAGAAGCAAAAAGTAACAAAAGAAAAATATGCTTCAAATGCCTTGTGTAAATTGTAAATGCTACTCAAATGGGTAACATGAGTAGTTAAAGATTGCACGTAGAGTCTAATTGTATGCCTGGACGCCATATTGTATTTGGAAGTGGAGTTGCACGAGAAATTAAATGCTTAAGTGTAGAATGTATTGCCTTAACTTGGTTGATTAGTGCTTGTGCCTAAATTTCTCATTCTTCTAATCACCATTCACTGTGGCCACGTTACAACCAAAAGGAAAAGACCTAGTTGATCTTAGGGGATGTCTAGATTGGGAATATTAGTTAATGAATGCTCTTTCCATGTTCATGACACGTGATTCTTTCATGAGACTCACTCACTGAAAACAGCGTTTATTCTACACTAAATGTATGCAACTAAGTTGATTCAGTTACATAAATTCATTGGCATACATGTTGCATGAGTGTGAACCTAGGTTCTGAGAGGAAAGATAAGAGAGAATCCATGTGAGAACCTAGCGTCGAAGCGAATTATGCTCAAGGTGTGAGAGTGAGTAGTTTCTGAGGCGAGGGCATTTAAGTGTGGGATTCGTGTTGTACCAGTTTCCCTTGGGGTGCCTTCGAGTTGTTTAGAACATTTTGCATATGCTCATTCCTCACTCCCATTTGCTTTTGCGTATCTCTCTGCCATTTGGTTCTGCAGCAAGTTTTTCTTTATGTCTAGGAAAGTTCTTAGTTCAGTGATTTTTAGTTTGTGTCTTATTTGTTTTATATTATGTTTGCTCGAGGACGAGAAAAGGTTTGGTTTGGGGGTGTTTGATCGTGCCTAAATTGTTGTATATTTCAACCCTCATTCCTATTCCTTTGTCTCGTTCTTGTGTGTATTTTCTATATATTTTATGTCTAATAGGCTCGTTTGTGCTAATTGCAGGCAATAGATGTAATTCTGGTGTTAGAAGCTAATTGCAGTGGTTCCGGCAGAAAATGGGCAAAAGGAAAGACAAAGGATCATAAACAGCTCTACAATGCGGGTCAAGTGCGGGTCGCAACCGCACTCCAACCGCACTCCTTCCCACAGACGGGACTGAATCATGAAGGAATGATAAAGTGTGGGTCATTCAACCACACTCCACCCTCACTATTGCTCAAGACAGAGGAGCTGATTCGTACCTGACAGATAAAGTGCGGGTCAAGTGCGTGTCAAGTGCGGGTCAAGTGTGTGTCAAGACAGAGTTGGATTCATTAAAGTGCGGGTCGTCCAACCGCACTCCACCTGCACTGTTGCCCAGATCAGAGAACCGAAGATGAAGAAAACCCATATAGTGCTGGTACAGTCCGGGTAATTCACCAGCACTCCACCCACACTCTGCGCACGACAGTTTCTGGTTTCAAGCTATAGTGACCTATTTTTCCATCCTCTATAAATAGAAAAGGATGGGAACGAACCAAATCATCACCATACCTCCCAACACTTGTAGTTTAAGCTAGAAACACATCTCCCTATCATCCAAACCATCTCTACTCAATCAAAGGCAACTAAGAGACTTGGATTCAAGCTTCAAGGAAGGAGATCAATCTTCAAGGGTTATCTCTCTACTCTCTCTTAGTTTATTGGTTTGTAATAGAACATGAGTAGCTAAAATACCCCACTATGGGGTTGATGTTATTTGTATGATGGATATTTGGGCTTTGTAAATAAACTCTATGTGTTATATTTATTCTATCTCTGTATTTTATTCCATTGCTTTAATTGATTTCCATTATTGATTTGCTTGGATACATCCTCTTTGCATGATTGATTTAGATTACTTGAGTAGGCAATTAGGTTGTCTAATGCTCAATTGAATGGAAGGATTTTCGGAAATCCGGCTCTACAACCATGCCCTTAATCTAATCTTGAATTAGTGGCTTTCACTATACACTCTAGGTTAGCCACTTGTGAGAGAATTAGAAGCCTCCACTATACACCCTAGGTTGGCTACTTTAGTGATTCTACGAGAACTAACCTTCGAGTAGAATTCGGTTGATAACCTAAAGCCTCATCCAATCTCAAACGGGTGGCCTTCACTATACATCCTAGGTCGGCCACTTGTGAGGGAATTGGAAGCCATCACTATACATCCGAGGATGGCTACATTAGTAATAAGTTGAGCCATAGCTAGATAGATGAGCATTCATGGAAAAAGTCCCAATTGAGTAACTAGCCACTGTTGGTTGCTTAGGAGGGTTTAATCTCTAGTAGGAGGTCTTCGCTATACACCCTAGGTTGACCTGTTGCTATAGATATATACCAACACTATACACCCTAGGTTGGTTACATTTGTCAAAACGTGCTTAATTGAGAGTTTGTTGCAATTGCCCCAATATTCACTTACGAGTCGATCAACTCCATAGTTCCATCATCATTCATTCATCACTCCATTGTCATCCTATTTTATTTGATTTCATAGTTTAGTTTATATTGTATCTTCATTCACCATCACTTCACTTTTATGCATGCTAGTTATATTAATCCTAATCTTATCACCGCTACCCTGATCTCAGTGGACGACACCCGTGCTTGCCGCTATGCTTGTATTATACTTATGAACGCATCGCATAGGTTTTATAAATTGTTTTGACAGATGGTTTTCTGACGACAAAAACCTTCTCATCAATCATGCAATTGCTTGATTTGCAAACCTAGGAAGTAATTTAGCTCTCCAACAAGACTCATCTCAAACTCATGAGACATGATATCAACAAATTGTTGGACTTTGGATTTGTTGGTGGAGCCAAAAACAATATCATCAACATAAATTTGAGCTATGAAAAGCTCATCTTTGTTCCTCTTGATGAATAAAGTTTTGTCAACACTACCCCTAGTATAGTCATTTTCAACAAGAAATTGAGTAAGGCGCTCATACCAAGCCCTAGGTGCTTGTTTTCACCCATATAATGCCTTTTTGAGGCGATAAACATGATTGGGGTGGTGTGGAACCACAAACCCCTTGGGTTGCTCAACAAACACTTCCTCATGCAAGAAACCATTGAGGAAGGCACTCTTAACATCCATTTGATGCAATTTGAATTTGTGCACACATGATATGGATAAAAGAAGCCTTATGGACTCAAGACGGGCAACCGGAGCAAAAGTCTCCTCAAAGTCAATACCCTCAATTTGAGAGTATCCTTGTGCTACAAGTCTAGCCTTGTTGCGCACAATGTTGCCATTCTCATCCGACTTATTCCTATATACCCATTTGGTGCCTATGACATTAGTATCCTTGGGTCTAGGAACAAGAGTCCAAACCTCATTTCTTTCAAATTGGTTTAGCTCTTCTTGCATGGCAAGAACCCAAAACTCATCATTCAAGCCTTCATCAACCTTTTTGGGTTCTATTTGAGAGGTGTAACAAGTATAGCTAATTTGATTAGCTATTTGACGCCTAGTCCTAACACCCTCATTCATATCTGCAAGAATGTCATTCTTGTTGTGGAGATGTCTAACCCATGGAGCGGGTTCTTTAGAGTCCAATGATGGATCTCTATCAAGAGGTTGAGTGACCTCTTCATCAAGACTTGACTTCACATCAATTGAAGTCTCACCATTTTTCTCCAAGGAAGAATCATCAAGCACAATGACCTCATCATCATGGTCTCTAGTCTTAGACCTACAATCATCTATGACAACATTAAATGATTCCATGACACTCCGAGTTTTTAAATTGAAAACTCTATAGGCCTTACTATTAAGGGCATAGCCAATGAAAATCCCCTCATCACTCTTGGCATCAAACTTGCCAAGTTGATCTCGGTCATTTAGAATGTAGCATTTGCTCCCAAATGAGTGGAAGTAGCTAACATTTGGCTTCCTACCCTTCCATAATTCATAGGAGGTTTGCCTAGTATCGGGCCTTAGGAAGACTCTATTTCCTATGTAGCAAGCCGTATTGACGGCCTCGGCCCAAAGGTTCCTAGGGACATTGTTGCTAAGCAACATCACACGGGCCATCTCTTGAAGGACCCTATTCTTCCTCTCAACAACCCCATTTTGTTGAGGAGTTCTAGGAGCCAAAAACTCATGGGAAATGCCTAAGCTATTGCAATAGCTTTCCAAACAAGAATTTTCAAATTCCCTCCCATGGTCACTCATAATCCTTTTAATGCTTTTAATGTGTGAGTTCTTTTCATTTTGAACTTTAGTGCAAAGCATTTAAAAATTTTCAAATGTTTCAGATTTTTCTCTAAGAAAATATGTCCATGTAAATCTAGAAAAATCATCAACACAAACAAAAATGTATCTCTTGCCACCGAGACTCTCGGTTTGCATGGGACCCATAAGGTCCATATGTAGAAGCTCTAATGGCTCCTTGGTGGCGAGATATTTGCCTTTCTTGTGCATACTTTTGGTTTGTTTTCCTTGTTGACAAGGTCCACAAACGCCATCGACTTTCTTCCCAAGCTTAGGGAGGCCACGTACAACCTTGAACTTATCTAAGATCCTCAAATCTCGATAGTTCATGTGGCCAAGTCTTTGATGCCATAACTCAACTTCCTCACATTTGGACATATTGCAAGAGATAGCACTAGCTTCAAGACAATAGCAATTGTCACTAGATCTCTTTCCTTTTAGCAAGGTTTGTCCTTTTGGCATTAATTAGAGCAATCATATTTGTTAAACAAGACGGAGAGTCCATCATCATTAAGATGAGAAATGCTTATAAGATTGGCTTGCAAGCCATCAACAAGTAAAGCATTAAACAAAGAGGGTAAATCGGGAATGGAAATGGTTCCTTTCCCTATGACTTTCTTTCTAGATCCATCACCAAAGGTGACAAATCCTCCATCCTCCAAGACAAGAGATTTAGAGAAACTCTTGTTCCCCGTCGTATGCCTAGAACACCCACTATCCAAATACCAAGTGTTAGAGGCATTTGCCTTCAAGGCAATTTGAGCAACATAGGAAAAATAGTCATCCCTTCTAATCCACCTATGTGAAATATTCTCTTTCCTAGTGGTATTAGTCACATTGGTTCTAGATTTCCTAGGATCATGCAAATTGGCTCTAGCTCTATTTCTTTCAATCATGCTCTTGATTTTACACATTTTAATGTATTTGAAGCAATTAGGTCTAATGTGACCATCAACACCACAAAAGTGACAAGTGGGAATAAAATAAGAAGACATACCATGCCCTTGTGAATACAAAGGGGCTTTCCCATGCATTTGAGCTTATCTTTGGTGTTGGATTGGTTCTCTCCTTCTTTGTTGTTGAGTTGGAATGAATTACTTCCTTGGTTGACCTTGCATGAATTGCTTTTTGGCTTGATGGTATTAGGGTTGAGGGAAACTTGCTTGATGCACCCTTGTTGATTTAGCTTGAGCTTGTTTCCCTTGTGCTACCTTGACTTGAGAATCTTTAGAGCACTCTCCTAGTTCGATCTTCTTCCTAGGATGTTATGGGGGTGGAGGCTCTTTGATGTCCAAGCTCTTTACAAACACAGTCTTGCTTGAGGATGAGGTCTCCTTGTCATCTTTATAGCCAAGACCTTTCTTATCACTTGGCCTCTTGCCAACTCCCAACATGATCGAGTTTCTTCGTACTTGAAGTCATCTTAGCAATGATCTCTCTTGCTTCTTCAAGCTCCTTTTCCATCAATTCCTCATTTCTTTTTGCTATCTTTACTTCTCTATTTAGGTGAGTGACTTCAGTAGATAGCTTGAAATTCTCACCCTTTAGCCTTTGAATCTCTTTCTTCATCTTCAATCTTGAGCTTTGAAAATGCTCAATGAATCCTTCGAGATCCATTCCTCATACATCCGTATTTGTTGAATGGGATGAGGAGTCACCATCACTAGAGTCATTTTCACTTTGTTTCTCTTCCTCTTCATCATCTAATGTTTCCTTACTCTTGAGAGAAGATGCGAAGGTAATAAAGTTTGCCACATGATCCTCATCATCCAAGGATTCTCCTTCTTCTTCCAAGTCATCACCATCACTCCACGTGGTGGCCATAGCCTTTCCTTTCTTCTTGCTCTTTAAATTGCCACAATCCGTGGAGATGTGTCCGAAACCTTCACATTCGAAGCATTGAATCCCTTTTCTTGTGGGCGTGTCTTCACTTGACTCAAACTTTTTAAAAGGAGTCTTCTTCTTCATTTCCTTTCCTTTGGATCTAAATCCCTTCTTCTCAAACTTGATAAACTTCTTAAACCTTTTGACCATGAGGGCCATTTCTTCATCCGAGTCTTCTTCCTCCTTCTCAACCTTAGAGGTCTTCAAAGCAATACTCTTTTGCTTCTTTTGAGGTGTAGGTGTAAGAGTCCATCTAGACTCATATGCTAGAAGCCTTCCAATAACTTCACTTGGCTTCATATTCTTGTAGTCACCATTCTCCTCAAAAGCCATCACTTTTGACTCAAATCTTGCCGGAAGAGACCTCATAATTTTTTGCTTGATTCTCCTATCCGAGTAAGGATCACCAAGTTGATGGCTTTGATTAACTATGTCCATTAACTTCACTTGAAAGTCATTGAAGCACTCATCCTCTTCCATTCTAATTTGCTCGAATTGTGTTTGGAGGACTTGAAGCTTGGAGTCCTTGACCACCACGGTTCCCTCATGGGCCGTCTCTAGAATCTCCCATGACTCTTTTGCAATTCTTGTTGTTTGGATCAATTTGTACTGATTGTCATCCATGGCACAAAGAATGGCATGCATAACCTTGTTGTTCCACTTGGATGCTTCAAACTCTTGAGTTGACCATTCAGACTTTGGCTTGGGAACTACACTTTCGTCTGTAAGAGTCTTTTCCAGAGGAGTGTAGCCATCTTCAATTGCCATCCATGCTCGGTCATTTATTTGGCAAATGTAAGACTTCATCTTGCCTTTCCAAGAGGCATAGTTTACTCCGGTGAGCAAAGAGGGTCTTGTGCTAGAGGCTCCCTCATTACCACTTCCGTTTCCACTCATAGTGTTTGGGTGTGAATGAGATGAATGTTAATGATGCAACAATCACAAATAAAATGCAAGACACACAAAGAGCAAGGATCACCTAAGTGTATCTAGGAACCCGCTCTGATACCAATTGAAAGTACACAAAGTGTGTCTAATACAACCTAGAGGGGGGGTGAATAGGTTTTAGTTGATTTATTACCAACTTTTTGACTTAATCAATTTTAATAGTCCTACCCCCATATTAGCAATTAATCAATCCAATATAAATATGCGGAAAACAATAAAAAACACAAGGATTGATTTACGTGAGAAACCCTCCAACTGGGCAAAACTCACGGGCTATCCTTCTAGCCACATACCGTCCTCAAATCCACTATTTGAACGAAAGTTTACAACCTAGGTTGACCTCAAGTCACACCTACTTGGTCACTAACCCTTTCACTCTACCCAACAGGCATTTAATAGTGATTCTAGACCACAAGCTTGTGCACTAACCCACTTAGTCACAAAGCTTAACAATCAATGAAGAGGTTAAACAACCTATGTGAATATGTAAAAGATATTCAAACATGCAATTAATGCTAGGCAACACTAAATGCTTATCTAAGGATTTAAAGATGTCAAAGAATGCAAATCCTAGATATATATATCTAAATGCAAATGCATGAAGATTTAGCTAGAAGGGTAAAATCGTCCTAAATGCTAGCTATCAATGAACAAAGCTCTCAACCAACAAACAACAACTCAAACATGTTATAAATGCCAATAAACATAAAGATATGCAATAAAATCATATAAAAGAGCTAACCCTAGGCAAACAAGAACATAAATAAATACAATGAGATTTAGGGCATGTTCAAGTTACCTAGTCAATGAAAGCAAGAAGAATCCATGATGAGATGATGCTTGTAAGATGTTAGATGCATATGGATTTGTGTTTGGTTGAGTAAAGATAAGTTCTTGGGAGTTTCTCTCTCTAAAGAAGCTTGGCCTCTCAAAAATGGCTTCTTGAACTCACAAAAACGAGCAAGGAAGAAGAGAGAATATATATAAGGGAGCCCTAGTCAAAACTGCGTCGTTTTGAACTTAGGGCACAGAAACCCGTCAATACCGCTTGATGGACCACGTCGCAGGCATGTGTCCAGACCGCGGTACACACAGCAGTGCACCATCTGGACAACAACGCGTTGTAGGGCACTGTGCATGCAGGTGCACAGGCCGCGGTATGGGCAACAGAGGCCTACTGGACAACACCGCGACTTGGATCGCTATGCGTGCAAGTGTACAGGAAGCGGTACAGGAAGCGGTACAGGAAGCATGACCCTACTGAGGTATACCGCTCTGTATGCCGCTGTGCAAGCATGTCTTGCCAAGCGGTCTAGGCCGCGCTAAGAGAAGAAATTCTCTTTTCGGGGCAAACTCAACACACTAAGTGATGTGCAAAAAGTGCAAGTGTGGAGTGTGAGAAGTGGCATACAATACATCATTCAATTACATGAAGATAAGAGCATAATGCATGCAAGTGAGTGTGTGCAACTAGATCTCTTCAAAGAAAGTTAAATAAGTGAGATGCCTTTGAAGTGCTCTTGAGAGAAATGATGTCCTTGAAGCTTGATCACACCCAAGAGGCCTAATTTACCCTTACAAAGAATAATCCCCAATGTAGTTTGTCAACGAAATAAGCCAATCAAAATATAAGGAACTTACAGCCTCCTTGATCCTTGTAGAGAATGGAGCATTCATCTCTTCCAAGGGGTCTTTCCAGTTTTCCCGGTGCTTGCCCTTCTTCAACTCTTGGATTTCTTTCACCATTCTGGCGACCTGGTCCCGGAGACGTTTACTGCCATCATTATCAGATTCCACTTCAGAATCTCTGTCGTCAGGCCCTTTCGATGTCGCAGAAGCTTCATCCTGATTCTCTCCCTAGAGAGGGTCTTTTCCGGCGCCCTTGTTGCTACCTCCCACCACTGAATAAGGGTTTTCCTTGGTCGTTTCCTGATGAGGCTGTCTAGAATAGGCCACTGGTTGGGCCAGGTGGTGGTGCTCTCTAGGCGGGAGGTCGATGGCGGATCTTGCACACCGGGTTTGATAACCTGTAGGATATCCTGGAACCGGGGGTATAGGCATGAGTCTGTCATGGACCGATGGTATTGAGGGCATGGGCCTGAGTCTATCATGGACTGGTACAGGAGGTGGTGGTCCTAACCTGTGGAAGGGAGGTACCCTGGTACCTTGTCGATTGCCATCTCCCCTGGGATCTGGTACCGCGGGCTGACTGGTAGTGCCTTCGGTGACCTTTCGGAGGCGAATGCTCTCTATAAAGGCCGCGACCTGTTTGTCTAGATTGGTAGGTCTAGTTGCTAGGGTAGCAGGTACCTAGGGGGTAATCAGCGCGGTAGCTAACGGCTTCGAGGCGGGTTTGTGACCCTTTCCCCCCCTCTTTGGCTTCTAACCCTTTCGGGTTGAAGCGTTTAATTAATGTCCCCACGGGTCAGGATGATCCTGAGAGGATTAGAGCTTCATTTTGATGGTAAGACAAGAAAACGAGGCACGCTGGCTTTCTTTTGAGAGTGTGGTGTTCCCCACAGACGGCGCCAAAAAGTGTTAACTGAAAAATCACTCAGGGAGCAAAATCTCGGTTAGTACCCTCACCCCTTACCGGTAAGTGGTAGCCGGATAGGTACCTTCGGTACCGGGATCCTTCCTCGTAAAGTAGATGGATGTAAAAAAGGAGCAAGATGAAAAGGAGCAAGATGAGAAGGATCAATGATATATGAAAATAACATTGTTTTATTTAACAAAGGGTATTGATATTATTGTCACAATAAAGACTATCCTCTCACTAAAATCTATCTTTTCTCCTACACAGGATGAGGACTAAGCCTCCGTTTATGTCGATAAGTGGATATTTTCTCCCAATGATCGTCAATGGACTCTCACTGGCTTCGGAGAATTTCATAGGGGAATTCAACCGGAAAAAATCTCTCTCTGTCTTTGGCGACCCTAATATTCAAAAAACCCTCCTTTCTATTTACCCTTCAACGCCGTATATATAGTTCTCCAAAGAATCCCCACGAAATCCGGTTGTGTTAATGAGGATTACTGAGTGTCCTTTTTTAGGCGTTAAAAAGCATTGTGTGAGGCTGAAGGCGTGGAATTTGATCCCATGAAATCACTGTCGAATTTGAATTCTAATTAGATTTCATTAATGGCGCTTTATTTTGGCAATGAAGTTAACTTTCCTTCTTCATGGAGCTTGGAGGGAAACTCTGATTCTAAATTTTCTTGGTATGGCGAGGTACTGGTATACCAGTCGGATCCTACCGGCATGGAGCTTGTTCTATCTCTTGATGTAGTGGTGCTTGTGTCTTTGAGATCATCTTCGTATTGCTTGGCAGGTAAGGTACCTGCCTTGGAAGGGCTCCGAATATATACATCGAGGTACTAGGTACCAGGTGGAAGTCGAGGAAGTACCAAGGTGGGTATCGGGATACTGAGTTCCTTGACTGATGTCGAGGCACTTGAGGGGTGTTGGGTGTGCGATCTACCATTGTACTGGTCTTGAGTTGATATTAGGAGCTTTAATAGGGCGAGGTATGTCCCTTCGTTAGCTCACGATACTAGTGTTCTATCTAGATAGATAGGTAATCGAGGTCCTGGCCTTAGGTAATCTAGGTAGTGGCATCGATATCGCTGGTCACCTGGAAGCTAGGATTGGCGCCTATCGGGTTGATACTATTAGGAAAATTCTCCTTTAGTCCCTTGCCAAAAATCCCTGTTAACAATACCCTTGTTTCTTTCTTGTATGAATCCTGAAATAAGGGTTGGGTTCCCTAATTTGATCAATGAAGGAAAACCCTGATTTCCCACTATATCTGTTGACTAATTCCTGCAGCACGCTTCTGATTGTAGCATAAATTCGAGCGATAGTCCCTAGCATAAACATGACTTAATCAATACTTGGTAACGCAAGGAATCTGATAGGAACAAAAGTAGAGAAACGGCGGGTGACCAGTACCATGGTATCTAGTCAAAGAATCTCGGGACCCTTTACCCGAGGCTCAATGTTATCAATGATCGTTACATGCAGGCGAGTCAAGGTACCAGGCGTTCCATTTCAAGGAACCTTGGTAGCTTGATGGAGATTTAGGTGAAAGAAGCCTGGGTATCAGAGATTCTCATTCTTTTGAGGACCTCGGTACTTTGGTGGAGTAATCTGTCGAATCCGGGTACCTAGCATTCCTATTTTAGGAATCTAGGTACTTCGGCGGAACGATGAACGTGCTGGCAAACAATCTTTTAATTTAGGTATCTTGCATTCCTATTCTAGGAATCTGGGTACCATGATGAATAACCTGGCGGATCTGGGTACCATGCATTCCTGTTTGCAGGGATCTTGGTACCTCGGCGAATAATCTGGTATTTAGCCGTCCTGTTTCAAGGAAACTAGGCCTTCTAGGTAAATATTCTGGCGAATCTAGGCACCTCGCATTCCTGTTTGTAGGAATCTTGGTGCCTTGGTGAAAAATTTGGCGAATCCAGGTACCTCACATTCCTGTTCTTAGGAATCTTGGTACCATGGCGAACATGATGGAGAACGTGTTGGCAGCAAGATCCTGGTAGGTGACTAAGGCCATTTTAAGCACCAGGTCTTTCTTAGCGGGGGGTAGTACCCGGCCAAGGCCTTTATCTGGCAGGCGACTATGCCTTTACTAACCAGACTCTTCCTGGCGAGGGGTGGCACCCGACCAAGGCAACCAGAATGCCATATGGGCTTTTCTGGTCTTAAGGCGATCATTGGCACAAATAAGGCGATCATACTGGCAACAAGATCCTGGTGGGCAACTAAGGCCACTATAGCACCAAGTATTTCTTAGCGAGGGGTGATGCCCGGCCAAGGCCTCGATCTGGCAGGCAACTATGCACTTATTATCCAGATCCTTCTTAGTAGGGTGTAGTGCCCGAGCGAGGTTTGATCTGTCGGGCAACTATGCTCTTACGTACTGGATCCTTTCTAGCGAGGGGTGGTGCCTGGCCAGGGCATCAGGAATGCCATGTTGCTTATCCTGGTGTTAACGGAAATTTTACTCGAGATGAGAAATCTCTGCTAACGCCCTCGAGACCACTACCACGTAGGTGGTGGCTGAAATTATTTATATATGTGACAGTGGTTTATATAGTGACAAATAAACAAGAGCGTTTTTATTTAGCATGCATGGTACACGAGTACAAGGATTTTTCTCTCTTTTCTATCAACTCTCTTTAGTAAATGGTCGATTGCTAGTCGTATGCCTGTCGAATTGTAGTCTCCTTTTTCGTTTCTTTTCTTTTCTATTTATACATGGTTTGTAGGTCAACAGACTGATTCTCCCTTGATTGTCTCAGTGATTGCCTCAGTCTCTTCCTTATCGGGCGGGATTTCTTGCGTTAATATCATTTGACTTTTAGATTGACGCCCGAATTGAGAATATCATGGTGGAGATCAGCTTGTTTCCTTTTGTATTTCATTACTTATTCTGCATGTAGATAACGCTACCAGGTACGATTTAATGCATTCCTCGTATCCTTTCAGTATGATCCTTATAGGAGTCAAGGGACATGATGATATGGTATGATGCATCAACCAGGGAGGTTGTTTAGTATTTCGACCTTGATGTCTGAGAAGTTTCATCCAGCTTGGAGCCAGATCTGGCTTCTCTTGACTTTTCCGAAGCTAGACGTGGCCTTGACTGACCTTTTTGAAGCTATGTGTGGCTTCGACTGACCTCGCGGCCTTTTAGGGACATTTTTCTGTGTCAATCGAGGTACAGATGGGTTTCTTGAGCATTTGCAAGATGACCTTGACTTCGGGGAGCTTCTAGTTTTGATTATGCGGGCTAAGCCCGATCATTCCGGGGTCTATCCCGGATGTTTCCAAAGCCCGCCCTTGTTCTTGGGGTGGTATTACGGTTCGGCCCTGGATAGAGAGGTCTCCTGGTGGAAGTTCTCGGGTCCAGGCTTTATCCCAGACGTTTCTGAAGCCTGCCCTTGTGCTTGGGGCGGCATCGTAGCTTGGCTCTGGATATAGAGGTCTTTAGGTGAAACTTACGGGTATGGAACCAGGTCTAGGATGTGGAAAATTTCCTTTTGGTCCTTAGCCAATTTTGGCTATTAACACCTGGTCTCGAGGAGATCCTCCTGGAGGGATTAATCCAGACCAGGGCATCAGAAGTGCTGTGTAGCTCTTCTTGCTTTAAGGCGATCCTCCTGGAGGGATTTATCCGGTCCAGGGCATCAGGAGTGCTGTGTAGCTCTCCTTGTTTTAAGGTGATCCTCCTGGAGGGATTTATCTGGTCCGGGGCATCAGGAGTGCTATATAGCTCTTCTGGTCTTAGGGCGATGATCATGGCAGATTCAATTAGCGACATAAGGTGGATAGATGTAGATAAATGTAGACAAAGTTAGATGGAGAAAGAAATCTTCTTTATTGATGATAAAAAAAAGAAAAGAATACAAGCACTCACGATTACTAACATCTTCTAATTTTTGTTTGGGGATGATCTTGACTGACTTCTACTACATGACTTATGGGTAGAACCTCTTGAGGTGATCAGCATTCCAAGTGTGGTCTACAAGATGTCCATTCATGTCGTCCAACTTGTAGGCCCCACATTGGATAACCATTCTGATTAGGTAAGGACCTTCCCAATTAGGTGACAGTACTCCGCCCGACCTCTTCCAGGTGTTCTGAGTAACCTTCCTAAGTACCAAGTCCCCTTCTTTGAAGCTTTGGGCTCTTACTTTCCTGTTGAAGTAACCAGCAATCTGGTTCTGGTAAACTGTTACCCTTTCTGCAACCCTGTCATGTTTCTCCTCTAGGAGGTCCAGGTTGGCCCTTAGCTTGTCTTCATTCCTATCAAGGTCGAAATGCTGAACCCAGAAAGAAGTGAGCTTATGCTCTATAGGAAGGACAGTTTCTACCCCGAAAGCTAGTAAGTAGGGGGTTTCTCCAGTAGCAGTTCTTTTGGTGGTGCGGTAAGCCCATAACACGTCTGGGAGTTCATCTGCACATCTCCCTTTCTTCTGTTAAAGCTTCTTTTACAGGAGCCTCTTGATAGTCTTATTTGTGGCCTCTACCAGGCCATTAGTCTGAGGGTGTGCTACATATGCGAAGCGAAGTTCAATCCCTAGATTCTCACAGAATTCCTAAAATCTCGCTTTATCAAACTGCTTACCCAGGTCTGTGATGATGACCATCGGGGTCCCAAATCGACAAACCACATTTTTCTTGATGAATTATGTTGTATTTGCTTCAGTAATTCTGGAGAGAGGTTCCGCTTCCACCCACCTTGTGAAATAATCAATAGCCACGATCGAATGCTTCTGCTGACCTGGTGCAGTTGGGAGAGGTCCAATCAGATCTACTTCCCAGAAGGCAAATAGATACGGCGAGCTGACGGTAGATAGTCGTTCTGGAGGTAGGTGATGCAGGTTAGCAGTTTTCTGACATGGTTCACAAGACTGCACGAATTGCCTCACATCATGGTGCAGGGTTGGCCAGAAATATTACATGAGCAATACCTGGTAAGCTAGCGCTTCTCCCCCGGTGCGATTTCCACAGTCCCTTGAATGCACTTCTCTTAGTGCCCAGCTCGCATCATCGGGATGTAGGCACCTAAGCAAGGGGAATGACCTTCCTCTACAGTAAAGGTGTCCCTCTACTAAGCAATACCGGACTGAGGTTCTCTTGACCTTGTGAGATTGATCAAGATTTTCAGGAAGCTTTGCTGATTAGAGATAATCCATGATGTGATCCATCCAGCATGGAAGCCGTTCCACGGGGTTGACTTCCTTGCCTTCAACTATGCTTAAGGTAGTGATTATCTGGAGTGGTACTCCTTTCGGCAGTGCTTGTCCGCCACTTGCAGCTATCTTGGCCAGGACGTCAGCTCGATAATTCTGTTGCCCAAGTATCTGCTCCATCCTGAAGCCTTTGAAGAGGGGTAATAGCTCCTGGGCCTTTTCAAGGTATGTTGCCATGTTATCCCCTTTCGCCTGGTATAGACTTGTTATCTGATTAACTACCAATTGTGAGTCGCATTTGGCGAGGAGGTAATCAGCTCCTAACTTTACTGCTGTTCTCATTTATGCTAACAAGGCTTCATATTTAGCTTCATTGTTAGTGGTGCTAAACTCGAATATGAAACAGTGACAGCACTCGACCTTTTTTGGGTCTGTTAGAATGATCCCACCCCCGCTTCCTGCTTGATTGGATGCCTTATCGGTATACAAGATCCAGGTTTCTCGATTGGTGGGCCAGTTTGCAGGCTCTTGCTCATTCTGAGGAGCTTGATTCAGGCTCGGTCTAGCACCTTGATCGGAGATTGCACTGAATTCTACCACGAAATCCACCAAAGCCTGGGCCTTGATGGTAGTCCTGGTTTTATACTTGATGTCGAACTAAGTGAGCTCGAGGGCCCGTAGCACAAGTCTTCCCGATACATCCGGCCTTTGGAGAAATTGACGCAGAGGTTGATCGGTGACAACCACGATTGTGTGAGCAAGGAAATAAGGGCGGAGCTTCCTGGCAGCAACTACCAATGCGAAGGCGAGCTTCTCCAGGAGAGTGTAGTTCTTCTCTGATTTTGTTATAGCGCGGCTCATATAGTAGACAGGGTACTGGACCCCATCTCCGTATTCTTTTACCAATGCTCCCCTGACAGCGGTTTCAGATACTGCCAGGTATAACTGCAATTCTTCTCCTGGTACCGGGCTAGCTAGCAGGGGTGGGCTAGCGAGGTACCTCTTCAATGATTGGAAAGCTAGCTCGTTGTCCTAGTCCCATTTCATGTTCTTCCCTTGTTTGATTGCCTTGAAGAAAGGGATACAGTTGATAATGGATCGTGATATGAAGCGGTTCAGGGCTGCAATTCGTCCAGTCAAACCTTGCACTTGTTTGAGTGAGGTGGGAGACTCAAGATCTAGGATGGCTTTGATTTTCTCGTGATTAGCTTCAATCCCTCTCTCATGGACCATGAACCCGAGAAATTTCCCGGTTGCAACTGTAAAGGCGCATTTAGCAGGGTTCAACCGCATCTGATTTTTTCTGATTATCTGGAAAGTCTGGCGGAGGTGGTCCTGGTGATGTTCAGCTACCCGAGACTTCGTGATCATATCATCGATGTATACCTCCATTGACTTTCCTATGAGTTCCCTGAACAAACGGTTGACCAGGCGCTGGTAGGTAGCCCTAGCGTTTTTGAGCCCGAAGGGTATGACCCTATAGTAGTACAGGCCTTGCCCGATTATGAAACTGGTTTTAACCTAGTCAGCTGGCTGCATCATAATCTGGTTGTATCCTGAGAAGGTGTCCATAAAGCTTAGGAGCTTGTTACCCGCAGTTGAATCTACCAGTTGGTCGATTTTCGGTAGCAGGAAGCTGTCTTTCGTGCATGCGTGGTTGAGATCTGTGTAGTCAACGCATATGCGCCACTTCCCGTTTGCTTTGGTCACCATGACTACGTTGGCAATCCACTCGGGTAACCGAGACTCCCTGATGAATTCTGCCTTTAGTAGTGTTAACAGTCATTTTTGGTAGGGGTCCAAAGAAGAATTTTCCATCCGGCAGGTACCTGGTAGGACCTAGATCGGGACCCGTACCTAGATATCGGGGATGCTGTACACCATGAACCGGAAAGAAGTCAGTACCACATCTCATAGTCTACCAGGTACCAAGCAAGACTATACCATGATACCTCCTACCTGGTTCCTAGGTATCACGATACCTCCTACCTGGTACCTAGGTACCGCGACATCTACCCGGTACCCAAGTACCGCAATATCAGTCCAGGATCTAACCAGAATGTATATCCTACCCGCCAAGTAAAAAATGGAATCAGGAAGAGGTACCAGCATGCTAGAACAAGCGCCACGCCAGCGAGCACTCCGGTAGACCAGTGTACCATACCACCGGGATACAGAGTCAGAAATTCTCCTTCAAGCAACGTAAAAGAGAAAGTTGACCTCTCTGGTAATTAATGGAGATAATCAACACCATTAATTAGAGAATCAGTCAACTCCATTAATGGCCATTCGTTACGCCATTAATGAAGAAAGCAGTCAACTCTATTAATGGAGATAATCAGCCCCATTAATGAGAAGATCAGTCAACTCTTTAATGGCCATTCACAATGCCATTAATGAGGGAATCAGTCAACTTCATTAATGAAGATAATCAGACTCCATTAATGAGAATATATTCAACTCCATCAATGAGAATATATTCAACTCCATCAATGAGAAGATATTCAACTCCATCAATGAGAAGATATTCAACGCCATTAATGAGAGAATATTAAACTCCTTAAAGGCCAAATCAGTGTATTAATTAACTGAGTCAATGGAGTGGGCAACAAGGATGAACATATATAAATATAACAAGTCACTCTCCAAGAAAAGGGTCGATTCCCCAATATTTCTCCAGTCGGACATTTCTCCAACATGGGGTTCGAACAATTGATACAGTCGAACAGCCCTCCAGTATCTCCATATCTCCAATAGCTCTCCAATATCTCCATGTCTCTGATCCCAGATTTCACCCACTTCTCCACTAGGAATATGAGTTCGCCATCGCCTGGAGTGTAAAAGGGACCCTGCCCGAATTCCCTCTACACCACCATTGTATCGACTGCTATGTATGTCAGTTTTCGCCATGAATGTACCCGTACCAAATGGTACCCCTCCAACTGTAACCTACTAGGACTCAGTTTGTATTAATGTAAGCTCTCCGGAGCACCTCTCTAGATATATAAATATAAAGAAGGGTCTTTCTCCCTTCTAATGGATACTGCCTGGGGGTTTTTCTGCATGTGATCATTTGTGATGCTTTTTCCCCCTAGGTCAGTCCACCACTACTAAAAGAGTTGTCATTCTCCCATCTATCTCCTTTTTATGAATGCATGTAAGGGTGCTAGGCACCGAACATGCTGGTCCTAGCTCTCATATACCTCTCCTGGCTCATTATCTAGGTCGGGGGAATATTGAAAGCACCTAGAGAGGTGACTAGGTACCAGGATCGGATACCAAGACCGGGTACCAGCCTACTGCACCAGATGGGAGGGATGACTGTTCTCCGACCATGGCATCTATCTGTCTTTCACCTTACCAGAACCACGGTATGAAGTACCTACCCCCAGCTGCGACCTCCGGGGTAGCGGGTTGAGGGTGTTAATCAAAATTTCTCATCCTGAGCAAATTTTCTCTTAACACTTTTTGGCGCCGTCTGTGGGAAAGTCGAATGCTGCCACTGTTTCAGATTTGGGTTTAACACCACCAATAACGAGGCTGAGTATGAGGCCTTGTTAGCAGGAATGAGAACAGCAGCAGAGCTAGGAGCTGATTACCTCCTTGCCAAATGTGATTCGCAACTGGTAGTTAACCAAGTAACTGGTCTATACCACGCAAAAGGGGATAACATGGCAGCCTACCTCGAAAAAGTACAGGACTTGTTACCCCGCCTCAAGGGTTTCAGGATCGAGCAGGTACCTAGGTAGCAGAATCATCGAGCTGACGTCCTAGCCAAGATAGCTGCAAATAGAGGACAAGCGCTGCCGAAAAGAGTTCTGCTCCAGATAATCACTGCATCAAGCATCACTGAAGGCAAGGAAGTCAACCCCGTGGAACGGCTTCCATGCTGGATGGATCCTATCGTGGATTACCTTCAGTCAAAGAAGCTCCCTGAAAACCCCGGTCAAGCTCGCAAGATCAAGAGAACCTCGGTCCGATACTGCTTGGTAGAGGGGCACATTTACCATAGAGGTAAGTCACTCCCCTTGCTTAGGTGCCTATATCTTGAGGATGCAAATTGGGCATTGAGGGAAGTGCACTCGGGAGACTGTGGAAATCATATCGAAGGAGAAGCATTGGCTTACCAGGTGCTACGCATGGGATATTTCTGGCCAACCTTGCACCATGACGTGAGGCAGTTCGTATAGTCTTGTGAACCATGCCAGAAAACGGCCAACCTGCATCACCTACCTCTAGAACGGTTATCAACCATCAGCTCACCGTATACATTTGCATTCTAGGGAATAGATCTAATTGGACCTCTCCCAACCGCGCCAGGTGAGTAGAAACATGCGATCGTGGCTATTGACTACTTCACCAGGTGGGTGGAAGCAGAACCCCTCTCCAGAATTACTGAAGCAAATATGATAGAATTCATCAAGAAAAATGTGGTTTGCCGGTTTGGGAATCTGATGGTCATCATCACAGATCTGGGTAAGCAGTTCCATAATGCCAGATTCTGGTAATTCTGCAGGAGTATGGGGATTGAACTTCGCTTCGCATCCGTCACACACCCCCAGACTAATGGCCTGGTAGAGGCCACAAATAAAACTATCAAGAGGCTCCTGAAGAAAAAGTTTTAGCAGAAGAAAGGAAGATAGGCTGATGAACTCCCGGACGTGCTATGGGCTTACCGCACCACCAAAAGAACCGCTACCGGAGAAACCCCCTACTCACTAGCCTTCGGGGTAGAAGCTGTCCTTCCTATATAACATAAGCTCGTGTCTTTCCGGGTATAACATTTTGACCCCAATGGAAATGAAGACAAGCTGAGGGCCAACCTGGACCTTCTAGAGGAGAAGCAAGACAAGATAGCAGAAAGAGTAGCAGTCTACCAGAACCGGATTGCTCGTTACTTCAACAAGAAAGTGAGAATCCAAAGCTTCAAAGAAGGGGATCTGGTGCTCAGAAAGGTTACTCAGAATACCCGAAAGAGGTCAGACGGAGTACTGTCACCCAATTGGGAAGGTCCTTACCTAATCAAAATGGTGATCTAGAGTGGGGCCTACAAGTTGGATGACATGGATGGACATCCAGTAAACCACACTTGGAATGCTGATCACCTCAAGAGGTTCTACCCATAGGTCATGCAATGGAAATCAGCCAGGATTACCTCGAAACGAATGTTAGAAGATGTTAATAATCATGAGTACTTGTATTCATTTTTCTTTTTTCATTAATACAGAAGATTTCATTCTCCATCTGTCCTTGCCTACATTTGTCTACACCTATCTACTTTATGTCACCAATTGAATCCGCCATGATTGTCACTTTAAGATCAGGAGAGCTACATTGCACTTTTGATACCCTAGACCGGGTAGATCCCTCTAGAAGGCTCGCTATGAATCTAGGAAAGCTACACAGCAATCCTGATGCCCTGGACCAGGTAGATCCCTCCAGGAGGCTCGCCATGAATCCAGGAAAGCTACACAGCAATCCTGATGCCCTGGACCAGGTAGATCCCTCCAGGAGGCTCGCCATGAATCCAGAAAGCTACACAGCAATCCTGATGCCCTGGACCGGGTAGATCCTTCCAGGAGGCTCGTCATAAATCCAGAAAAGCTACACATCAATCCTGATGCCCTAGACCAGGTAGATCCCTCCAGGAGGCTCGCCATGAATCTAGGAAAGCTACACATCAATCCACTATCAAGTAGTCACTAAAATGGGCATAACTCCTTCTAGAATACTAGGAATCATAATCCGTAAAAACCGTTGGAAACTAGACTTTTGGGGATTTCCTAATATATGTGGATTGAAACATGGTTCTATATGAGGAGGGAGATATGACCATTCGAAGTTGGATGTTCTCCATGAGCTTTTTACGATTTCAACCCGTTTTGCCTCCAAATGTCCTTTTTGCCTGAAAATGCTTGCATTGACTAGAATAGAGACATTAGACACCAAAATACACTCGAAAATAAGCTAAAGGACATGGAACCGATGGCCAAAATATAGCACAATTTTAATACGATCAAATACCCCTAAACCAAACCTTTGCTAGTCCTCGAGCAAACTCAAGACAAACAAACACAGACTCAAGACAATACAAACACGACTCGATCTAAGAATTTTCCTAGACACAATAAAATAAATCAAAAGTCATATTTCCAACCAGTAGTGAGATGCAAGGATGTATGATAGAGAAGAGTAGACACATGCAAAACGTTCTATGACAACTCAAGGGCACTCAAGGGAAACTCACACAATCACGTATTCCACACCTATGAGCGCTCTCATATCGGGAACTGTAAGGACCTTGATTTTATGATTGGCTTATTTCATGAAAAACCACACCACATTGGGGATGATTGTTTAATGGGTAGCTTAGGTCCTTGTCGGCAAGCTTCCAAGCATCTCCATGACTTCAAGAGCAAAAGGTATACTCACTTGACTTTGTCTCTTGAAGAGTTTAGGTGCACACACACACTTCATGCATGCTTTGTTCATCTTGCATTTGTGTTATTTATTATGTATATGTGTGCATCCGTTACACAACTCACACGAGCACGTCTTTGTTTGTCTTTACGTGTGGTTGTTTTGTTTTACGTTTTCATTGTGTGTTTGGAAACGTCCTCACTCGCACGATGGTGTGCTTGTGTTGTGTCCGCGCTAGCACGTTGGTGTGCTTGAGTCTTAGCGCGATTTGTGACCATAGAGATGCTCCATTTGTGCTCTCTTGGATTGGTATTTGGTTACATGGTCTTATACCATGAGTTTGGGGATTTTTGTTATTGACCCATTCTGACCTTTGGTCACTCTTTTGATCATAACTCTTTATACAGTAATCCAAATCTTATCTTGTTAATTGGAGTGGAAATTAGACTTCCATATCTTTCCAACGGTATATTATTCGTAATATTTCATGACCGTTTGGTTTGGTTTTGAAGTCTCCAAAGAGACCACTGAAACAGAGCATCTCTGTTGTTATCCGTTTTTGACCTTTGGTCACTCAAATGACCATAATATTGTTTCTAGAGATCAAAACCTAATTCTATAAAAATGATTAGAAATTAAACTTCCATACCTTTCCAACGGTATATTATTTGAAAGGTTTCGATATCGTTTGGTCATGTTTTTGGTCACTCAAAACTGGAGTTGATGTGCTGTCAGGTTTTTACCCGAGAGAATAGCGACATGACCTCAGGTCGCCCTAAGGTCGCTTTTTGTTGCTGGAAATCAATCTTTCCTTGTCCAAAACGACGTGGCTTCACTTGGATCTTTTAAATACATCATCTTCTTCCCCAATCAGACCTAGAGCTCTGAAATTTACATTCCTAGTGAGAGAAAGAGCTCCCCTAGAGAGAGAAAGCTTCAAGCTTTGTTCCTTGACTCTCCAAACCCAAAACCCATCTCATTCTTGTATTATTCCACATCATTTGAGCATGGGTCTTCATTGTTTCATGACTAGGTAAGCAAGAACTTCTTTGAATATCATTTATTGTTCTTCTTACTCTAGATTAGGTATTTATTGCTTAATTAAATACCTTGACTAATTTTATTGCATATATTTATGAGTCTAAATTGTATGATTGGGTTTGTTTGTGATAGCTTGCATTATTAGGTCATTTATGCCTAAATAGCTTGTTAATAGCCAAAATTGGCTAATGACCAAAGGAAAATTTTCCACCTCCCAGACCTGGTTCCATACCCGAGAGTTTCCACCAGGAGACCTCTCTATCCAGAGCCGAACTACGATACCACCCCATGAACAAGGATGGGCTTCGGAAACATCCGGGATAGAGCCCGGAACGATCAGATCTAGCCAGCATCACCAAAAATAGAAGCTCCCCGAAGTCGAGGTCACCTCGCAAATGCTCTAGAGACTCGCTTGTACCTCGATTGACACAGAAGAATGTCCCTAGAAGGCCGTACCTAGCTTTGAAAGGTTAGGGAAAGCCATACCTAGCTTCGAAAGGTCAGGGGAAGCCACTCCTAGCTTTAAAAAGGTCAAGGGAAGCCAGATCTGGGTCCAAGCTGGATGAAACTTCTCAGATATCAAGGTCAGAACACTAATCAACCTCACTGGTTGGTGCACCACACCATGCCATATTCAACGACCTCTATAAAGGATCATGCTGAAAGGATACGAGGGATACACTGAATCATATCTGGAAATGTTACCTATATGCAGAACAAGTAATAGAATCCAAAAAGGAAACAAACTGATCTCCACCACGATACTCTCAATTCGGCAAAGTCAATGACATTAAAACGAGAAATCCCGCCCGATAAGGAGGGGAGAGACTGAGAAAATCAAGGGGAGAATTAGTCTGTTTGACCTATAAACTATGTATAAATAGAAAAGAAAGGAAATGAAAAAGAGGAGACTACTATTCGACAGGCATACGACAAACAATCAACCACTCCCTAAGAGAGAGTTGAGAGCAAAGATAAAAGAATTTCTTTATTTGTATACCATGCACGTTCAATAAAAATATTCTTGCTTTCTTTTGGATGAATGGTATCATCATTCCTTGTCATTTTATAAATCATTGCTACACATACAATAAATCTTGGCCACCACCTACGTGGTAGTGGTCTCGAGGGCGTTAACTGAGATTTCTCATCCCGAGCGAAATTTCCGTTAACATAGCTAATCCATAAATGTTCATGTATGCTTAATTAATGATTAGGTTGACTTTATGCATCTAGTCAAGTTCTTGAACATTTATGTGTGTTTGTTTTGTGATATCTAAATTGATTAGGTCATTTTTGCCTAAAAGCTAGGTCATGAACATTCATTTGTGATTCATTGATAACTAGGTTGAAATATTGATTCTTAATCAACTAGTTAAGCTTATTGAATGTTTATGCATATTTTGTGTAACAATTAGTTTGTTGGAAATTCTCTACAAAGCTAATTGAGTTTGTTTGTTGATAGATTTTTGTCTAAGACTTGCATTTAGTGAATGATTAAATGTCTTGTCTCAATCACATGAATATATGCTAAGTTTATGTTGAATACATTATGAGCATATTTGTTGATTCATTGTGATTGTTTGTGATAGCTAGGATGGTTGTTATTGATAACATCTAGCTAAGTCTTTATGCTTTGCATTTAGACATTTAACAACTTGGATTTGTTTCTACAAACTCCTAGTTGAGCAATTTGTGTAGTCTAGCATAAATTGCATTGAGCATCATTTCACATGATCACATAGACATTTAATACTATTCATTGATTCAAAGTTTTATGGCTTCGAGGTGAAGTTGCACAAGCATTGAAGTCTTGCAACCAAAGGTTGGTTGGCAAGCATTTGTTGCCAAGAGCCACTGTAAAAGGCCCGTGGGGTAGATTAGGAGGTGCTCACGCCAAGAGTAGTGAATCGGGGGATATCATTAGGGATTGAACCAAGAGTGGCGAGTGGTAGTGTCCATAGCCTGAGGTCATCGAGAGTGAGAGTCCGAGTATCACTTGAGGGTGTAACTTTCTTTTCATATAGAGGATTTCTGTGGCTCAAGTGGCTAGCATGTCTAGTCCCGTGGTTTTTCCCATTTGGAGGGTTTCCACGTAAAAATCAAGTGTTCTTTATATTTCCGCACTTTACTTGATTTTTATTGTTTGATTGTTTGGGTTAATTGTGATTAATTTTGACTAATCGAAAAGTTGGTAATAATCGATTAACAACCCATTCACCCCCCCCCCCCCCTCTAGGTTGTTAGACACACGTTTGAGCTATATTTTCATTTGGTATCAGAGCGGGTTCCTAGACATAATTAGGTGATCCTTGCTCCTTGTTTGTGTGTCTTGCATTTGTGTTTATTTTGTTCTTTGAATTTCATTTGCATTCTTTCACTCATTTCACCTATACACCATGTGTGAGAGTGAAACACTTAGAGTGGGATTTGCTTTGGTGACCTCTAATGTTGAGAGGAAGATAGATGACTCTCATGGTGGAGAGATTTAGGAGATTTGTGAAATCTCAAAAGAAGGGTTTGACCTCCAAAGTGAAGGAGGAGAAGTGTATGACCTCTAAAGTTAACGAGGAAAAGAAAATGTCAAGGAAAAGTAACCCTTGCCTTGAATGTGGTGGAATTGGCCACATTGCCTCCAAGTTTGGTAACTTGAAGTACAAGAATAGAGGAGTTGATATGATCGCTAATCGGTGTGATAGCGAAGTTGATATGGTTGAAAGTTGTTCCACAAGCTCGGGTGAGTGTGTAAACAACTACTTTGCATTTCCGGTTTCCTACAATGAAGAAACACAAGCTATCACTAAATGTGTGTCACTTGAAGAGTTCAAGTTTGGTGACTTGGAGTTTGGAAACCGAAGTGGAGCATGCTTGAGTGTAGCAAGCCTTGATGATATGACTCTCACAAGCACAAGTGGGAGAAGCTTTGATAATGATAGCTCATGCTCCGGGAACTCTTGTGACGACATGGTAGATAACCAAGAGTTCATTGACTTTCTTCAAAAGTCCTTGAAGGAGAGAGAAAATGATATCCTTAGATTGGAAAAGGATAACCTCCAACTAAGAACTAAAGTGACTCATCTTGATGAGGAAGTGTCACTTGTTAAAGTGAATGAAGTGAGGTTGGAGAAGGAACTTAAAGAGACAAGAAATACGCTTGCTAAGGTGACTTCAAGTTTGGAAAAGCTTGATCAAATGTTGAGTATTGGAAAAAGGCCAAATGACAAGAGAGGGCTTGGCTTTTTAGATGATGAGTCCACGCCACCCTCGGACAAGACAACTTTTGTGAAGGAATATATTCCTAAGTTGCCTCCTTCATCTCAACTTCCGATGAAGACTTCTATAGATGACCCCTTGAAGATGGACATGGTTGATGTGTCCAAGTACAAAAAGGAGATTGAAGATTGCCACCAAAGAATGAAGGCAATGAAGGAAGAGCTTGCCAACAAAGAAAACTCCTTGAAGATTGTCAAGGAAAGAGAGATGAGGTGCCTTGAAGAATTAAAGAAAGCCAAGGTCAAACAACCTCAAGCTCAAGGCAAGAGCAAAGCTACATCCAAGCAATCTCTGACTCAAGGAAAGTCCACATAAGCCTTGACATCCCAACCAAAGCCTAGGCAATCCAAGAAGAAAGGACAAGTCCTTGAGAAGCCAACCACCTCCTCCAACAAGTCAACTACTAAGAAAGAAGGAAATCATAAGTGGCACGCTCAACTAAGAAGGTATGATCAACCGGCTCAACCACCTCAACAAGCTAGACCACAAAGGTGCCACCATTCAGCTCAAGCTCCGAGGAGAAACAAACTGAGGCACCATCAAAGACAACCTCATCAACATGGAGATGCCTCGATGAGATCTCAATGTAATGGTATAAACTCTTCTTTTATACCTACTTGTCATTTTTGTGGTATGATTGGTCACTTAAGACCAAATTGCTTTAAATACATTAAGATGTGTAGGTTAGAGAGCATGAAAGAAAAATAGTTGAAAAATAGGGCAAATTTGCATAAACCTAGGGAACCTAGAAACATGTCTATGACCACTAAAAATGTGAAAGTGGAACCTATGTGGGTTAGAAATAATGAACCCGCTTGCCTTAGTGCCCATGTGACTCCCATAGATGCAACTAGGTCCATTGGACTTGGTAGGTCTATAGGAACTCATATCTCCAAATGACTTGGTTGGATTTGACCCCATGAGGGGAGCTCAAGCAAAGAGAGTGAACTTGCATGATTTACCATGTGCAAAAAGTTGATTAATTTTATTCTCTTTTATAATTGCTTGAGATGATTGGTTGTACATATGCTTATATGTTATTTTCTTAATAAGTGTGCAACATTGTTTTACTTGCAATCCATATCATATTTTAGTTTAACAATGCATTTTTGGACTAGGAGATTTTTATTGGGAAAGTACATTTGAATGACCCATAATTTAACTCCATGACATGAGAACTTTTAATGACATGCTTTAAAATGATATGCATGAAATGTTGTTGATTGCTTATATGCAAAATTTGTGTGAAAGCAAATGAGAAGACTAAACTCAATAAGGACCTTTTGTCCATTCAATAAATAAGGATGTCTCATCCAAATTTAGTCTTCTCTCTCTCTCTCTCTTTATTAGTTGAACAAGACTACTATCATACGGGTATCCTACCCGGAAAAATCAAAAAGGGTGCAAAAGTCACTCATGTCTTGTTTTGCTTATAAAGTTTGATATAGTTGCTCTCTTTAAAATTAAAATTCTTTTGAAAAACTATATCTTGTTTACTTATGACAAAAGGGTACAAATTGGTTTGAATTCCTTTGGAAACCCTTTTGATGTTTGCTTTGCCAAATACCATTGCTTGAACTTGAATGCTATATGTCTTGCATGCAAAGCAACAATTTCACACATTTTTCTTTAAATAAAACTCCTTGAATCTCTCTCAATTATTTAAGTTGCATACAGTTCGTGTACATGATTATGCAATGTATTTGTGCGAATAGCTCTCTTTGCTAAAGCAACCCGATAGGGGGAGCTCATTTGCCTATCTCATGACAAAAAGGAGGAGAAGTCTTAAGAGATATAAGGAGAGCATTGTTTATGCTTTAGGGGAGATATCATGAGAGAGAGTAACCTTTTAGGGGGAGCATTGCACATGCATTCTTTGTTTTGCTTTATTTGTATTTGAGTGCAATGCTTGTTATTATTTGTTCACCTCACTTGCACTTGTTCTTGGAAAGTGCTTCTAGCTATTGTGTGTAGGTACAATGATAATTCTACAAAGAGATTGAAGAAATTGAAGATTTAGATTCTAGGTATCTCTTTTGTAATGTAGAAGTGATCATAGACAATAGCTTTATTTTATTTTGTGAGGATTGTGTGTGAGTGGTTGTTTTGTCATGAAATAGCCAAAGGGGGAGATTGTAAGGACCTCAATTTTATGATTGCCTTATTTCATGACAAACCACACCACATTGGGGATGATTGTTTAATGGGTAGCTTAGGTCCTTGTCGGCAAGCTTCCAAGCATCTCCATGACTTCAAGAGCAAAAGGTATACTCACTTGACTTTGTCTCTTGAAGAGTTTAGGTGCACACACACACTTCATGCATGCTTTTTTCATCTTACATTTGTGTTCTTTATTGTGCATATGTGTGCATCCATTACACAACTCACACGAGCACGTCTTTGTTTGTCTTTACGTGTGGTTGTTTTGTTTTACGTTTTCATTGTGTGTTTGGAAACGTCCTCACTCGCACGATGGTGTGCTTGTGTTGTGTCCGTGCTAGCACATTGGTGTGCTTGAGTCTTAGCGCGATTTGTGACCATAGAGATGCTCCATTTGTGCTCTCTTGGATTAGTATTTGGTTACATGGTCTTATACCATGAGTTTGGGGATTTTTGTTATTGACCCATTCTGACCTTTGGTCACTCTTTTTATTATAACTATTTCTACAGTAATCCAAATCTTATCTTGTTAATTGGAGTGGAAAGTAGACTTCCATATCTTTCTAACGGTATATTATTCGTAATATTTCATGACCGTTTGGTTTGGTTTTGAAGTCTCCAAAGAGACCACTGAAATAGAGCATCTCTGCTGTTATCCATTTTTGACCTTTGGTCACTCAAATGACAATAACATTTTTTTCTAGAGATCAAAACCTGATTCTATAAACATTATTAGAAATTAGACTTCCAGACCTTTCCAACGGTATATTATTTGAAAGGTTTCGATATCGTTTGGTCATGTTTTTGGTCACTCAAAACTGGAGTTGATGTGATGTCGGGTTTTTACCAGAGAGAATAGCGACCTTGAAGCGACCTGACCTCAGGTCGCCCTAAGGTCGCTTTTTGTCGCTGAAAATCAATCTTTCCTTGTCCAAAACGATGTGGCTTCACTTGGATCATATAAATATATCATCTTCTTCCCCAATCAGACCTAGAGCTCTGAAATATACATTCCCAGTGAGAGAAAGAGCTCCCCTAGAGAGAGAAAGCTTCAAGCTTTGTTCCTTGACTCTCCAAACCCAAAACCCATCTCATTCTTGCATTATTCCACATCATTTGAGCATGGGTCTTCATTGTTTCATGACTAGGTAAGCAAGAACTTCTTTGAATATCATTTATTGTTCTTCTTACTCTAGATTAGGTATTTATTGCTTAATTAAATACCTTGACTAACTTTATTGCATATATTTATGAGTCTAAATTGCATGATTGGGTTTGTTTGTGATAGCTTGCATTATTAGGTCATTTATGCCTAAATAGCTAATCCATAAATGTTCATGTATGCTTAATTAATTCTTGAACATTTATGTGTGTTTGTTTTGTGATAGCTAAATTGATTAGGTCATTTTTGCCTAAAAGCTAGGTCATGAACATTCATTTGTGATTCATTGATAACTAGGTTGAAATATTGATTCTTAATCAACTAGTTAAGCTTATTGAATGTTTATGCATATTTTGTGTAACAATTAGTTTGTTGGAAATTCTCTACAAAGCTAATTGAGTTTGTTTGTTGATAGACTTTTGTCTAAGACTTGCATTTAGTGAATGATTATATGTCTTGTCTCAATCACATGAATATATGCTAAGTTTATGTTGAATACATTATGAGCATATTTTTTGATTCATTGTGATTGTTTGTGATAGCTAGGATGATTGTTATTGATAACATCTAGCTAAGTCTTTATGCTTGGCATTTAGACATTTAACAACTTGGATTTGTTTCTATAAACTCCTAGTTGAGCAATTTGTGTAGTCTAGCATAAATTGCATTGAGCATCATTTCACATTATCACATAGACATTTCATACTCTTCATTGATTCAAAGTTTTATGGCTTCGATGTGAAGTTGCACAAGCATTGAAGTTTGGTTGGCAAGCATTGGTTGCCAAGAGCCACTGTAAAAGGCCCGTGGGGTAGATTAGGAGGTGCTCACGCCAAGAGTAGTGAATCAGGGGATATCACTAGGGATTGAACCAAGAGTGGCGAGTGGTAGTGTCCATAGCCTGAGGTTATCGAGAGTGAGAGTCTGAGTATCACTTGAGGGTATAACTTTCTTTTCATATAGTGGATTTATGTGGCTCAAGTGGCTAGCATGGCTAGTCCCTTGGTTTTTCCCGTTTGGAGGGTTTCCACGTAAAAATCAAGTGTTCTTTATATTTCCGCACTTTACTTGATTTTTATTGTTTGATTGTTTGGGTTAATTGTGATTAATTTTGACTAATCGAAAAGTTGGTAATAATCGATTAACAACCTATTCACCCCCCCTCTAGGTTGTTAGACACACGTTTGAGCTATATTTTCAGGAACTACCCACTCTCACACCACGAGCATAATTCGCTTTAACTCTAAGCCTCACGTGGAGTCACTCTTTTCTTTCCGCTCAGAGTCCTAAGTTCATACTCATGCAAGGTATGCAAAGATGGAATTTATGCATAGGAGCCTAATGCATTGCATACATTTATCATTGAAAGACCGTTAATTTATTGGTGAATTAGCTTAGGAAAAGAATCAAATGCCATGGATGTGGAAGATCATGCTTCAGCAAACATTCCCAATCTAGACTTATCATGGATCTCAAAGGTCTTTCCCTTGGGTTGTAATGGGGCCATAGGGTTAAAAGTGGTGAACCAAATAAATGGGGAAAATTGGAATTCAAGTATCACAAACATGCTTAACTCAAGTACACACACACCCCTTACAAAGCTCTACTTTACAAGCAACTTACACACTAGCGTCTAGGCATTGACTTTCACACATGCATTTGTGCTTTACAATTGTACTCTACTTTTGTGAGTACATTACATTTAACATTCACGGCTCTTTTGTGCTTTGCTTTTTTTTTTCTTCTTCTTTCTTCTTCTTTTCTTTTTTTTCCTTTGCACTTTTGCACACTTTTTACATTTGACTATTTAGGCTCTAAGTGCACATTTTTCACACTTTTACATCTTGAGCCATTTGCCTTGCACACTTACAAATATTGCCTAAGTACACTCTATTTTCACATGAGAGCTTTACACCTTTCGACCACACAACACACACACACCCTAACATGATTGGCAATAAAAGGGTAGGTATGTGTTTAGGATTATGGCTATATGGTTTTATGTGGTTCCAAATGAAAGGTAAGTGTTTGGCCTCAAATTTGGCTTTGGAGCACACAATTAGGGACTTGGAATGTGTTTAGGCTAATTTAAGTAGTTAAATGCACACACGTTGCCTAATATCATTTCCACAATTCCATCAACCAGTCCACACAAATATAATGTAATGTAATGTCCTATGGCAAATGATGCACTTGACGAGAAAAATGTTTAAGATAGAACAATGATAATACTCAAATGCGCTCTTTAAGGCTTGTGTTTGTCAACTCTCTAGGTAGTCTCCACTATTAAAATAAGGTGCTTGAGCACCAAGCCCCTCAACTTGAACACTTAAAGGATGGGACTAGCCTATGAAGTTCAAGTGAGGCCCTAGAATAACCAAGAGCTACAACATTAAGCACACCAAGCATAAATAAACTCGCCACAAGCACACGTTCAAGGCATCACACTCAAGCTAATTAAAGCTTGAAACTTTTGTCCATACGACAATTTGAAAATTTTGGACTCAAAAAGACTCAAGACTCAAAAAGACGACTCACAAAGGCGTCTACACCCCTAAACCAAAACTCAACGTTGTCCTCAATGTTGAACAAGAGAGCTCGGCCTAACGGGGTGCCCCTAACTTGACTCAAAACCAAACCTAGGCATTAATCAAACACAATCAATGCCCACAAAAAAAAAAACTCAAACCAAGGCTCATAATATAAATAGGCAAAACAATGCAATATATTCAATGAAGCACAAATCACACAGACTCTTCATCATTAATTAACCACACACATTTCAAAATTGACGGATTAAGAGCATGATGACCCCCAAACCCAACTAAATAATAAGCACAAAACCCATACAAAAATGTGCATGCATCAAAACCCCTAAAACGAATTGGGCTATATATGGCAATTAAAACTGTACACTCACATGCAACATTCACTAGAGCCTTCGGCTCATTCATCAATAAAAGAATATATCATTAACATCCACAAATCAAATATCATCATTTAAAAGTGATCTATCATATCAAAAATTTCCTATCCACACACTATCCACCAAAATCTCCACCAATTATTCAACTAAAGCAATTAAAACAAAAGTAAGAAAGAATTCAGAATTAAAATGAGCTAACGAAAGCATAACCAAGGTGGGTTGCCTCCCAAAAATGATCTATTTATCCTTTGGGCAAGATGTTGTCATGGCGCTTCGGCTCTCCGAACACTAACTTGCAGCTTCCCTTTATGTAGACAAGGTTCTCGCTCTTTTTATGAGCACTCTTGGCTTACTTGTCCCTCAAAGACTCGCAAGTTGTGTTTGTTTCTTCCCAAGAGATTAAGAAACCTCGCTTTATCGCACAAGCTGCAAAATCACTTCCTTGAGAAGCTATAGATAATCTATACACTCACAAAACCTATAAGAAAGTTCAGGCAAATAAGATTCACTCAATACATGTAGTTGCCAACAAGAGTTAGAAATACCATTTATTAAATAAGAACAAACTTAATAACTAAACAAATCGCACAATAGATTTTCCCCCAAACCTATCTCTTCCCATACATTTACATGCACATAATAACAATTTAAGGGATAAGAACTTGGTCTACAAGAGAAAAATAAACTGTGAAATCTTAAAACACATAAAAAGAAAACAAGCATAGCATTTTAATCATGAAGCACATAGGCGATTTTCGCCTTAAGATCAACAACTATACCACAAGCACAAGTAATAACATCAAACACCTCCCAAAGCATTTAAGCACATATATCGGTACCATCCAATCAACTCACTCAAATATGCTTCGACAAAATGCACTTTACCCATAAACGTTAAGTTATTCCCATTCTAATGTAGGGTAATATAACCAGATAGAAATAGTTAGAGGAGTCGATTATAGAAAATTTTATTTGGGAAGAAATTTGCAGAGACACTACCTATCTGCGCTCTGACCTTTTTCCATTTAATGTTCTTTCATGGCAGTCCTCGCGTCCTTGGTTGCATTAACCACATAGGTTGTCGTTGCACTGCCATTTCGCTTGGTGATGTTGTTGGCGTGTGTATAATGCACTCGCTGTTCTCTTGAGTTGTGCGGTCTTGGCATTTTTGATTGTTGGTCTCCATTCCAACGTTGATTTGATAGCTCGCCAACCTGAAAATTTGTCTTTACTTGCACAAAACAACTCAAACAACATTACATGCATATGCTTTGAACAAAAAGAGAAATAACAAACAAACAACCAACAAAACAAAACTAAAAAAAATATTTACATTACTACATTATTTGCTAAAACTAGAAACAATTAATGGATAGAACACCTCCTCGGCAGTGGTGCCATTTCGATACTCGTATTTTGTGTCGTTAACAAATTGCGGATCAAAAAAAATATTTATTAAAAGTCCTACACAATGTGCTCTAAAGTGTGAAAATGACGTGTACGTTTCTATCGTTAGAAAATGTCCGTCAAAGAAATTTATAAAACTACAACAGTGCTTCAAATGTTTACAAAACAAGTACAATGCCAAGTTGGGTGTCATTCATATGGAAAGGGAAAATAAATAGCTAGAACTAGTTAACTGCTATTAAACTAAAACAAAACATGAAAAGGTAAAGATGGTTGTTTTGAAGGTTAATAGCTACAATGCAAACTACAATTAGGCTAGTTAATCTAACATGCAACTAAAGTTAATAAGAAATGTGTGTTATAATATGATAGTGGGAAATAAGGAATTGACTGATCCAACAAGTGAATAATGGGCAATTAACACGCATTTTGCTGTGGTATGCAATATCAAAACAAATTTATGAATCCCAAGATGCACTCAAAAAAGTATAAAACTAGCATGCGGCAAGTATGGGTATCTGATCGGGCCAAATATGTAGTATATTTAGGCCCTCAGATCCTTACCTTATGTTCTGTTTTCGTGCATTTTTGTATCTCTTATGGGTGGTTTTGTGCTTATTTGTAGGAAATGATGCAGAGACAGGCTTGGATGCATATTGTTGAGATTCCAGCAGAAAAGGGGTGAAAGCGAAGGCAAAGGAGCACAAACTGCTCTACAGTGCGAGTCCAGTGCGGGTCGCAACCGCACTCTAGCTGCACTCCAGTCGCACTCCAGCCGCACTTATGTGCATAGCCGGGGCAGAATGCAAGTACAGAGATAAAGTGCGGGTACAGTGCGGGTCAGCTAGCCGCACTCCACCCCCACTAATGCCAAACCAGAAAGCTGATGTTGCACCTGAAGATAAAGTGCGGGTACTGTACGGGTAATCCAACCGCACTCTACCCGCACTAATGCCATTCCAGAGAAGCTGATCATACACCTGACATAAGAGTGCGGGTACTGTGCGGGTCAGCAAACCGCACTCCACCCGCACTTGCACCAAGAACAGAAGGGCAGAACTGCATCTGACATTAGAGTGCGGGTACTGTGCGGGTTATCAAACCGTACTCTACCCGCATTTGCATCAAGAACAGAAGAGCAGAATTACACCTGACATTAGAGTACGGGTACTGTGCGGGTCATCCAACCGCACTCCACCCGCACTGTTGCTCAAGACAGAAGGTAGATTTTGCACCTGACAGGGAACTGCGATTCAAGTGCGATCACAGTGCGATGCCAAGTGCGGGTCAAGTGCGGGTAATTCAACCGCACTCCACCAGCACTAATGCCCTGATCCGAGAACTGAAGTTACAGACAACCCATACAGTGCGGGTACAGTACGGGTAAATCACCCGCACTCCACCCGCACTCCGAGCGCGCCAGTCTGATTTTCAAAGCTTAAGTGACCTATTTTTGTATTTAGTATAAATAGAAAAGTATAGAAACGTTTTAAGGAGCTTTTGACTTCGTTTAGTACAGATTAAGCACTCTTAGATCTATTTTCTCTCTCTCTCTCTCATCATTACATTCTCTACTCAACTTCAAGGAAGTTTGGAGATTGGAGCCACCACAAGGAAGGAGTTGTTCTCCAAGGGTTATTTCTATCTCCTCTCTCTTGGTTTCCTAGTTGTAATGAGTAGCTAAATCCCCTCTAAGGGGTTGATGGAGTAGTTAGTGGAATATTGGGCTTGTACATTAACTTGATATTATATTGATATTCATGTCTATCTTCCATTGATCTATTCTTGTTGTGAATGTTTATCATTGATTTCTTGTGTAGATACATCCTCTTTGCAAGATATCTTTGTATTATGTATGAGTATTGCATCTAGATATACATCCTATTTAGTTGTATAATGCTCTAAAGAATAGACGGAAAGTCATGAATTTCGACTCTTGAACCGCGGTTTTAATCTAACCTCGATCGTGTTTTCCGGCACTATACATCCTAGGTCGGAATTCGTGAGAGAGTTAGAAGTCATCACTATACATCCTAGGGTGACTATTTGTAATCGGTTGAGTCATTGTTAGGTAGACGAGCTTCATTTCCAGAATCCGATAAACCACCAACTCTATGCATCCTAGGTTGGTAGTTTACAAGGATTAATCACTATTATGTGGTCCGCACTATACATCCTAGGTTGGCCACCTTCTAGGGATAAATAACCAACTCTATACATCCTAGGTCGGTTACCTTGAATAGCCGTGCTATTGACAAGTTTGTTACATTGCCCAGTATTTACTTTCGTATCCATTAACTCCTTAGTTTCCATCATCTATATATCCTTCATTCCATTTCCCCCATCATTTTATTTACATATTTAATTTAGTGTTATTTAGAGTTGGTTCACAATCTACATTTTCACCAATTCATGTTTGGCTATTATATATATATACATAACATTGCTTTAGCATTAACTAATTTAGCTAACTCCGCTCCCTGTGGACGACACCCCACTTGCCACTGTATTTATGTTTTCAAACTAATTTAGGCTTTATGAGGTTTTATTAAATATTATTGACGGACTGATCTTTTAAAACGACTAGAGGAGAAATGTGTCCTTGTCAAATGGCGCCGCTGCCGGGGAGCGGCATGTTAGTTTAATTAGTTTTGCATAAGTAAGGTTAGTCTAGTAATATTCCTGCTCTGCCCTATCTGTTCCTCGTTTACGTTGTGCGTTGTTTGTTGTGAAATTTCAGGATTTTAGGTATATGCACGGAAGAAGATCGTTAAGAGGAACAGTGTTGCCAGTTATCGATAACATCAATCAGTTGGGTAGAAGAACCGGGCAGTTAGAAGGAAATATGGACGATCATAGAGAGAATGAGCAGCAGGCTCGAGAGAATGAGGGAAGCGTACATGGGGATGAAGAGCTAGGCCTCACCATGGGCGAGTACACTCTCCCGTTTGTAGGTAATGTGCCTACTGCCATAGTACTGGATGATGTAACAAGGCAGTATGAGTTGAAAACTATGCACATTAGCCTCCTGCCATCGTTTAGTGGGCGAATTACCGAGGATTGCCTCCAATTCATGAAACAGTATAGGGCCACATTAGAAACCTTCCCGGTCATGGCTCGCCAAGCAGTACTAACAAGGGAGCAGCTTCATCTCCGGTGTTTCCAGTATTGTCTGAAAGATGCCGTAATGACTTGGTACATGAACTTGAGGCCAGGATCACTGGTGACATGGAGCCAAGTCTGCAAGGTTTTCTTCAACAAGTATTTTCCGTCGCAGAAGGCTAAAGACTTAAGGTTGAAGATAGCATCCTTTGTCGAAGAGGACGGTGAACCATTCCATGAGGCATGGGAGAGGTTCAACTTGTTGTTAGCTCAAATGCCACCGCATACATACCATCCAGAACTGAAGGTTAACTCCTTCTATAGTGGACTTTCACCGATAACCCAAATGATGGTGGATAATGCATGCGGATGAACTATAGCAGACAAAAGGGCAGTTGAAGCTTATGACATTCTGAAGAAGATTGCCCAGAACTCACAACAGAGAACATCACATGTGAGAAGGGGTGGAAGAATAGAAGTGGGTCAGGATACCCAAGTTCAGATTCAGATGTCTAGAATGAACAAGGAGCTTCAATCAATCAAGGAGCTTATAACCGGAAAACCAGGGTCCTCCCAAGGAGTTGGTCAAGTCATGGGGGAAATTAAAGGGGGAGAAAGGCATTTCAGTCAAGAAGAGCAAGCCCAAGCCCTTGGAGAATTTCCAAGGCCGCCAAGGAATGACCCATATTCGAATACATATAATCCAGGGTTGAGAAACCACCCAAACTTGTCTTGGTCCAACAACAACCACATAGGAGCAACCAATTACCAAGGTGGCAACACCAATTTCCAAGGTGGAAACAACAACCAAGGGTACCAAAACCGGGGATACAATAGATACAATCAAGGAGGGGCAAACAATAACAATCAATGGGGAAGTTCAAGTAGTAACCCACCATCTAACTTCAATTCCCACGCTTCCGCTAGCCAACCGAAGGACAAGTCTCTAGAGGAGATAGTGAGCACAGTGATCAAAACGGTTTGTATCGGGTCGGAAGCCCTCAAGAACACCTTGCATGCCTCTGAGCAACGAATGTCAGCTTACATGCAGTCTAATGATCAGAGAGCAAACAGTCATGGAGCGTCACTAAAGAAGATGGAAACTCAGTTGGCACAGATTTTTGATGCATTGGTCAAGAACAAGGAGAAGGCATCAAGCTCCGATGAACATGTTAATATGTTAGAGGTTGTCCAGTTGGGAGTTGATGAGACTGAGGAAAGTATGGCGGAGGTCGCGGATTAGGAAAATAAGGGAAGTGACATAGACTCCCCTATTAAACTTGAAGACCCCGGGAGTTTCGTCATAGAGGTACAAATAGAGAATTCACCAAAGATGGGAGTGGTCCTTGATATGGGGGCTAACATCAATATGATGCCATTAGAGGTCTACGAACAGCTGAAGATTCAGTCAATCAAGCCCACCTCCCAGACTCTCATCATGGCTGATAATTCTCCCATCACCCCAGTTGGTATCGTGGAGGAAGTATATGTGAATGTGCACGGTTTGATGGTTCCAGTAGAATTTGTTGTGTTGGATTGCAAACGAGGAGAATCCAGTGGTAGGGACTGGAAACTACTGTTGGGGAGGCCATTCATGGCCACAGCAAGTATGGTGGTTGATATTTGTTCTAGGGACATTTCCTTCAGCTGTGGAGGGAAGAGTGTGAACTTCAAGGTAACATCCCCCGGAACAAGCCAAGTCAGAGATTGTTTAGTCTTTGAGCCACCAAATTCCAGAAAGAAAAGAAGTCGGGTGCTCACCCTTGTGCAAGCCTTTGAGGGTGTTAAGGAAATGGAATTGGGAAACCAAGACTGCATTAAGGAAGGGCAAGAATCAGAATTCGAAGAGGAGGAAGCAAATACCGATCTTTTCGAACAATTGGGTGAGCTTGAGCAAGACAACACAAAGCTCAAACTGGAGGTTTATTTGCTTAAGGTTGAAAATGGACAGTTGAAGATGAAATTCGATGATCTCTCAACAGTCAACAACGGGTTAAGGGAGCAAATGATGGAACTTGCCACCAAAAAGGAGTTAGTCTCCAAGAACTTAGATGCATTGGCAAAGCTCTCAGAAGAGTTTGAAGAAGACTATGGGAGAAGGACAAGGAAACTTCAACTAGGTTTGGAGGAGTCCGCAAAAGCGGTAAGGGAATTGCATGAACAGTTGAGCATGAAAGATAATGAGTTGAAGCGGGCCAAGGTCAAGGAGGGTGATTTGATTGAGCAACTCGCTGTGATGGAAAGCAATGTCAAATCCCTCAGATGCGGACAACAAAAAGTGGCCCAAGCCAACGATCAAACAGGGAGTTTCCCTAACCGTCCTATTACTTGTTACTTTTGTGCCAAAAGAGGGCACACTAAGGCTTATTTCTTTAGTTTCCAAAGGTTAAAAGCAAGTAAAGTTGGATCTAGGATGAACCCACCAAGAGTCAAACAAATATGGGTTCGAAAGGACCTAGTCAGGCAAATGAAGAAAGTGGGGAGAGATGCAGTGCATAGGCATTTGGCACCGGTTTGGGTGGCCAAGTTGAATGTGCTCCCCATTTTGGTCAAACCTCATTTGGTTGACCGGGTCCCACTTTGAGTGCATTGCACTCTCTTTTGAATTAATTGTAGTATTTTTTCTTGTTATTTTTATTTTTACTTTTCGGATGGTTAGTTTTTGTCATTGTAAAGTTTTGAGAATGCTTGAGAATGTTTTGGTGCAGATTCAGTTGCAGGGCAGAATACAGGAGTCTGTCTAGGGGAACAGTGCGGTTATAGTACGGGTCAGTCACCCGCACTCCACCCGCACTCCGAAGGCATCAGGTAATAAAGTGCGGGTACAGTGCGGGTCAGTCACCCGCACTCCACCCGCACTTTGGTCGCGCAGTATATATACTGCCTGTTGTTCTCTAGGGCTCCACTTGCAACAAAAAAACAAAACAACACAGCAAACTTCAAATTTTTCCCTCTTCTCAACTGAAAGGCATTGCGTGTGTGCCACGTTTTTGATTTTTCGCCAATCAAGGTATGGATTCTTACTCTAATTTCATTACATATCTCTCTAATCCAAACCCTAACCCTCTTTATCAAAATTCCTTTTCCTCTTATGCATGAACTTCATTAGTTAGGGTTTTGAACTTTTTTTTTTTGCCTTTGCTATTATCTATGAGGATAGAATGATGGGTGTTATCTAATTATGCATGTGATGTGTTCATTGTTAATTGATTTTCTTTTGCAATTGGATTTCAAACTATGATATTGGGTTTATATGGTTGAATGGAAGCCTATACTTAAGTTAGAATCATAGTGGTGTTAATTCGGTCGAATGATATGCTGAAATTATGAAATGTATACATGGATTGAAACTCTACATGTGCTGGTATCTGGTAACGAGTTAGAGTGCGGGTACAGTGCGGGTCATTCACCCGCACTCCACCCGCACTTTATCCTCCTAGCAGAATTTTTGTCCTTTCAAATTCCTGCATCATAACCTCTTGGTTCTTTGATCCGAATATTGCCTTAAAACTGTGTTTATTGTGCAGATGTCAGGAAGAACCAGAAGAACGACTAGGCAAAGCAATCAGGGTTCCGAACAAAGACCGAGGAGAGGACCCCAAGTTCCACCACCATGCATCAGGCACCCAGATTTCGAGGACCGTTTAGAATATTTCAGAGATCGAGACATAGTGGTGGAGAGGAGGATAGTGGTTGAAGAGCTGGAGGGCACCCCAATTCCTCTAATGATAGAAACAAGGGGATGGGAAATCTTTGTTAGCCCCCCCTCCCCCCCCCCCCCCCCCTGATGTATTGCCGACGTGTGGTCGAAGAATTCTTTGCTGGGATGGTACCTGAAACTTTTCAGCGCACTTCTTCAGTTCTGGTCCGCGGGGTAGAAGTCTGGATGACTATAGCGGACATTAACAGGTACTATAGAACTAAACTTCCAGTTGATCCCGAAGCAGTCGGACGTCTTAAGCAGGGGGTGACTTGGAGTGAATTTTTCGTGACCCAAAATGTGGATTTTGCAAATTAGTTAGTGATCCGTCCGATGGATTTTTGGGTGGCCCCTGATCATCTTATGAAGCACACCAACTTAAGGAATGAGTTGGGTTTCTGGCACGTATTCATCTCCCATTCCTTCATCCCTAGAAAGCACAGGACTTCAGTGAACTTCAATGCAGCAATGATCATGTACTGTATACTGCAGAATCAGTTGGTTGACATAGGCTTTCTGGTCAAAAGAGAGATCCTTGAGATGGGAGGGATCAAGGTGGACAAGCAGCCACTCATCTTCCCTAGCCTGGTCACTGCATTTTGCAGAACTGCCGGAGTAGATTTTGGATCTGACCCTTTCGAATGCGGTTTGGGGCCAGTTGGGCGATTCACATGGAACGACCAGGTCAGAGAGCGGGACCCCTCTGGTATCAGGGTCCGAACAGGGAGGAGAAAACCTGCTCGAGGGGGCGCACGAGCAGACAGGCTGAAGACATCCCGGAACAACCAGATGTGGAGCCGGTTTACATCGAGTATGGTGATTATAGGCCCGCTGCTTCCCCACCCACGCAAGAGACATTTGGAGAGGTCCCTTGGCAGACTTTGCTTACAGGATTGGAGAACCTCAGGACCGAGGTCGCCGAAAACAGGAGGCAGATCACTAAGAGCAGGGCAGAAGCCAATGAGTATTTCACAGACATTTGGGGCAACCTCACGGACATGAGGGAGGCACTCAGTCTTCCAAGTTATCCGCAGAAGAAGAAGAGGCCAGCTGCTTTCTCACCTCCTTTAGGGGGTCCAGGCATTGACCCATATGGGGAACAGCTCAGAACTGCTATGGAGAGATCCAGGAGGGAGCATGAAGAGCGGATCAGATCAGAGATCGACCCAAAGGGAAAAGGGATCGCCAGTGAACTGGAGAGGGAGTTTTCCGACGATGATTGACCATATATTCTTGTTCTTTATTATTATTCAGAACTTTTATTGCTTGTATTTGTATTTGTATTTTCTTTTAAAACGGTTTAAACTTATTATTCTTTTCTTTTCGCATTTAATATTCGTTTGGTAGAGTTGTTGTGTGGTTTTAAGCTAGGTTGTGCATCTTTTGGGAAGCACACAGCAACACGTATGGACATCGAACAATCTTCCTTCTAAAGGGAGTTTTCTACCTTCGAATTTTGTACTTCAGCTTTCAATGAATGCGATTTAGTTTTTGTATTATAAATGAGCATGGTTGAATGTGTGTCTAGATTCGGTTTGGGGGTGTTGATCCCTCATTCCGCCATTTATTGCAATTATGCTTATTCTTTCCAACAATGAGGACATTGTTGAGTTTTGGTTTGGGGGTGCATCACGCCTCCGCCTTGTACAGTTTAGTGTCCAATTTTTCAATTTTGTCGCTTGTCCATTTTTCAAAACTGTAATCCAGTATAGGTATGATGCTTCTAGAGTGTGTTTTTGACGAGTTCCTTATATGTGCTCTGACCTTGTGATATAGTTTGGTGCCACTTGAGGGTTAGCTTGCACCATCATGGGTTCGTCCCACCCGTTGGTGCTAAGTATTGGGGACTCATTGTTCCCATGTCTTGTTCTAATAGTGGAGATACCCGTGAGATCACAAACACAAGCATGAAAGTGCGCTGTCTGAGTGCATTATTGATTATTCTTAAACACGCCTCCCGTCATGTATGTCATGTGCCATAGGACTTGCATCATTTTGTGAATTGCGTGATGGATGCTTTCATTCCCTTTTTAGATGGTTGTGGAAGTGATATTAGGGAATGTATGTGTATTGAATTACCTCTATAGCCTAAACACCACTTACCATATTGTGTGCTCCAAAGCCAAGTTGAGGCCAAACACTTACCCTTTCATTTGGTACCACATTTAACCATATACCCAATAGCCTAAACACATGCCTACCCTTGTACTAATCATGTTAGGATGGGAAATGGTAGTGATGGAAAGGGTCAAAATGGTCCCACAGCGGGTAAAATGAAATAGTTATTGAAAATATGCAAGGAAAGAGGTAAGTTATGCACCCTAAATGCCTAAGAAAGGGAAATTGTAACAACTCAAATGGAGCACAACATTGTAATTGGGAACTTGTTAAAAGAAAAATTTAAAGAAAGATTGTACTTGAAGTGCCATAATGAGAGTGTTTTATGCTAAAAATGCCCAAACGGAATGCAACGTTAAAGGCACAAATGTGGGTTAAATGGTTTCTTAGAGGGTTGCATTTAAGCGAGAAAAGAACATGGTGTGGGAGTAGGGATATATTCTAGCAAGATTGGTGAGTTTGAACTCCTAAATTTCCATTTTTTTTGTGTAAACTCATTCAACCCCACAGCCACACTGTAATCGGTTGAAAAGCCCTATTTGATCCATGTAAGTCTAGTTTGGGAATGTAGGTTGAAGCACGATCTTTCGCATCCATGGCATGGTGACTCGTTCCTAGGATAATTCATTGCTTAAATCTTATGCAAAATCTTCTTTGCATACTTGTTGTGTGGAACTTAGGACTCTTGAGGAAAGAAAAGAGAGGATCCATGTGAGCTATAGAATGAAACGAATTATGCTCAAGGTATGGGAGTAAGTGGTCCTAAATTCATGAATGCCTTTAGGTGTGGGATTCGTGTTCGTACGAGCCTCCCTTGGGTGTCTCCAAATTGCTCTTGATCTTGTGCATATGTTTTTCTCCTCTCTATCACACCTATTTGTATCATATCACACATGGGACTTGCGGCATTATTGATGTTTTGTTTAGGTATCTAGAAATTACTTTCAGCTGGCATCTTATTGTTTCGATTAGATTTGCTCGAGGACGAGCAAAGGTTTGGTTTGGGGGTGTTTGATCGGGCCAAATATATAGTATATTTAGGTTCTCAGATCCTTACCTTATGTTCTGTTTTCCTGCGTTTTTGTATCTCTTATGGGTGGTTTTGTGCTTATTTGTAGGAAATGATGCAGAGACAGGCTTGGAGGCATATTGTGGTGATTCCAGCAGAAAAGGGGCGAAAGCGAAGGCAAAGGAGCACAAACTGCTCTACAGTGCGGGTCCAGTACGGGTCGCAACCGCACTCCAGCCGCACTCCAGCCGCACTCATGTGCATAGCCGGGGCAGAATGCAAGTACAGAGATAAAGTGCGGCTACAGTGCGGGTCAGCTAGCCGCACTCCACCCGTACTAATGCCAAACCAGAAAGCTGATGTTGCACCTAAAGATAAAGTGCGGGTACTGTACGGGTAATCCAACCGCACTCTACCCGCACTAATGCCATTCTAGAGAAGCTGATCATACATCTGACATAAGAGTGCGGGTACTGTGCGGGTCAGCAAACCGCACTCCACCCACACTTGCACCAAGAACAGAAGGGCAGAACTGCATCTGACATTAGAGTGCGGGTACTGTGCGGGTCATCAAACCGCACTCTACCAGCACTTGCATCAAGAACAGAAAAGCAGAATTGCACCTGACATTAGAGTACGGGTACTGTGCGGGTCATCCAACCGCACTCCACCCGCACTGTTGCTCAAGACAGAAGGTAGATTTTGCACCTGACAGGGAAGTGCGATTCAAGTGCGATCACAGTGCGATGCCAAGTGTGGGTCAAGTGCGGGTAATTCAACCGCACTCCACCCGCACTAATGCCCTGATCCGAGAACTGAAGTTGCAGACAACGGGTACAGTGCGGGTAAATCATCCGCACTCCACCCGCACTCCGAGCGCGCCAGTCTGATTTTCAAAGCTTAAGTGACCTATTTTTGTATTTAGTATAAATAGAAAAGTATAGAAACATTTTAAGGAGCTTTTGACTCCGTTTAGTATAGATTAAGCACTCTTAGATCTAGTTTCTCTCTCTCTCTCATCCTTACATTCTCTACTCAACTTCAAGGAAGTTTGGAGATTGGAGCCACCACAAGGAAGGAGATGTTCTCCAAGGGTTATTTCTATCTCCTCTCTCTTGGTTTCCTAGTTGTAATGGGTAGCTAAATCCCCTCTAAGGGGTTGATGGAGTAGTTAGTGGAATATTGGGCTTGTACATTAACTTGATATTATATTGATATTCATGTCTATCTTCCATTGATCTATTCTTGTTGTGAATGTTTATCATTGATTTCTTGTGTAGATACATCCTCTTTGCAAGATATCTTTGTATTATGTATGAGTATTGCATCTAGATATACATCCTATTTAGTTGTATAATGCTCTAAAGAATAGACGGAAAGTCATGAATTTCGACTCTTGAACCGCGGTTTTAATCTAACCTCGATCGTGTTTTCCGGCACTATACATCCTAGGTCGGAATCCGTGAGAGAGTTAGAAGTCATCACTATACATCCTAGGGTGACTATTTGTAATCGGTTGAGTCATTGTTAGGTAGACGAGCTTCATTTCCAGAATCCGATAAACCACCAACTCTATACATCCTAGGTTGGTAGTTTACAAGGATTAATCACTATTAGGTGGTCCGCACTATACATCCTAGGTTGGCCACCTTCTAGGGATAAATAACCGACTCTATACATCCTAGGTCGGTTACCTTGAATAGCCGTGCTATTGACAAGTTTGTTACATTGCCCAGTATTTACTTTCGTATCCATTAACTCCTTTGTTTCCATCATCTATATATCCTTCATTCCATTTCCCCCTTCATTTTATTTACATATTTAATTTAGTGTTATTTAGAGTTGGTTCACAATCTACATTTTCACCAATTCATGTTTGGCTATTATATATATATATATACATAACATTGCTTTAGCATTAACTAATTTAGCTAACTCCGCTCCCTGTGGACGACACCCCACTTGCCACTGTATTTATGTTTTCAAACTGATTTAGGCTTTGTGAGGTTTTATTAAATATTATTGACGGACTGATCTTTTAAAACGACTAGAGGAGAAATGTGTCCTTGTCAGTATCCTTCTACAAAGATCGAGCTATAGATGTGATTAAACCTTGACTCTAGTCTTAAATGCAGAAAAAGTGAATTGAAAAGCTTTTGAAATGAATTTAAACTAATATGCAACTAAACTTAAACTAACTAAAATGCATCTAAATTAGTAGGTGAAAATGGATGATATGTAGACTAAGGAGTTGATGAATTCAATTAGCAAACAATGGGTAAAGATGAAATCACATCACACTAATGATCATTAGCTGATGTAACCACCCTAGGACGTATAGGATTGGTTGTATACCACTTATGAGTGGCCAATCTATCATGTATAGTATTGGCCACTCACAAATGGTTGTGCAATGAATGAATATCTATCAAATAGGGGACTAATCTCTTTGTTAAATTCACCAACCTAGGATGTGTAGTGTTAATGCTTAATTTTTCACAAGCAACCAATCCTAGGATGTATAGTTTTGGTTACCCTTTAAAGATTAGATAGAGATGAGATTAATGTGTCCGGATTTTACTCAAGTCATGTACTCTTGTTCAATCCTTCTATTCAAAAGAGCTTAAGAGAGCCAAGCATCATGTATACTGAATTCTCTACACAAATAATTCCTAAAACAACTTGCAAATAGAGTCATGTACAATCCAAAACAAATTGTTCTTGAAATCAATTAAAACCATGAATAAAACATATTTGATAGATTTACTAAAACAATTGAGTTCATTACAATACCCATGTCTACAAATGAATCACATCAACCCCTTAATGGGATCTAGCTACTCATGACAAATGAAATAAAATGATAAAGAGGAGAGAAATATAAGGGACCCATGTGAGACCTTCTTCCTTCAAGCTTGAATCCACCTCTAATGTCCTTATTGAGTAGCAATTGATGAAGATGATGATGAGTTTCTAGATGATTTGGGAGGAAAGTGATTTTTAGATTTAGAGAGAGAAAATATGATGTCATTGGGTGTGTAGGCGTGTGTTGAATTTTTAGAAGTGATTCCTTATATAGCTCTTCCAAACATAGGTCTGAATGTTGATGTGGTCTTCAGATTGTATGTAGTGCGCGGGTAGAGACCCGCGCACTCACCTGTGCATATCTTCTCCAGTATCTTCCATCTTCAGTTCGATGGTGACTGCGCTGGTCCTTACCGGCGCAGTACTTGCGAACTTGGCACTTTGATAATTTGGGAAGATTTTTGACCTCCGGTTTGTGGGTTGGTTCGCTGGTGTGACCAGTAAAGGTCTGATCCTTGGACTATGAGGGTGGTGCGTGGGTAAGGGTACACGCGCACACACCAGCGCGCTTCTCCCTTCTTCATGCTTTAATTTGCCCGCTTTGCACCCAAATTCTTCACGTTCTTCTCCACGACCGGGATTGCATCAAATGCCTGCAAACATGATAAAAGAACCCCATAAGACACTAAAACATGCTCAAAAACAAGACATAGAATGCGGAATAAAGGCCAAAATATATAAAAACATCACAACGACAATAACTCACTATAACCTATTCCTAGACTCAACAATAAACAAAATCAAACTGTCGCATGTCCAACCGATGATGGGATGCAAGGATGTGTGATAAAGAGAAGTAGACATATGCAAAATGTTCTAAAACAACTCGAAGGCATTGGAGGGAAACTCGCACTATCACGAATCCCACACCTAAGAGTGCTCTCATGTCGGGTACTACTAACTCTCACACCCTGAGCATAATTAGCTTCAACTCTAATCCTCACCTAGATTCACTCTTATTTTTCCACTTTGAATCCTAAGTTCACGCTCATGCAAGGTATGCAAAGATAGAATTTATGCATAGGAATCTTATGCATTGCATACATTTGTCAATGAAAGACCGCTATTTGTTTGTAAACTAACCTAAGAAAGATTCACAATGCCTTGAACGTGGAAGATCGAGCATCAATAAACATTCTCAATCAGACATATCATAGATCAAATAGGTCTTTCCCTTTAGTTGTAATAGGGCCATGGGGTTAGATGTGGTTAAATAAAGAAATAGGGAAATATGAGTTCATTACAAATACCCGTATTTACATGTGAATCACATCAATCCCTTAATGGGATTTAGCTACTCATGACAAATGAAATACAAAGATAAAAAGGATGGAAATAGAAAGGACCCATGTAGAACCTTCTTTCTTCAAGCTCAAATCCACCTTCAATGTCCTTGTTGAGTAGCAAATTGATGAAGATGATGACGGGTTTGGATGATTTTGGGAGAGAAAGGTTTTTAGATTTAGAGAGAGAAAGATGATATATGAATGGGTGTATGGTCATCCTTTGGAAAATCAGAAATGATGTCTTATATAGCTCCTCCAAAAAATAGGTCAGAACGCTGATATGGACGTAACTGATGCTCGTATAGCACGGGTATAGCACGGGTAAGGTACTCGTGCAGTACCCATGCAATCTTCATTTTTCTTCATGTTTTGTGCTATGTGAACGGGTTGTGCATGGGTAGGAAACCCGTGCAGTACCCGTGCAATTGACTTTTGCCCGACGGTCTGCTCCCTGTTCTGGTGGGTTGCCCGGGTAGTGCACGGGTAATACCCGTGTAGTTACCCGCGCACTTTGGTCTCCACAGAATTCCTCTTCCGGTGCACGGGTGTAGCACGGGTGCACTATGGCCTTCTTTACCACTTTTTGCACCAATTGTCCTTTTTACCCCTCTTCTTGATTTTTCACCTAATGCATGCAATATCATCAAAAAGAGCCATAAATACTCATAAAAACACCCAAGAACACAACAAGGAAAAAGGAAATGAGGGCCAAAATGTATGACATTTTGGCTGATCATTCATATATATCTGATGTATCTTTTTTTTCCGATAACCTCTATTATATCTTTTTTTTAAATCCATGTATTGTTAGTATATTTGCTTCTTTTACAGTTGCTTTCTTCATATATATATATATATATATGTTATGAAAGTTTTTATTTTTAAAAGAACTATTAAAGAAATATTTATTGAGATTGAAAGAAGCGAAACGAATACAAGAAATTATTGGGATTTGAATAAACTTCCAGATGAGGAAGAAAATGATAGTAATTTGGGTAACATTCAAGATTATATTGATCAGATGGAGAATGATATATAGCCATTTGTTGGGCAGTTTTTTTTAGTGAAGAAGAAGCATTTATGTTTTATAAAAATTATGCGAATCATCGTGGATTTTCAGTTCATAAAGGTTGATTTATCTCCAATAATGGGGAAATAAGAAGACGTGATTTTTTTTTACCATCATGAGGGAAAAACTGATCCAAAAATTGTTGATCCGTTGAAGAATAACCGAAGTAAAGCTTCTGCACGATGTGGGTGTAAAGTTAATTTACAAATCACTTTACGTAGATCAATTTATATTTTTCTTCAAGATTGGCAAGTCACTACGTTTGTGGCTAAACACAATCATGCTCTCTTATCTCTATTAGAAATTCGATTTCTTCCCATTAATCGAAATATTACCAAATCGAAATAATACGTGTGATTGAGCTTGAGAAAAATGTAAAACATGAAAATCTTCCATTTCTTTAGCAAGATGTACGTAATATGTTTTATAAGGTCAAGAAAATGGATTCAAAAATCGATGCAATTGAACTTTTGGATTATTGCAAGAGTGCTAAGGCAAACAATCCCAAGTTTTAATACGCATATACTATTGATGAAGAAAACAAACTTGAACATATATTTTGGTGTCATGCTTCTTGTTTTGATTGGTATCAAAATTAAGAAGATGCATTTTTTTTTATACAACATATAAGGTAAATTCATATGACATGCCTTTTGGTATTTTTGTAGGAGTGAATAATCATGGAAAGACGATACTTTTTGAATGTGCATTACTTTGAAATGAATGTGCATTACTTTGAAATGAAACAGCAAAGGCTTTTCAATGGTTAATGAAAGTATATTTAAAGTATTATCTTTTTTATTATTATGTTAAATATCATTAATTAAAATAATTATTTATAGTTTTTTTTTTCTAATTTTCTCATAGAATTTCTTGAGCTTAATGAAACATCCACTAACTATATTGACCGATCAAGATCCATGGTTAACCGAAGCCATTGCTAGAGAATTGCCAACAACAAAACATGGTGTGATGTCACTGCAAATTTTAGTGATTGGTTTACGGCAATTCTTCGTGGTAAATATTACAATTGGTGTGATGATTTCTATAAGATATATCGGTTGGAAAAAGTTGAAGAATTTGAGTATGAATGGCCTCTTGTTATGTCAAAGTATAATATATATGGTAATAAACATGTAAATGGTTTGTATAAAATTAGGAAATTTTGAGTACCTGCTTATCTTCGAGATAATTTCTTCGTGAAATGACAACAACTGGTCGATAAAAGAGTATCAATGCATTTGTGAAGCGATTTATCAATCCATACACAACTTTAGGTTAGTTCATTAAACAGGTTAATGATTACCTTTATTAAATGTAAGTTATGTATTATATATATATATATATATATATGTGAAACTTATATTTTGTTATAATTTTTCAGATTGATCTTGCTATATAAACTATTGAACAAAGTGAAACACATGATGCAATGCTGTAAATATGTAAAAATGCTTCATTAAGGATACCCAGCTGATTGTTGTTCTCTAGCCCATTACCCTCTTTGGACCCATCCATAGCCCATATTTTCCATTTCCCAACTTCGGCCCAACTCTTTTCCCTTCCTTTTTGCTTTGCTGCAGAACAGGTCTTTGAAACCCAATAGTAGACCGCCCAGTAACAAATGCCCCCACTTCAATCTCCATTTGAGCAAGTCTCATATTTGGTCCTGAATTAATACTCACACCATTATCCATTCCAACCACCCTCTTCTGCTTTATATTTCCCAATCATGTCAGATTTTCACTTCCTTCTTAGGTCAACTACTTATTACAAGTCAAAAGGTACAAGACGTAATCTTCATAGATTCCTTTTCATTCACGTTTTCCATTCACGTTACTAGCAGCTTCCACAATTTGAGTCAATCCTTGATTCTCCATAATAAATCCCCCTCCGATCTCTATCAAATCATCTTTTATAGGGATTTTTTGATAGCATGACAAGTCAGCATGATCACCTGAAAACACGGTGAATAGATATGCCACGTCACCAAAGCCAACCAGGAGAGATCAACCCAAGACGACCAGTAGATGATCTCAATGCTTGATCAAGTTTATCTAAGATGGTCGGGAAACTAACTGATCAGGTACGAATAACCTGATCGGGGAAACTAGCCGATCGGGTAGAGATAACCTGGTCGGGTAAATACAATCCGATCGGGGTAAAAGAGATCTGGTCGGGTTAGGTAGCTGATCAGTTAGATGACGCATGAGAGTCATTAAAGGCAATCACGATTCAGATACGTATAGAAGAGTTTTATTCAAATAAGATATCACGAAGTAAACTCTGATAAGGAAACAAACTTCCTTATAGATATCAGAGTCCAAATCAGGCAACAAGTCTAAATTCATTCAATTTATGGAAGACGCGAAATTGGAAAGAAGATAAAGACAACTTCAACAAGTAACAAGTCCTAATTAGACACTACCATTTTTCCTTATTTGTATATAAGGATTAGGGTCCTATGCATATATAAATAGACCCATAATCTCATAAAAAAAAAGAGATACAAACATACGTAGGAACAAACAGAAAAGAGAGAAACAGAGTGTGTAATCATATTATTCATAGTGAATTCTTCTGCTCCTCGTCACTGGCAACCGTGGATGTTTCCCCGATTTGGGGTTTTACCACGTAAAATATGTGTTTTCTTTATATCTTCATCTTTCTTGTTCATAACATTATTGTCAACTCACTATAACTTGTGTAACGAGTGATCGACTTTACGTAATCTAAAAATTACCGTCAACATCATCAGTACCCGATTTGTCTCATACTTCCACACAAACCTGATTATCCACCCTTAGCAACATGGACCAGCTCGTAACCTGCTCTGCATTGTTAACTTGACCCATATACACCACCTACACTGTCGTTCCATGATGTTCCTATGCCATTACAAATCTCGTTGTCCCATTTCGACTCCCCATGGTCGACCTGAATTGATCACTCATAACTAGGCTAGTAGTATAAAGCCAGACCCCAAAAAACAAGTTATAATTTCTGATCGAGCCAAAAGTGTCACACATTTTGGCCCTTATATCCTTTCTCTTTGTTTCGTTCTTGAGTGTTTCTATGTATATTTATGGATCTTTTGGTTTATATTGCAGGCATTAGGAGAAAAGGCATGAAGAGGGGCAAAAATGGACAATTGGTGCACAAATGAGGTGAAGAAGGCAATAGTGCACGTGTAGCACACCCGTGCACTACCCGTGAAATCACAGGTGCACCGGAAGTAGAAATTTGGGAAGATCTTAGTGCATGGGTATCTGCACAGGGTATTACTCGTGCACCACCCGTGCATTTCACCATACCAGAGAGCAGAGCCTCGGGCAGGGATCAACTGCACGGGTCACCCACCCGTGCAATAATCCGTGCACATTGTATAAACATGAAGGGAAGTGAAGATTGCATGGGTAACTGCAAGGGTACCTTACCCGTGCTATACGTGATTCTAGGCATCCACATTAGCATTTTGACCTATTTTTGGAGGAGCTATATAAGACATCATATTTGATTTTTTTTAAACGACCACACACCAATCCTTACATCATTTTATCTCTCTAAATCTTAAAATACATTCTCTCTAAAATCATCCCAATACCCATCATTATCTTCGTCAATTTGCTACTCAAGAGGACATTGGAGGTGGAATCAAGCTTGAAGATAAAAGGTCTCATATGGGTCTTCTGTATTTCCCTCTTTTCTTTCATTTTAATACTTTTGTCATGAGTAGCTAAATTCCCACTAAGGGATTGATGTGATTCTTATGTAAATTGTGGGTATTGTAATGAACTCTATTTTTATATATATCAATCTACCAAATATGTTTCATTCAATGTTCTAATTGATTTCAAAGATGATTTGTTTTGATTGTACACTCATCTCTTAACAAGTTGTTTAGGAAATTATTTTAGTAGAGGATTAGATATACACTCTATTTGATTCTCTAAAGCTTAATTGAATGGAAGGATTGCACAAGAGTACAATCCTCAAGTGTAATCCGGATTATTAAATCTCAGTTTTTTATTTAATCTTGATTGGGTAATCATACTTTACACTCTAGGATTGGTTGCTTGTGAGATATTAAGCATTAATTCTGTACACTCTAGAATTAGTGACTTTATATGAGATCAATCCCTTATTTTGGTAGATGCAAATTCATAAACAATCATTTATGGGTGACCAATACTATACACTATAGATTGGAAACTCATGAGTGATATACAACTAAGTTATACACTCTAGTTTGGTTACATGCGATTAAAGTTCATTAATGAGAGTTCATCTTGCCCATAGTTTGCGTAATGAAATCCATCAATTCCTTAGTCATTTATCATCTATTATCAACTACTATCTTAGTGCATAAGTTAGTTTATATTAGCTTGCATTTTAGTTAATCTCCAATCATCAATCATCAATCATTTCATTTAACTCTTGTTTGTAGTTAGCATTAAAATAGGATTTAATCATAACTATCGCTCGATCCCTATGGAATGATACCCATACTTGCTGCATACTAGTTTTATACTTGTTTGAGTGCATCTTGGGATTTTATAAATTTGTTTTGATATTGCATACCACGGCAAAATGTGTGTCAAAAATGGCGTCACTTACGGGGATCGGCGCACATAGTTGTGTTAGATTTTGCTTTAGTTAGTTATTTATTTATTTATTTTTGTTTTTTTTTTCTTTTACCTCGCGGTGGTTGTTTGTGGAATTTTCAGGTGATTAGGTTTATGCACGGGAGGCGTTCACTTAGAGGAACACTTTTTCCTGCTCAAGATAACATCCACTGGATTGGAAGATTGATTAGAGAGTTTGAGAACAACAATTTTGGAGAAGAAATGGCTAAAGGAAATCCACACAATTTACTAGTTGAGGAACAAGGAACAAGGAACAAATGAGGAAGATTTGGGACTCACGATTGGTGAGTATACTCTTCCTGTAGTGGGAGATGAGCAACCAACAGCTATTGTTTTAGATGACACTGTTAGGCTATATGAGCTAAAGGGAATACATGTGAACTTGTTACCGACCTTTCATGGGCTTCCAACTGAGGATTGTCTTCAATTTATGAAGGAGTATAGCGTAGTGTTGGAGACATTTCCTATAGTGGTCTGGGATCGTGTATTGACAAGAGCACAGCTACAGATGCGTTGTTTCCAGTATTGTTTGAAGGATCGTGCCAAGCAGTGGTATATGGCATTGAGGCCGGGGACGCTCACATCATGGTCCCAAGTTTGTAAGGTGTTTTACAACAAGTTCTTCCCAACAACAAAGGCAAGAGAATTAAAGATCAAGATCGACACCTTTACTGAAGAGGATAGGGAACCATTTCATGAAGCATGGGAGAGATTTCAACTTTTGGTCACACAGGTTCCACCACACACCTATCCTGAGGAATTGAAGGTCACTTCCTTCTACCAAGGTCTCTCCACTATCACTCAAATAATGGTGGACAATGATTGTGGAGGTACAATTGCCGATAAGAGAGCTCAAGAGGCATATGAGATCATGGAGAAGTTGGCCCAAAATTCACAACAAAGGTCTTCAAACATAAGGAGGGGTAGAAAGCTAGAAATTGATGGGAACACAGAAATAGCCATAGAGACATCCAGAATGGCTAAGGAAATGCAATCAGTGAAAGAATTGATGAAGAATATGTTCAAGCCAACTGCTCAAGTGAGCCAAATCTCAGAAGACACATTGAATGGAGTTTAGGGACAATTGGAGCATAAAGAAGCTCAAATGTTAGGAGGGTTCCAAAGGCAGAGGAATGATCCCTACTCCAACCAATACAATCCAGGGTGGAGGAATCACCCTAACTTCTCATAGAGCAATGATCGAGCCAAAAATGTCATACATTTTGGCCCTCATATCCTTTCTCTTTGTCTTGTTCTTGGGTATTTTTATGTGTATTTATGGCTCTTTTGTTGATATTGTAGGCATTAGGTGAAAAATCAAGAAACGGGATCAAAAGAAGACAAATGGTGCAAAAATAGGGGTATTGAATGCCAAAGTGCACGGGTAGCATACCCGTGCACCACCCGTGCAATTACCCGTGCACCGGAAGAAGATTTTGGAGAAGATCTTAGTGCATAGGTAACTGCACGGGTATCACCTATGCATTCACCCGTGCACATTACCCAGACCAAAAGACACAGAAAGTGAGAATTGGTGGAAAAAGAGCTGAAATTGTAAAAATGTGTGTGCAGATCATCCAACTTCAAAGGTCATATCTCCCTCCTTGGATTGAACCATGCTTTGAATTATATATATTAGGAAATCCTCGGGAGTCTAGTTTCCAGCAGTTTTTATGGATTGCAATTCTGAGTTGTCTAGAGAAAGTTATGGCCATTTCAGTAACCGTTGCGCACTTGTCCATAGGGACTGCACGGGTAACCTACCCATGCACCACCCATTGACTGCACTTTCCAGCACCAAAAATGATGGGTTTTAAGCAATTTTTAGAGGGGTAATGATGTCTTTTCGTGCCCTAACCTCCCTAGCATATAAATACACCATTTTCTTATTGAAAACACTCTCTTCCACACTTCAAAACTTTCACCCCCTTCTAAGAACGAATTTTCTTCCATTTTTAACCCTAACCACTAGCCTCACAAAACCTAACCATCATCCTCATCTACTCAAGGACATTGGAGATTGGAATCAAGCTTCAAGAAATGAGGAGTTTCTCAACATGGGTCTTCTCTATCTCTCTTCTCCAATTTATTTGAATGTATTTGTCATGAGTAGCTAGATATCCCACTAAGCGATTGATGTGAGACACTATTGGATGTTGGGCTTGTAATGAACTTTATATTTTATATTAAATCTATCAATTATGTTTCATTCATTGTTCTTAATATATTTCTGGAATGATTTGTCTTTGATTGTACATGACTCTCTTTACAAGTTGTTTGAGAAATGATTAGAGTAGAGAACTTGGTATACATGATGCTAGGTTCTCTTAAGCTCATTTAAATGGAAGGATTGAACAAGGGTACATGACCCAAGTGATATCCGGAAAAATTAATCTCAATTTCTATCTAATCTCAAATGGGTAATCAATCTTATACATGATTTGATTGGTTGCTTATGAAAGATTAAGCATCAACACCATACATGATGGGTTGGTGAATTTAAACTAAGAGATTAGTCCCTTATTTGATAGATATTCATTCATTGCACAACCATTTGTGGGTGGCCAATACTATACATGATGGGTTAGACACTCATAAGTGGTATATAACCAATCCTATACATGATTTGATTGGTTACATTCTATTAATGATCATTATTGCAAGTTCATGATTTGCCCACTATTCACTTGTGGATCCATTAATTCCTTAGTTCTCACAAATATCATTCTAACCTCATTGTATTTAGTCTAGTTTAACTTAATTGCATTTTAGATTAACCTTTTCAAACAACCCATGACATTTTACTTTTATGCATTTTAGTACTATTAATCCTAATCTAGCGATCGCTACACCTAATCCCTGTGGACGATACTCTTACTTGCCATTGCACTTGTTTTTAACATTTTAAGGGCATTTAAGGTTTTTATAAATTACTTTTGACTGGCATTTTCTAATGGCAAAAACGCTCTCGTCAAGCACTAACAACAATAATGCAAACAACAAAAGGTATCAGAACCAGGGCTACAATAGGTACAATAATCAAGGACGATCGAACAACAACCAGTGGGGGAGCTCAAGTAAAAACCCATAAGGCAACTTCAACACTCAGGCAAATGCTTATCAACCTAAGGTCATATCACTTGGGGAAGAATTGAGGGATTTTATCAAGGCCACGTATGAGGCATCGATAGCCATCAAAAACTCCCAGAGTGCAAATGAGCAAATGTTGAAGAACTACATCCAATCTAATGACAAGAGGGCGAATAGCATGGATGCCTCAATTAGGAGATTGGAGACTCAATTTACTCAAATTGTAGAGGCTCTGCATAGGCAGGACAAAGGAAAGTCTTAGAGTAATAATGAGCATATTAAGGTGATGGAGGTACTGCAAGAGAAGAGTGAGAAGTTGGCACTAGGTTGGGCAAAACAAGACACCAAAACTGTTGTTGAAGATTTTGTAAAAAAGAAGTCAGATGAGTTAAAAGAAGCTAGTCTATTGAAGCTGGAAGATCCAGGGGACTTTATCATTCCAGTCATCATAGGAGAATCAGAAAAGTTAGGAGCAGTGCTAAATATGGGAGCTAGTATCAACATGATGCCTTTGAAGGTATACAAGCAGTTGAAGCTACAATCCATGAAGGCCACGCTAATTGAACTTAAGATGGCAGATAACTCTTTGAAGACTCCGTGTGGAGTAGTTAAGGATGTACAGTTAGACATCCATGGACTCAAGGTCCCAGTCGACTTTGTGGTGTTGGAAGTAAAATATGATGAATCCCATGAGATGGAGTGGAAGTTGCTTCTTGGAAGATCATTTATGGCCACAGTTGGGATGAAGGTGAATGTAGTTTCTAGGCATTTATCCTTTAGTTGTGGTGGAAGCATGGTCGAATTCTATGTTGACCGGCTCAATGAGAGACTTTTGAACGATGCTTTGTTTTAGAGGTGCCAAAGAGCCGCAAGAAGAAAAACAAGGTTTGTGACATTGTGAGAGCCTTTGAAGTAGCATGTGAAATAGAGAAAGGGCACCAAGATGGAGTCTAGGAAAAAGAGGAAGAAAAAAAGATTGAAGGAATAATCTTTGATGATAAGATGCTTGAAGAAGAAGTAAAAAGCTATGAGCTTGAAGGAGAGAATAAGAAGCGACAACTTGAGGTAAAACTTCTCAAGGCGAAGAATGGAATTCTTCGGAAAAAGGTGCAAAAATTTTCAACCTTGAGCAAGGTATTAGGAGAGCAACTTAAGAAGATCAAGGAAGAAAAGGAGTCCACTTCACATGACCTAGTAGAGCTAGCTAAACTCTCTAAAGAATTTGAAGAAGAATATGCTAGGAAGACTAGGAAGTTAATGATAGAGGTGGAGCAAAAAGCAAGTGCTTTGAAAGATATCAAGGAACAATTGGACAAGAAGGAAGAACAGTTGAAAATGGCAAAGGTCAAGGAATGTGACTACGTAGTCCAACTTGATAAAGTGGAGAGGGAAGTGAAGACCCTTCAATAGAGGCAACACCAAGGGCCTCAAGACAATGACCAAAGAGGGAGTATTTTTCATCAATCCTTTTCTTATTTCTTTTGCTCTAAGAAAGGGCATATTAAGGCCCATTCCTTTAAATTCCAAGATTTTAAGAAAAACCAAGTTAGGTCTAGGAAGAACCCATCAATGATCAATAAAATTTGGGTTAGGAAGGACCTAGTGGATGAAGTGAGGGCTAAGGAAAGGGGATTTTAGGAAAGGCTTTAACGCCCATATGGGTGGTCAAAAGAAATGGATTTCCCAATCCGGTCAAACCACCTTCGGTTGACCCAAGTTCCACCTCACATGCATTGCATTGATTCAATTTTAGGTGCGGTTGGACTTCACAATTCATTTTCTCATGCCTTTTCAGCTACCTTTATTGTGAACTAATCTCATGAGTTTTTAAGGCGTGGGTAGTTCTGAGTCTAGAGAAAACTTATTGTGAAATCCTTGAATATTTTAGTTGGTTGTTTGAGTGTTAGTGATTAAAGTAGCTATTTGATGAATTAGGCAAGTGTGGTTTATGAAGTGATTTTTCATGTGCAGGGAATCCACTCAAAGCAAGGAAATTCAAGAAGGCAAGGAATGATGCAAAAGGGTGGCAAACAGGTCAGTGCACAGGTATCTTACTCGTGCACTACCAGTGCACCGAGAAAGGGCTGAACTTGCAGTGCATATGCACGGGTAACTACACGGGTAACATACCCATGATATACCCTTGCAAAGGAGAGAATACATGCTAATTGGAGGAATTTGCACGGGTAACTGCACGGGTAACATACATGTGCTATACTCGTGCTATCGCGAGTACCTATATATATCAGGTGTCACAATCGTGGTAGGGCTCACAAAATAACACCTTTTCTCTTGAAACCCTAAGGTATTCCGTAAGACCCACGTTTTTAATTTCCAGCACAAAGGTATGGATTTTCTCCCCCTAAACTTGTTTCTAATTGATAAAGCATGAATTGCATCTTCTCTTCTCCTCTCCAAACACTCTAATTTGCAAGAGAATTGGGCACTCTAGGGTTTGTCTTAGTTTGAGTTTATTGAATACCATGAAAGTAGGTTAAATGTGCCATAGTATGTGTTATAAGTGTTTGAATGTATTTTAGTGAATCACTTAGGTAATTGGAATGTGTTGAATGCATGAAAGTGGCAGTTTGTCGAACAAATATTTTTTACAGATTTCAGTATCTACATGGGTAACTGCACGGGTAACCTACTCGTGCTATACCCGTGCACTGAAAAGGAAATTCTCAGTTTGACAGATTGCACGGGTACCTTACCCGTGCTATACATGTGCACTTAAGCAATTAGGCCAAAAATTTTGCCCATCAAAATTTTGATTATCCTTGTTATTTCTTGGCACGATATATTTCTTAATGAGTGCTTTCTCTTACAGATGTCAGGAAGAACAAAGGCTACGGCAAAGAAGCAAGGAACAAAAGAGAGCAAGAAGAAAAGGCTACCTCATCTACCTCCATGCACCTTGAACAGAGATTTCATGAGACGATTGGAGTATTTTAGTCAAAAGGATATTGTGGAAGAGCGTGGCATAGCTTTATCAAAACTAGAAGACACTCCAATCCCTACCAGAGTGACTGAGAGATGATGACAGGCTTTTGTTAGCTCACCACCCCGTTTTTGTAAAAGGATAGTGCAAGAATTTTAAGCCGGTATGGTTTATGACTACTTCATAAGAGGAGTTGTTATGATGGTGAGAGGAGTAGAGGTACAAATGAACTTAGATAACCTTCAGAGGTACCTAAGAACAGAGCTTCCGGATGACCCACACAAGTTCTGAGTAGAATGAGAGATGGGGTTACTTGGAATGATTGTTTTGTCAAGAAGAACCTGGACCTAGCAAATGATTTGGTCATCAACCTAATGGACTTCTGGGTGAATCTAACATAACAACCTGAAGATGAAATTGGGATTCTGGCATGTGTTCATCTCACACTCCCTAAGGCCTATGACTTACAGGACAGATGTATCCTTTAACACTGCCACCATACTACATTGTGTTATAGGGATTTTTTGATAGCATGACAAGTTAGCATGATCACCTGAAAGTTCGGTGATTAGATATGTCACGTCACCAAAGTCAGCCAGATAAGATCAACCCAATGTGATCAGTAGATGATCTTAAAGCTTGATAAAGTTTACCCAAGATGGTCGGGGAAACTAACATATCGGGTATTAATAACCTAGTCTGGGAAACTAATCGATCGGGAAGAGACAGCTTGGTCGGGTAAAGTCAATCTGGTTGGGGTAAGAGAGATCTGATTGGGATAGATAGTTGGTCAGTTAGACAATGTGTGGGAGATATTAAAGGCAATCACGACTAAAATACGCAGAGGAAGAGTCACACTTAAACAAGGCACCTTGCAGTACACTATGATAAGGAAATAAACTTCCTTACAGATATCAGAGTCTCAATCAAGCAACAAGTCTAATCCATTCAATTTATGGAAGACACGAAACAAGAAAGAAGATAAAAAAACGACTTCAACAAGTAACAATTCCTAATTAGACACCATTACCTTTCCTTATTTATATACCAAGATTTAGGGTTCTATACATATATAAATAGACCCTAAAACGTCATTGTAAGATATAGAAAAATATACACAGACATACATAGGAATCATTAGATATTCAAGAGAGTAAGTAAGGTCGAGTGTATAATCATATTATTCATAGTGAATTCCTTTCCTCGCCATCACCGGAAACCGTGGATGCTTCCCTATCTTGGGGTTTTACCATGTAAAATCTTGTTTGCATGATCTTTTTTTATTCTTCTTGATTCATTATACAATTGTTGGTCCAACATACCTTGTGTGACGCGTGATCGACTTTACGTAATCCAAAAAATCACCGTCAACACATTGCATACAACATAACAAGCCAATCAATGTGGCATGGATCATTAAGTTAGAAAATCTTGGCAGTAGGTAACAAGAGACTAGATAAATAGGCATTGATCTTCCTGTGCCTAATCACTGAATTTTGTAGGCAACAAGGTGTGGATCTTAGCAATGAGAGGTTTGAAGGGACACAAACAGATTTGGACCTCATAACATGGCACACTTTGGAGGTAGAACAGGATATGACAAGCAGCAGAAGGAAAACGGGAAGAAGGAAGACCAAGACTGGAGCGAGTTCAAGTACTCAACAACATGAGTACATGGATTTGGATGAAGAACAGCTAGAGGGTAACTGGGAGGGCCCAATGCTTGAGCCAGCAGTGGGGAGTGAACAAGTACCTTGGCATCAGTTGATATCAGGGATGTCAAGCCTTCAGACCTCAATGGATTCACTGAGATCCACATTCACCACGGAGATCAGGGACGCCAAGGACAACATTGAAGACTTATGGGAAAATGTGACAGACATGAGTAAGGGTTTGAACATGATTCCATATCAGAGAAGAAAGAAACAGACCACCCATTAAGAGTACACTTCAGAAGGGCCTATAATTGATCCGGATTTCCAGGCAGCCATGGAGATGTCAAGCAGAGAGCATGAGGAGAGGCTCAGAACATAGCAGGATCCCAAACAAAATGGACTTATGATAGAGGAGGAGGAGTCCGATTCTGAGGAGGATTGATCAATATTTTGCTTGCCATTATTATTAACTTTTATTTGCAATCCTTTAGTCATGTAGGAGTGAACTTTACTATTTTCATTGCATCCTTAATTTGTTTAGTTTGTTTAATTTTTAGGATAATTTAGTTTTGAATGATTGTGGATAATTTCTATTTGAGAGATATTTTAGTTTGAAATATTATATGTGGTTGAATAATCTTTGTGGTTAGGAATTGTCCTTATTATCAGGTTCTTTACCTCTTAGATTCAACACACCGGCCACTTGCAAGTCTTGGAGGGACGAGCAAGCCAAGAGTGCTCATAAAAAGGGCGAGAATCTACTCATGTTGTGACCGCAAGATAGCAATCACATTGGTTTAATCTTTTCATCTCAAACTCATGAATTTCATTTTCTTTATCTATGTGTATAGACAAGTGTGGTTATTTGATGATTGAGAATATACTTATTGTTTATATTTGAGAATGAATGTGCGGATAGTTATGAATGGATGAAAATTTCGATCTCTCAGTTTTGGATTTATTGATTTATTCATTCTTGATTTGATGGGCTGAATGCCCTTGTGAATATTTGATGAGAAGGTTTTTGCCGTCAGAAAACCGTCAATCAAAACAATTTATAAAACCTATGCGATGCGTTCACAAGTAGTAATACAAGTAAAGGGGTAAGCACGGGTGTCGTCCATTGAGATCGGGGTAGCGGTGATAAGATTAGGATTAATATAACTAGTATGCATAAAAGTAAAGTGATGGTGAATGAAGATACAATATAAACTAAATTATGAAAGCAAATAAAATGGGATGACAATGGAGTGATGAATGAATGATGATGGAACTACGGAGTTGATGGACTCGTAAGTGAATATTGGGGCAATTGCAACAAACTCTCAATTAAGCACGTTTTGACAAATGTAACCAACCTAGGGTGTATAGTGTTGGTATATATCTATAGCAAGAGGTCAACCTAGGGTGTATAGCAAAGACCTCTTACTAGAGATTAATCCTTCCTAAGCAACCAACAGTGGCTGGTTACTCAATTGGGACTTGTTCCGTGAATGCTCATCTATCTAGCTATGGCTCAACCTATTATTAATGTAGCCATCCTAAGGTGTATAGTGACGGCTTCCAATTCCCTCACAAGTGGTCGACCTAGGATGTATAGTGAAGGCCACCCAGTTGGGATTGGATGAGGCTCGAGGTTATCAACCGAATTCTACTCGAAGGTTAGTTCTCGTAGAATCACTAAAGTAGCCAACCTAGGGTGTATAGTGGAGGCTTCTAATTCTCTCACAAGTGGCTAACCTAGGATGTATAGTGAAAGCCACTAATTCAAGATTAGATCAAGGGCATGGTTTTAGAGTCGGATTTCCGGAAATCGTTCCATTCAATGGAGTATTAGACAACCTAATTGCCTACTCAAATAATCCAAATCAACATGCAAAGAGGGTGTATCCAAGCAAGTCAATAATGGAAATCAATACAAGCAATAGAATGAAATATAGAGATAGAATAAATATAACACATGGAGTTCATTTACAAAGCCCAAAATATCCATCAAACAAATAACATCAACCCCATATTGGGGTATTTTAGCTACTCATGTTCTATTACAAACCAATAAACTAAGAGAGAGAATAGAGATAACCCTTGAAGATTGATCTCTTTCCTTGAAGCTTGAATCCAAGTCTCCTAGTACCCTTTGATTGAGTAGAGATGGTTTGGATGATAGGGAGATGTGTTACTAGCTTAGAATACAAGTGTTGGGAGGTATGGTGATGTTTTGGTTCGTTCCCATCCTTTTCTATTTATAGAGGATGGAAAAATAGGTCACTTAAGCTTGAAACCAGAAACTGTCGTGCTCAGAGTGCGGGTGGAGTGCGGGTGAATTACTCGTACTGTACCCGCACTGTAAAGGTTTTCTTCATCTTCAGGTCTCTGATCTGGGAAATAGTGCGGGTGGAGTGCGGTTGGATTACCCGCACTTGACTCGCACTTGACCCGCACTGTAGTCGCACTTGAGTCGCACTGTACTATCAGGTGCAAAATACCTCCTCTGTTTTGAGCAATAGTGGGGGTGAAGTGCTGGTGGATGACCCGCACTGTACCCGCACTCTAATGTCAGGTGCAACTTCAACTTCTCTGGTTTGGCAACAGTGCGGGTGGAGTGCGGTTGGATGACCCGCACTGTACCCGCACTTTAACGCCAGGTGCAACTCAGCTTCTCTGGCTATGGCAACTGTGCGGGTGAAGTGCGGTTGGATGACCCGCACTGTAACTCTTCTCCTGTATCAAGTCCCGGCTATGATCATGAGTGTGGTTGGAGTACGGTTGGAGTGCGGTTGCGACCCGTACTTGACCCGCACTATAGAGCTGCTTTATGATCCTTTGTCTTTCCTTTTGCCCCTTTTTCTGCCAGAATCACTGCAACATGCTTCCAAACCCCAAATTACATCAATTGCCTGCAATTAGCACTAATGAGCCTATTAGACATAAAATATATAGAAAATACACACAAAAACTAGACAAAGGAATAGGAATGAGGGCCGAAATATACAACAATTTAGGCACGATCAAACACCCCCAAACCAAACCTTTGCTCATCCTCGAGCAAACATAAAATGAAACAAATAAAACACAAACCAAAAATGACTCGAACTAACAACTTTCCTAGACACAAAGAAAAACTTGCTGCAGAACTAACTAGCAGAGAGATACGCAAAAGCAAATGGGAGTGAGGAATGAGCATATGCAAAATGTTCTAAACAACTCAAAAACACCCCAAGGGAAATTAGCACAACACGAATCCCACACTTAAAATGCCCTCGCCTCAGAAACTACTCACTCTCACACCTCGAGCATAATTCGCTTTGAAGCTAGGTTCTCACATGGATTCTCTCTTATCTTTCCTCTCAGAACCTAGGTTCACACTCATGCAACATGTATGCCAATGAATTTATGTAACCGAATCAACTTAGTTGCATTCATTTAGTGTAGAATAAATGCTATTTTCAGTGAGTGAGTCTCATGAAAGAATCACGTGTCATGAACGTGGAAAGAGCATTCATTAACTAATATTCCCAATCTAGACGTCCTCTAAGATCAACTAGGTCTTTTCCAGTTGGTTGTAACGTGGCCACGGTGAATGGTGATTAGAAGAATGAGAAATTTAGGCACAAGCACTAATCAACCAAGTTAAGGCAATACATTCTACACTTGAGCATTTAATTTCTCGTGCAACTCCACTTCCAAATACAATATGGCGTCCAGGCATACAATTAGACTCTATGTGCAATCTTTAATTACTCATGTTACATTTGAGTAGCATTTACAATTTACACAAGGCATTTGAAGCATATTTTTCTTTTGCTGTTTGCTTCTTTTCTTTTCATGCCTTTTTACTATGCACATTTTCACAACTCATTACTCTTGCCTAGGTACACGCCATTTATCAAATTAAAGCACAACTTTACATTCCTAAGCCTCAATAAGATCAATTAAGAGAGGGTTGGCTAAGTGTTTAGGTTGCTTGGGTTATGGATAACGTGGGTGTAGAATGGAAAAGTCTATATGTGTTTAGCTTCAAAATTGGCTTGGGAGCACACATATTACGGGCATGGGAAGTATTTAGGCTTTCTTTTTGAGTGGCTAAAACACACATTGCCTAATATCACTTCAAAGGATCAATCTACCAAGGGAATAAAAGTTTCCGTCAAGCAGTCCACATATATGATGCATGTTCAATGACAAATGATGGTTTTTGATGTAGTGAGACTATGCATGGTGTTTGAATAGTGTTTACAGATTTGAAAAACATATTCCCTCAAATATACACGCTTTTGGCTTGTGTTTGTGACCTCACAAGGGAAATCTCCACTATTAGAACAAGGCACTTGAGCACCGAGTTCCTTAAACTTGGACACTAGAAGATGAGACTAGCCCATGAAGTGCAAGTGAGACCCCTAAAGTGACTAAGAGTTATTGAATAAGCACACAAAGCATTCACACATTCGCCATAAACACTATGCTCCCAGTATCTCACCAAGCTAAATAAGCTCAAAATTCTGGCTAAGCAGCAACTTTTTCGAAAATATGACACAAAAATGACTCAAGACATAAAACACGACTCAAAAAGGCGTCAACACCCCCAAACCAAAACCCAACATTGTCCTCAATGTTGAAGACAAGAGAATCTGGCCTAGCGGCACGCACCTAACATGACTCAAACAAACCTAGGCACTAATCAAACACAATCAATGCCCCAACAAAATAAAAATGACTCAAACAAGGCTCACAAAATAAAGGCAATTCATGCAATATATCATTGAAGCACAAGTCAAGCTTAACATCATGCATTTTATCCAAAATGACGGAATGGGGCATGAACAACCCCCAAACCGAATTAAACAATATAAAGTACATGCATTCATACTTGCACAAGAGCCTCCGGTTGTTTCATCCACAAATATAATCAATAAATTCAATGTGCAAATATCCACAAAATATAGCATTCAAACTAACTATCCCAACATCACCATTTATTGAATTTAAACAACCTAAAACATAAAACTAACTACATGCATCAAAATCATTCAATGGGATGCATTCATGGAGAGGCTAGGGTCCTCTAAGGGTGGTTTGACCAAGTTAGGAAATTCTCTATTTTTCACTACCCAAATAAATTTAGGTGACTTCATTATCTTTTCCTTTTTCATGTTTCTATATAAGTGCACGTGGTCTTTCCTTACCCATATTTGCTTGACCCTAGGTGGACTCCATCTATTCCTAGGACCTCTAGTTTTCCTATGTTGATTTGGCTTGTAATTTTTAGCCTTAAAATGCTCTATCCTAGAACATGCATAGCAAAAGATATTAGAGTTAGATGAACTCCCCTGTGATGTGTGGTCTTGAGGACGTTTGATTTGTTTCACAGATAACGCCTTGACCTCCTCCTCCTTTTTGCTTAGTGCTACCTTTGCATCCTCTAAAGCATTGGCTTTTTGATCAACCTCCATTTGCATCTTCATTGACTTGTGAGCTATCTCATTTTCAAAATCTTTTGATAGCCTCACTAAGTTCTCCAAATCCTTCGATGCGGTACTCTTTTCGGCTTCAAATCTCTCAATTTGTTCTTCCAATTCTTTGTTCTTGTCGGAGACTTCGCCATTGGTCTTCTTGAGAGTACCATTCTCAACCCTGAGCATCTTCACTTCAAATAATAGTTTCTTGTTCAACTCTTGGAGATTACTAGTCTTTTCCATTCCCAAGGCTTCTCTCTCTTGAAGTGTTTCATTCTCTTCCTTCAACACACCCCTTTCTAACACTAGCTCTGTGCTCACGCTCATAAGCTGCTGGTTCATCTTGATCATCCTGTCCATCTCGTCCATTCTCTTGCTTCGCTTCACTTCAAATTCTATTTGGAGCTTATACATGTCTTCTTTAGAGAAATTGGAGGAATCCACCGGTTTGGTTGCTTTAACTTGGAAACAACTCATATTTACCGGGGTGGACTGCTGGGCGGATTTGAGCATTTGGGTGGTTTTCTCTTCTATGAAGGCTTGAGTCTCTTGTTGAGAAGCTATCATCTGCTCAGTCTCCCGTACATGATTCTTCATGAAATGTCTTAGTTGATCTTCAACGGAATTTGACTGGAATGATGAGATGTAGGTATTCTCGTTAGGCTCGTAGCTTGACCCTGAATTTTGCCAAAAGGAATCCATAGAGTCCAGAAACAAACAAAAACAAAAACTACCAAAGCAATAAAAAGAAACTAATAAAACTAAAAACAACTAATAAACTAGTAGTATTAAAACTAATCTAATCACTACTACGCACACCGATCCCCGGCAGCGGCGCCATTTGATGAGAAGGTTTTTGCCGTCAGAAAACCGTCCGTCAAAACAATTTATAAAACCTATGCGATGCGTTCATAAGTAGTAATACAAGTAAAGTGGTAAGCACGGGTGTCGTCCACTGAGATCGGATAGCGGTGATAAGATTAAGATTAATATAACTAGTATGCATAAAAGTAAAGTGATGGTGAATGAAGATACAATATAAACTAAATTATGAAAGCAAATAAAATGGGATGACAATGGAGTGATGAATGAATGATGATGGAACTACGGAGTTGATGAACTCGTAAGTGAATATTGGGGTAATTGCAACAAACTCTCAATTAAGCACGTTTTGACAAATGTAACCAACCTAGGGTGTATAGTGTTGGTATATATCTATAGCAAGAGGTCAACCTAGGGTGTATAGCGAAGACCTCTTACTAGAGATTAATCCCTCCTAAGCAACCAACAGTGGCTAGTTACTCAATTGGGACTTGTTCCATGAATGCTCATCTATCTAGCTATGGCTCAACCTATTATTAATGTAGCCATCCTAGGGTGTATAGTGATGGCTTCCAATTCCCTCACAAGTCGTCGACCTAGGATGTATAGTGAAGGCCACCCGGTTGGGATTGGATGAGGCTCGAGGTTATCAACCGAATTCTACTCAAAGGTTAGTTCTCGTAGAATCACTAAAGTAGCCAACCTAGGGTGTATAGTGGAGGCTTCTAATTCTCTCACAAGTGGCTAACCTAGGATGCATAGTGAAAGCCACTAATTCAAGATTAGATTAAGGGCATGGTTTTAGAGCCGAATTTCCAGAAATCCTTCCATTCAATGGTGCATTAGACAACCTAATTGCCTACTCAAATAATCCAAATCAACATGCAAAGAGGGTGTATCCAAGCAAGTCAATAATGGAAATCAATACAAGCAATAGAATGAAATATAGAGATAGAATAAATATAACACATGGAGTTCATTTACAAAGCCCAAAATATCCATCAAACAAATAACATCAACCCCATATTGGGGTATTTTAGCTACTCATGTTCCATTACAAACCAACAAACTAAGAGAGAGATTAAAGATAACCCTTGAAGATTGATCTCTTTCCTTGAAGCTTGAATCCAAGTCTTCTAGTTGCCTTTGATTGAGTAGAGATGGTTTGGATGATAGGGAGATGTGTTACTAGCTTAGAATACAAGTGTTGGGAGGTATGGTGATGTTTTGGTTCGTTCCCATCCTTTTCTATTTATAGAGGATGGAAAAATAGGTCACTTAAGCTTGAAACCAGAAACTGTCGTGCTCAGAGTGCGGGTGGAGTGCGGGTGAACTACTCGTACTGTACCCGCACTGTAAGGGTTTTCTTCATCTTCAGGTCTCTGATCTGGGCAATAGTGAGGGTGGAGTGCGGTTGGATTACCCGCACTTGACTCGCATTTGACCCGCACTGTAGTCGCACTTGAGTCGCACTATACTATCAGGTGCAAAATCCCTCCTCTGTTTTGAGCAATAGTACGGGTGGAGTGCTGGTGGATGACCCGCACTGTACCCGCACTCTAATGTCAGGTGCAACTTCAACTTCTCTGGTTTGGTAACAGTGCGGGTGGAGTGCGGTTGGATGACTTGCACTGTACCCGCACTTTAATGTCAGGTGCAACTTAGCTTCTCTGGCTATGGCAACAGTGCGGGTGGAGTGCGGTTGGATGACCCGCACTGGACCCGCACTGTAACTCTTCTCCTGTATCAAGTCCCGGCTATGATCATGAGTGTGGTTGGAGTGCGGTTAGAGTGCAGTTGCGACCCGTACTTGACCCTCACTGTAGAGCTGCTTTATGATCCTTTGTCTTTCCTTTTGCCCCTTTTCTGCCAGAATCACTGCAACATGCTTCCAAACCCCGAATTACATCAATTGCCTGTAATTAGCACTAATGAGCCTTTTAGACATAAAATATATAGAAAATACACACAAGAACGAGACAAAGGAATAGGAATGAGGGCCGAAATATACAACAATTTAGGCACGATCAATATTGCACACGAATTACAGGATTTCATTTCATATTGCCTAACTCGCTTTGGGGGGTTTTTTTTTTTTAATTCATACATATACATGTACAGGAATGAGCATATAGTAGAAATCGGTTTGGGTCATTAACCTTGTTCCGACAATTTTATTTATGAATGCGTGATGTGGAAAAGCTATGAGATTATTTGCCATATATTCTTAAATGCCCTATTTTATTGTGAGCCATTTTTGTGATCTTTTAGTTTGTGGGCATTGATTGTGTATGATTAGTGCCTAGGGTTGTTATGTTTTTGAGTCGTGTTAGGTGTGCGCCACTAGGTCGGGCTCTCTTGTCTTCAACATTGAGGACAATGTTGGGTTTTGGTTTGGGGGTGTAGACGCCTTGTTGAGTGGTCTTTTTGTTTTTGTTGTATTTTTGGTTTAATGGTCTAAATTTTTCAAAATTGTCGGAATGGCCAAATTTTCGAGCTTTAAATAGCTTTGATGTGATGCTTTGAGTGTGTGCTCTTGGCGAGTTTATATATGCATGTTGAGCTTGTGTAGCATCTAGTTGTCACTCTAGGGTCTCACTTTCACTTCATGGGCTAGTCCCATCCTTTTGTTCTTAAGTTGAGGGGACTCGGTGCTCTTGCACCTTGTTCTAATAGTGGAGACACCTGTGAGTTCACAAACACAAGCCTATTTAAAAAACGCATTGAATGTACAAAATTTTCTACTCTTTAAACACTCTTCTCGTCATATGTGTCACATGCCATAGAACATACATTTCATACATATTGTGGATTGCATGATGGATGTATTCATTCTTTTGATAGACTCGTTGTGGAAATGATCCTAGGCAATGTGTGCGCAATTAGCTACTAAATTAAGCCTAAACACATTCCTATGTCCCTTATGTGTGCTCCAAAGCCAATTTGGCGGCCAAACACTATATCTTTCTTTTGGAACCACAATAAACCATATAGCCATGAGCCAAACATAAACCAACCATTTATTGCCAATCATGTGGTTGTGTATGTGAGTATGTGTGGTGTATGAAAGTATAAGCTCTTATATGAGATAGCATGTAATTAGGCAATTATGTAAAGTGTACAAGAAATGGCTCAAAAATGTTAAAGTGCTAAAAATTGCACTCAGAGCAAAATTGTCAAATATATATGTGAAAAGGCAAAAGTAAAAAGAAAAGAAGAGAAAAAAGAAAGAAAAAGAAAAAAAAGAAAAAAAAGAAAAGAGCAATGCAAAAGAGAAAAGCAAGAGCCTTGTGATGAAATGTAAAGTACTCAAAAATTGAGTACATGTGTGTAGCAAAAATGTGTGTTTAATAGAATGCCTAGATCCTTATGTATAAATTGTGTTAAAAAGAGCTTTGTATGGGGTGTGTGAGTAAATGTAAATATGATTGGTGATCTTTGAACTCAAAAATTTTCCTATCTTTGTTTTCACCACATTAAACCCCATGGCCCCATTACAACCAAAGGGAAAGTCCTTTTTGATCCAATGATGAGTCTTGATTGGGAATGTTTGCTGAAGCTTGATCGTCCACGTTCATGGCATAAGTGAATCCTTCTTTGGCTAGTTCACAGACATTAGCGGTTTTTCAATTTACTTGTATGCAATGCATTAGATTTGTATGCATAAATTCTATCGTTACATACCTTGTTTGAGGGTGAACTTAGGACTCTGAGAGGAAAGAAAACATGAGGCTAGAGTCGAAGCGAATTACGCTCAAGGTGTGAGAATGAGTATTTCTCAATACGCGAGCGCTCTTAAGTGTGGGATTCATGATTGTGTGAGTGTCCCTTTAGTGCCTTCAAGTTGCTTGAGAACATATTGCATATGTCTACTTCTCTTTATCACTTGAGATCATGGCAGCACCGTCTCTTTTATTGCACCATGTAAACAGAGGCCCTACGATGCCAGCATCCTACAATCCACAATCATCGAAGGCGTTTCGAAAAATTATCTATCAACATATGAGGTTTCAACAGACCCCTACTTTTTCTGAATCCTCTAGTATCTTATTAAAATCACCGGTACATAACCAAATGAGCCTAGACATACCGTGTAGCCGCTTGAGAAGAGTCTATACATAGACCATTTGGCTAACTCTAGGGTGATCGTAAAACCATGTCAATCACCAGAAAACATCAAAATGCAAAACCACACAAACGTTAATATGAAAAGAAGAAAAGAAAATAAGACTAATGTCAACCGAGTAGGACGAGAAGAGACACAATCCTTATTTTTTACCGATGAAATTCACCACTAATTTGCCTGCAAATCCCAACTTAACATGAAAGTTCTCCATAAAAATAGTACCAGTTTTTGTTTCCATAAGAAACATTACTTCCGGCTTATGTTCTTGCTTGTACCGAAGAAGAATGTGGAAAGCCTGATGACTACCTAGAACCCTGGATTTCCAATAGAAGATTTTCATGGTGACCGGAAGACTGGAGAGAGCCGACCCGATACAACATCAGGTTCCTCAGAACTCTCGTTATCAACATGAACTTGCTTCAGTTTTTTCTCGACACTTCCAAAAATCAGACATGCACCACTTTTACCCAGTTGATAGTTATTCTCTAACCCATTACCCTCTTTGGACCCGTCCATAACCCATCTCTTCCATTTCCCCACCTTCGGCGCAACTCGTTTCCCTTCCTTTTTGCTTTGCTGCAAAACAGGTCTTTGAAGCCCAATAGTAGACGGCCCAGCAACAAATGCCCCCACTTCAATCTCCATTTGAGCAAGTCTCGTATTTGTGCCTGAATTAATACTCACACCATTATCCATTCCAACCACCCTCTTCTGCTTTATATTTCCCAATCATGTCAGATTTTCACTTCCTTCCGAGGTCAACTACTTATTATATGTCAAAGGGTCACTTACAGAAGACGTAATCTTCATAGATCCTTTTCATTCACGTTACTAGCAGCTTCCACAATTTGAGTCAATCCTTGATTCTCCATAACAAATCCCATTCCAATCTCTATCAAATCATCAGTACCCGATTTGTCTCAAACTTCCACACAAACCTGATTATCCACCCTTAGCAACCCGGACTGGCTCGTAACCCGCTCTGCATTGTTAACTTGACCCATATACACCACCTAAATTGTCGTCCCATGATGTTCCTATGCCATTACAAATCCTGTTGTCCCATTTCGACTCCCCATGGTCGACCTGAATTGATCACTCATAACTAGGCTAGTAGTATGAAGCCAGACCCCAAAAAACAAGTTATAATTTCTGATCGAGCCAAAAGTGTCACACATTTTGGCCCTCATATCCTTTCTCTTTGTTTCTTTCTTGAGTGTTTCTATGTGTATTTATGGATCTTTTGGTTTATATTGCAGGCATTAGGAGAAAAGGCATGAAGAGGGGCAAAAATGGACAATTGGTGCACAAATGAGGTGAAGAAGGCAATAGTGCATGTGTAGCACACCCGTGCACTACCCGTGAAATCACAGGTGCACCGGAAGTAGAAATTTGGGAAGATCTTAGTGCACGGGTATCTGCACAGGGTATTACCCGTGCACCACCCGTGCATTTCACCATACCAGGGAGCAGAGCCTCGGGCAGGGATCAACTGCACGGGTCACCCACCCGTGCAATAATCCGTGCACATTATATAAACATGAAGGGAAGTGAAGATTGCATGGGTAACTGCAAGGGTACCTTACTCGTGCTATACATGATTCTAGGCATCCACATTAGCATTTTGAACTATTTTTGGAGGAGCTATATAAAACATCATATTTGATTTTTTTTAAAACGACCACACACCCATCCTTACATCATTTTATCTCTCTAAATCTTAAAATACATTCTCTCTAAAATCATCCCAATACCCATCCTTATCTTAGTCAATTTGGTACTCAAGAGGACATTGGAGGTGGAATCAAGCTTGAAGATAAAAGGTCTCATATGGGTCTTCTGTATTTCCCTCTTTTCTTTCATTTTAATACTTTTGTCATGAGTAGCTAAATTCCCACTAAGGGATTGATGTGATTCTTATGTAAATTGTGGGTATTGTAATGAACTCTATTTTTATATATATCAATCTACCAAATATGTTTCATTCAATGTTCTAATTGATTTCAAAGATGATTTGTTTTGATTGTACACTCATCTCTGAAAATGTTGTTTAAGAAATTATTTGAGTAGAGGATTAGATATACACTCTATTTGATTCTCTAAAGCTTAATTGAATGGAAGGATTGCACAAGAGTACACTCCTCAAGTGTAATCTGGATTATTAAATCTCAATTTTTTATTTAATCTTGATTGGGTAATCATACTTTACACTCTAGGATTGGTTGCTTGTGAGATATTAAGCATTAATTCTATATACTCTAGAATTAGTGACTTTATGAGATCAATCCCTTATTTTTGTAGATGCAAATTCATGAACAATCATTTATGGGTGACCAATACTATACACTCTAAATTGGAAACTCATGAGTGATATACAACTAAGTTATACACTCTAGTTTGGTTACATGCGATTAAAGTTCATCAATGAGAGTTCATCTTGCCCATAGTTTGCGTAATGAAATCCATCAATTCCTTAGTCATTTATCATCTGTTATCAACTACTATCTTAGTGCATAAGTTAGTTTATATTAGCTTGCATTTTAGTTAATCTCCAATCATCAATCATCAATCATTTCATTTAACTCTTGTTTGTAGTTAGCAGTAAAGTACGATTTAATCATAACTATCGCTCGATCCCTCTGGAACGATACCCATACTTGCTACATACTAGTTTTATACTTGTTTGAGCGCATCTTGGGATTTTATAAATTTGTTTTGTTTCGACTCCCCATGGTCGACCTGAATTGGTCACTCATAACTAGGCTAGTAGCATGAAGCCATACCCCAAACAACAAGTTATAATTTCCAGTACCATCCTGATTCACCACCATCTTGCATTTCCTAACAACATGCCCCAGTCTTCCACATCGGTAACAATGCCCTGGTAACTTTTTTGTAGCGTAGCAGCATCGTCGTTTTCGTCACGTCTCTTAGGACATCAACAATCAGAATTCACCTAATCTGTTTATCCACATTCACCACCACCTGCACACAAATATACTTCCCCACACACTCTTCACCAGGGCTTGTATCAATTTTGTGAACCTCACAAATCATACTCCCCAAGAATATCCTAATATATTTACGTTGGGATTTATGCCCTAAAGCTTGTAATTTGTAAATTCTAGAGAAACTTAAATAAAAGAAGTAGTTATTTCATTCAATAAAAAAGACTCATATGTGCTAAACATCCAAGATTGTTAGATGTAATCTCAAACTGAGTATATAAGTGTCATATACAGAGGTATTTGGTTTGAGACATGTAATCTAAAGAGTCAGTAGAGAGTAAATAAAGCTGGATACTTTATTTGTGGTTAATCTACAGATGTGGTCCATTCCATTATGTACGGTGGTCTTATCTTAGACTATTCATATGGTGATATGAGAGTGGAGGCACCTTATATGATGTAATCATATAGAACTGGGCCACGATCTATATGAATCTCTCACTAAGATCCGTTACATGTAGAGATTCATATACATCGACAAATGATGGCAGTATGTGGGTGATCTTAATCCTGAGTGTTTTACCGACTCCTTCAGGTTAGATCGTGGTTTTTGACCTACCATGGATGAGGTCGGAGTAGCATTCCCAATCAATAATTACGTATCTTGGAACCACGGTTTGGTTTGCTGCTGGGAAGGTCTGCACACAATAGAGGAATCCACTTCTTCTTGCGAGAAGTAGAGAAGTAGTTCCCTTAAGGATTGATTCAAGACTTGAACAATAAGAGTGCTCTTCTTCTTCCATAAAGGAAGGAAGAATATAATTGTTCATTAGAGAATCAATGGTACTTAAAGGAAAAGATATAGTTAAAGAAGAATAACAGATTTTATGACCTAGCTCTAATTATGAACTACTTGTGGATGATCATACGATATGTAATAGCTATATCGATGTACAATGATATTTTGGTTTGAGTAAAACATCTACAGTTACGAGAGTGCAATCTTGAGTTTTTAGTGGAATAACTCCGAGGTTAATAATCATGAAATATTAATTAAAGAATTTAATTAATTTTGCTAATTATTATTGGAGCTCAAAACTGTGGGTTCATTAGGTCCCCTTACTACCTCTTTATGATTATTAGTAACAAGGCTCATGGTTAATTGAATTGTCCAATTAATTATATTATGAAAGTTACTTAGATTTATTATGGGAATTAATTAAATAATATGATTATTTAATTAATAAATTATCTAATTGACTAATTAAATATAATTAAATAATATGATTATTTAATTGACAAAATAATAATTAAGAATTACTAATTGTTAATTGGAGGTTGTAAATTCGAACCTTGACAAGAGCAAAGTAAGATAATAATATATATTATTTTTATTTCCTTTAAAGAGGTCAAGGGTTCAAGTTTTAGTGACAATATATATTAATATAGGATTTAGAATCCTATTTTAACCGGGTCACTAAAACCCTAGTCTCCTGATAATATATATTGATATTGAAAATATAACAAAGCGTATGTCCAATAACCTAGATGGGGTGGGGGTGAATAGGTTTTAGTTGATTCATTACCAACTTTCAACTTAATCAATTTTAATAAAGCTACCCCATATTAACAATCAAACAATCCAAAGTAAAATGCGGAAAAACAATAAGAACACTATGATTGATTTACGTGAGAAACCCTTCAACCGGGCAAAACTCACGGGTTATCCTTCTAGCAACACACGGTCCTCAAATCCACTATTTGAGTGAAAGTTTACAACCTAGATTGACCTCTAGTCACACCATTCTTTGTCACAAACCCTTTCACTCTACCCAGCAGGCTTTTAATAGTGATTCTAGACCAATTGCTTGTGCACTAATCCACTTAGTCACAAGGCTTAACAATCTATGAAGAGATTCAACAAACTATGTGAATATATGACAATATTCTAATATGCAATAAATGCTAGGCTACACTAAGTGCTTATCTAGAGATTTAAGGATGTCAATAAGTGCAAACTTTAGATATCAATATCTAAATACAAATGTAAGAAGATTTAGCTAGAGGGTAAAATAGTCCTAAATGCTAACTATCAATGAACACATATTCTCAACCGACAAACAACAACTCAAGCATGTTATAAATACCATTAAACACAAAGACATGCATTAAATCAACATATGAGGCTAAACCTAGGCAAATAAGAACATAAAGAGATGCAAAGTAATACAATGGAGATTTAGGGCATGTTCAAATTACCTAGCCAACATAAGCAAGAAGAATCCATGATGAGATGATGCTTGGAAGATTCTAAATGCACATGGATTGGTGTTTGGTTGAGTAAAGGTGGGATCTTGAGAGACTCTCTCTCTTACAAAGACACATTCTCTTTCTAGGTTTAATTTCTGGAATCCCACATAAATGGTGAAGAGGATGATGAATTTATAAGGGGGGGGGGGGGAATGATACCATGTGAAAAGACTAAAAATTCCCCAAAAACAGCGTCCTCCGCAGGAGGTTCCGCAAGATGACCTGCGGAGACTTGTCCCGTGAAAACTACTGAGAAGGAATTCGTAGGATGTTCCGTGGGACAATTCATGGAGACTTTTCCCATGGAAACGTCTGGAAAGAAATTCAAGGGAGAGCTCTCAAGAGAGAAGACAGACTGTCCCGCGGGAGGCCGGGACGGACTGTCCCGCATAGGATGCACAAAATGCATACCAACATGAATTTTCAAGGGTCAATGCAAGACCAACAAAACAACAAGACAAGCAAGGAAGAGATGGAGTAATTGTAAGTTCCTTATGTTTTGATTGGCTCATTTCGCAGACAAACCACATTAGGGCAAATTGTAAGGGTAGTCTAGGCATACTCAAGACCTCAAGATCAAGAGCGCTTCAAAGGTATATCACTTGTGCTTAATTCTTTGAAGATATCTAGTTGCACACACACACATCTCATGCATTCTCATATTCCTTATACTTTTTGTGTTTCTTTTAGGTGCATACTCATGATATATCTCTCTTCATGCATGAATTAATTCCTTGCATCTTGTTTGTTTATTGGCATGTCATTTTAGGCCTTAGGGGTGCACTTTTGCATATGGTCGCAGTTCACCCGCTGGTGAGGTGCTACTTGTATAGCGCCTATAAATGGCATTGGGCTATTTGTCTTGCCACCGATGTTCACCCGCTGTTCGTACAGCAGAGTACCTGATGGCATTTAATTGATATCGCTGTTCACTCGCCTTACGAACAGCATGTGAACAGCGGTCTTAGTCTAGTAGGTCACCGCTTGTATGTCGCCCTTGATTCGATGTTCACTCGAATAGCGGTTTTGGTCCAGTAGGTTATCGCTGGTGAGTTGCCCTTGATCTGCCGTTCATACAGCGGTCTTCTAGGTTTTGTTCTTATTTTCCTAGGTGATCCGCTATACAAACGTTGTTCGTACAACGGGTGAACTGTGGTCAAGGCATATTTCTTGAAACTTTTCCAAAACGACGTAGCTTCATTTTGACCTTATATATATATATGTCATCTTCTCTCCACTTCATATCAAGGAGTCCATAATATTGTTTTAATGAGATAAGGTGAATTTTTAGAGAGAGACTCCCAAAAGCCATTTTTACTCAACCAAACTCATACCCATGTGCATCTAGCTTCATTCTTGCATCTATTCTTCATGGGTCTTCATGCTCTTCTTGACTAGGTAATTAAACATGACTTAGAACTCCTTGTTTCATCTTTACGTTCTTGTTTACCTAGGGTTAGCAATTATTTGTTGATTAATTGCATGTTTCTTTGGTTTAGCATGATTTGAGTATGTTTGTGGCATTGTTTGTTGGTTGAGATTACATGTTCATTGATAGATATCATTTAGGACCATTTTATCCTTTAGCTAAATTTTCCTGCATTTGCATTTAGATATTGATATCTAGGATTTGCACTTATTGACATCTTTAAATCCCTAGATAAGCATTTAGTTTCGCCTAGCATTAATTGCATGATAGAATATTGTCACATATTCACATAGGTTGCTTAATCTCTTTGTGGATTGTTAAGCTTTGTGACTAAGTGGATTAGTGCACAAGCTTGTTAGTCTAGGATCACTATTAAAGGCCCATTGGGTAGAGTGAAAGGGTTAGTGACCAAGTATGGTGTGATTTGAGGTCAACCTAGGTTGTAAACTTTCATTCAAATAGTAGATTTGAGGATCGTGTGTGGCTAGAAGGATAGCCCGTGAGTTTTGCCCAGTTGGAGGGTTTCTCATGTAAATTAATCCTTGTGTTTTTATTGTTTTTCTGCATTTTATTTTTGGATTGATTGATTGCTAATATGGGGTAGCCTTATTTAAATTAACTAAGTCAAAAAGTTGGTAATATATCAACTAAAACCTATTCAACCCCCCCCCCCCCCCCCTCTAGGTTAGTAGACACACGCTCTATAGTATTTTCAATTGGTATCAGAGTGGGTTCCTAGACATACATAGGTGATCCTTGCTCTTGTTGTGTGTGTGTCTTGTATTTTTGCATTTTGTTTGCTGCATACATTAGCATCCATCTCATTCATACCCAAACACTATGAGTGGGAACGGAGGTGGGCATGATGGAGCATCTGGCACAAGACCCCCGTTGCTTACGGGGATGAACTATGCCTCATGGAATGGCAAGATGGAATCATGGATTTTCCAAATAGATGACCGAGCTTGGATGGCAATAGAAGACGGCTACACTCCTCTGAAAACAACTCTTGAAGACGATAGTGTAGTTCCCAAGCCAAAGTCGGAATGGTCATCTCAAGAGTTTGAAGCTTCCAAGTGGAACAACAAGGCCATGCATGCCATTCTTTATGCAATGGATGACAATCTATACAAATTGATTCAAACAACTGGGATTGCAAAAGAGGCATGGGAGATTCTAGAGATGGCTCATGAAGGAACCGAGGTAGTCAAGGACTCCAAACTTCATGTTCTCCAAACAAAATTCGAGCAAATAAGAATGGAGGATCATGAGTGCTTCAACGATTTTCAAGTGAAGTTGATGGACATCGTTAATCAAAGCCATTAACTAGGCGACCCTTACTCGGATAGAAGGATCAAGCAAAAGATCATGAGGTCGCTTCCCGAAAGGTTCGAGTCCAAGGTGACGGCACTTGAAGAAAATAGTGACTACAAGAACATGAACCAAAGTGAAGTTATTGGAAGACTTCTAGCATATGAGTCTAGGTGGACCCTCACACTTACACCGCTAAAGAAAAATAAGATTATTACGTTGAAAACCTCTAAGGTTGAGAATGAGGAGGAAGACTCGGAAGAAGAGATGGCCCTCATGGTTAAAAGGTTCAAGAAATTCATCAAATTTGAAAAGAAGGGCTTTGGATCCAAAGGAAAGGAAATGAAGAAGAAGACTCCCTTTAAAAAGGTTGAATCAAGTCAAGACAAGCCCATAAGGAATGGAATACAATGTTTTGAATGTGGAGGTTGGACACATCTCCATGGAATGTGGCAATTTAAAGAACAAGAAGAAAGGAAAGGCAATGGCCGCCATGTGGAGTGATAGTGAAGACCTAGAAGAGGAAGGAGAATCCTCGGATGATAAAGACCATGTGGCAAATTTTATTGCCTTTGTGTCTTCTCTCAAGAGTAATGTAGCAATAGATGATTAAGAGGAAGAGAAACAAAGTGAAGATGACTCAAGTGATGGTGACTCTTCATCCCACTCAACAAATATGGATGTAGGAGGAATGGACCTTGAAGGGTTCATTGAGCATTTTCAAAGTTCAAGATTGAAAATGAAGAAAGAGATTCTAAGGCTAAAGGGAGAGAATCTCAAGCTATCTACCGAAGTTACTCACCTAAATGGAGAAGTGAAGATAGCAAAAAGGAATAAGGCATTGATGGAAAATGAGCTTGAAGAAGCAAGAGAGATCATTGCTAAGATGACTTCAAGTACAAAGAAACTTGACCACATGTTGGGAGTTGGCAAGAGGCCAAGTGATAAGAAAGGTCTTGGCTATGAAGATGACAAGGAGACCTCATCCTCAAGCAAGACCGTGTTTGTCAAGAGCTTGGACATCAAAGAGCCTCCACCTCTACAACATCCTAGGAAGAAGATTTAACTAGGAGAGTGCTCTAAGGATTCCTAAGTCAAGATGGCACAAGGGAAATAAGCTCAAGCTCAACCAACAAGGGTTGATCAACCAAGTTTTCCTCAACCCAAATACCACCAAGCCAAGAAGCAATTCATGCAAGCTCAACCAAGGAAGAAATCTACTCCAACTCAACAACCAAGAAGGAGAGAACAAATTCAACATCAAAGACAAGCTCAAAGGCATGGGAAAGCTCCTTTATACCCACAAAGGAATGGTATGATCTCCTATTTCATTCCTACATGTCCCTTTTGTGGTGTTGATGGTCATTTTAGACCAAATTGCTTTAAGTCTATTGACATGTGTAAAACTAGAAGCATGATTGAAAAAAGTAGGGCTAGAGCCACAATGCATGTTCCTAGGAAACATAGAGCCAATTTGCATGATCATAGGAAATCTAGAACCAATGTGACTAAAACCGTAAAGAGAGAGAGTATTTCACCTAGGTGGATTAGAAGAGATGAATACTTTTGCTATGTGGCTCAAATTGCCTTGAAGAAAAAAGGAAAATGCCTCCAACACTTGGTATTTGGATAGTGGGTGCTTTAGGCGTATGACGGGGAACAAGAGTTTCTTTGAATCTCTTGTAATGGAGGATGGAGGATTTGTCACCTTTGGTGATGGATCTAGAAAGAAAGTTATAGGGAAAGGAACCATTTCCATTCCCAATTTACCCTCTTTGTCAAATGCTTTACTTGTTGATGGCTTGCAAGCCAATCTTATAAGTATTTCTCATCTAAATGATGATGGACCCTCCATCTTGTTTAACAAAAATGATTGTTCTATTTTAATGCCAAATGGACAAAACTTGCTAAAAGGAAAGAGATCTAGTGACAATTGCTATTGTCTTAAAGCTAGTGCTATCTCTTGTAATATGTCCAAATGTGAGGAAGTTGAGTTGTTGCATCAAAGACTTGGCCACATGAACTATCGAGATTTGAGGATCTTGGAAAAGTTCAAGGTTGTGCGTTGCCTCCCTAAGCTTGGGAAGAAAGTTGAAGGTGTTTATGGACCTTGTCAATAAGGAAAACAAACCAAAAGCATGCACAAGAAAGGCAAGTATCTCGTCACGAAGGAGCCACTAGAGCTTCTACATATGGACCTTATGGGTCTCATGCAAACCAAGAGTCTCGGTGGCAAGAGATACATTTTTGTTTATGTTGATGATTTCTCTAGATTTACATGGACATATTTTCTTAGAGAAAAATCTGAAACATTTGAAAATCTTAAAATGCTTTGCACTAAAATTCAAAATGAAAAGAACTCACACATTAAAAGCATTAAAAGAATTAGGAGTGACCATGGGAAGGAATTTGAAAATGCTTGTTTTGAAAGCTTTGACATTTCCCATGAGTTCTCGGCACCTCGAACTCCTCAACAAAATGGGGTTGTATAGAGGAAGAATAAAATCATTCAAGAGATGGCTCGTGTGATGTTGCTTAGCAACAATGTCCCTATGAACCTTTAGGCTGAGGCCGTCAATACGGCTTGCTACATAGGAAATAGAGTCTTCCTAAGGCCCGGTACTAGGCAAACCTCTTATGAATTGTGGAAGGGTAGGAAGCCAAATGTTAGCTACTTCCACCCATTTGTAAGCAAATGCTACATACTCAATGACCGTGATAAACTTGGCAAGTTCGATGCCAAGAGTGATGAGGGAATTTTTATTGGCTATGCCAGCAATAGTAAGGTCTACCGAGTATTCAATTTGAAAACTCATAATGTGATGGAATCATCCAATGTTGTTATAAATGATTGTAGGCTTAGAATTGCTAATCATGAAGAGGAGGTTGATGTGGTTCATGATTCTCCATTGGAGAGATATGGTGAGACTTCTATTGATGTGAAGTCAAATCAAGATGAAGAGGTTGTTCAACCTCTTGACAGGGATCCATCTTTGGACTCCAAAGAACCCGCTCCATGGGTTAGACATCTCCACAACAAGAATGATATTCTTGGAGATGTGAATGAGGGTGTTAGGACTACGTGTCAAATAGCTAATCAAATTAGCTACACTTGTTACACCTCTCAAATTGAACCCAAAAAGGTTAATGAAGCCTTAAATGATGAGTTTTGGGTTCTTGCCATGCAAGAATAGCTAAACCAATTTGAAAGAAATGAGGTTTGGACTCTAGTTCCTAAACCCAAAAACACCAATGTCATAGGCACCAAATGGGTGTATAGTAACAAATCGGATGAGAATGGCAACATTGTGCGCAACAAAGCTAGATTTGTAGCACAAGGATACTCTCAAATTGAGGGTGTCGACTTTGAGGAGACTTTTGCTCCGGTTGCCGGTCTTGAGTCTATAAGGCTTCTTTTGTCCATATCATGTGTGCACAAGTTCAAATTGCACCAAATGAATGTTAAGAGTGCCTTCCTAAATGGCTTCTTGCATGAGGAAGTGTTTGTTGAGCAACCCAAGGGGTTTGTGGATCCACACCACCCCAATCATGTCTATCGCCTCAAGACGGCTCTTTATGGGTTGAAACAAGCACCGAAGGCTTGGTATGAGCGCCTCACTCAATTCCTTGTTGACAATGACTACTCTAGGGGTAGTATTGACAAGACCTGGCTCATCAAGAGTTACAAAGATGAGCTATTTATAGCTCAAGTCTATGTTGATGATATTGTGTTTGGCTCCACCAATAAATCCAAAGTTCAACAATTTGTTGATGTGATGTCTCATGAATTTGAGATGAGTTTGGTTGGTGAGCTTAATTACTTCGTAGGTTTGCAAATTAAGCAATTGCATGATGGGATTTTCATTTCCCAAGCTAAGTATGCAAAGAACCTAGTGAAGAAGTTTGGTCTTGAGAATGCTAAACATTGTGACACACCCATGAGTACCACATTGAAACTAAACAAGGATGCTAGTGGGAAAAGTGTGGACTAAAGGCTTTATCGTGGCATGATTGGTAGCTTGCTTTACTTGACTGCAAGTAGACCCAATATTGCCTTTAGTATAGGTGTGTGTGCTAGGTACCAAGCAGATCCCAAGGAGTCTTATCTCTCCTCTGTGAAGAGAATCATTCGATATGTGAATGGGACATCCAACAATGGGATATGGTACTCATTTGACACTAATGCTAGCTTAGTTATCTTTAGTGATACAGATTGGGCAGGGAATTGTGATGATAGGAAGAGTACATCGTGCGGTTGCTTCTTTTTAGGCAACAACTTGGTCTCATGGTTTTGCAAGAAGCAAAATTCCATCTCTCTATCCACAGCTGAAGCGGAATACATAGCCGCCGGAGAGTGCTTGCACACAACTCCTTTGGATGAAGCAAATGCTTGTGGAGTACGGCTTTGATCAAGGTACTCTAACCCTTTATTTTGATAACTTGAGTGCAATTAACATTTCAAAGAATCCAGTTCAGTGTAGGGAAAAATCGATATAAAACGCAGCGGAAGAAACAAAAAATAGATTTCGTATGGTTTTAAAATTTTTCTCAAAGTTGAACCTTAACCTTTTAATTAATTAAACTCAAATATATACGGTTAGAGTTAAATACCTCTTGACGCGTGATCCGATTGACTTACGTCGATTGGTAATCCGTAAAATCTTTTCTGATGCCCGTGAACAGTACCCGCGTGAACAGCACCCACGTGAACAGTGATCGTGAATAGTACCCCCCCCCCCCCCCCCCCCCCCCCCGTGAACAGTACCGCGAGATCTTCCAATCTGAACATGTACGTGAATCACCTAGGAGCGTGGTCTCCCTTTTACTTTGAATTGCAAACCTGAGAATGGATGAACAAAGTTTTCTTTTTCTTTTGTTAGTCACAAAACAATCAAAAGAAGACAAAAATTATTCCGATCACTTTTGAGTTCTCAATCTAATGATCGAAACTCGCATGAACCTAATTCGATGTTGTACACACAAGCTTATTGATGAACAAGCAATCAGTGTACTATCAAAGAATAATCTCTTCTCTCTTTTATGTTTAGTAGAATAAAAATTATCCTTTTCTATGAATTGAGAAGAAGAAGAAAAATTGAATCATTAAATCAACTATAGTGGCCGAATTCTATATGTGGAATTATATAGGTGGCCGAAATTTTGCTTCCTCTTCTATTTAGGATTGCCAAAATCTTCCTCTAAATGGACTAGGGTTGCCGTAAATCACATAACAAAAAGAGTTTGTGTTGCACCCTAATTTCCATCAACCTTTAGACTTCAAAACCTAATCCAACTCATAGATATTTTTATTCTTTTATTGACTAAATAAAAAGACTTCTTATTTGATTAAATAAATAAAATTAATTATTTATTTTCTTATCAAACAAGTCTTTTACTTTTAATATACTACTACCAATAGTATAACTTTAGGAAATATATTTCCTGATCAGAAAAAGATTTGTTTCTTAATTAAACAATTAATTAATAAATTAACTAATTCTTATTTAATTAAAACAATGAAACAAAATAATATATTAGCTTAATATATACACCTTGCAGCCCCACTTATATAAATGGGCCATATATTATTTTCTTATTTCATTTAATCCATTGGATTTTAAATAAAAGCCCACATGTGAACCAGACCCATTCTTACTAAAAGAAACAAGCCCACGTGTCTCCTTTTAATATATTAATATAATAGTGCAGCCCATTAATTAAATAATAGACATATTATATTCTTGATATATTAAAAACAATTCTAGATGGACCCTTAAATCGGCCCGGTAGAATATATCAAATGATCCATGCAAATACGTGTGGATTGGGGATCTTGGCGGGCTATCTAAATTTAAGCTTCAATAGACACAACCTAATCACAATCAACAAATGATTCACTTAGGTCAAATCTATTAATTTTAACTCATTCCACTAAAGAGCTAAAATTGAACTCTTAAATAAAGATAGAATAAGGAGATGTTTCTCATTCATACCCTAGACAATCTTATAGGAGATGGTGTATCCTCGTGAATAATATCAGTAATCGCCAAGAGCTCATAGACCGCCTATAGCTCTCCAAGTTACCATATTTCCTCATATGACCACATTTCAAACTTGGATACTTTGACTTGTCCAGAAGCCATGTTTTCAATAATGATTATTGAAAACTCAATGTTGAGATTTAATATCCAATACCTCAAAACATCCATATGATGATATTATACTCTCATTTAATAAATGGAGCCACGATGTCCATATCTATAAATGAAGTCCTCTATCGATTAACAAATGTATACCACCAAACTATCGAGGATAGACTATGCTATATAATCGTACTCATTGATAGCTCTAATGATAACGCTTGCAACCATAAGTCCATCATTTATCTCAGGATTAAGATAGACTCTCCGATTGTCCTCTTTAATGAAAAGACTTATATCTAGTGACCGTTATAGATAATCCAGTTCAATGCACCTAGTGCACTAGATTCTTTTACTCGAAAACCTTTCGATGATTTTAGACTCATCATATTCATTTGATCCCACTCAAATGCTAGTAAAAGAATTCTACAACTTTAACAAGATAGAGGTGCCCAACCTTTAACTTAAGTTGTGAACGTTATTCAAGACTAACTAAAGAATTGTGTCTACCTCATACATATCCGGATGTTTGAACAATTCTTCATGTCTCATAGTCTTTTGACCTTATGATTATTTACCTTGACAATTATAATAATAATGCTATAAGTAATTGTAAGAATCAGAATTCACTTTATTAATATGAGAAGATTGTCAATTACAATATTACACTCTTGCCATTGAGCATAATCCTAACATTCAGCACTTTAGGACAAAGCATATAGGCATTAGGCATCACTTCATTAGAGAGCTAGTTTAAAACAAATGCATTGCATTTGAACATGTTGGCACAAATGATCAACTAGCGGATTTATTCACAAAGCCCTTAGATTCAACTAGGTTCATGGCACTTAGTAGGTCTATTGGGATTCGTCATATGCCTTGATATGCTTTGGTGATTGACCCCATATGGAGAGCTCAAGCAAAGAGAGCAACCTTGCATAGTTGAAATGAGCAAAAATTTGATCAACATTATGAGTGCAATTTGCTTTGTATGTTATCCATGTCACATTTATGTTCAAACATGCATTTTTGGACTAGGAGAATCGATAGGGAAGTACAACTGAATGACCTATAATTTATCTCCATGACATGCGAACTTGATTTTGGCATGCTAAAATATTATGCATGAATTGTGTGTGCAAATGTGTGTGGAAGCAACTTGATAAGGCTAAACTCAATAAGGACTTTATGTCCATGCAGTAAATAAGGATATCTTATCCAATTTAGCCTTGTCTCTTTTCTTAATGGTTGTACAAGACAACAACTAATAAGGATTTTATATCCATTCTTAATAAGGATTTAATATCAATGTCTTGATTGACCATTAAGGATTGACATGGTTGCTTGTGTGTGCTACAAGTGTTTTAAGCAATATCTTGTTTAATTATGGCAAACTGGTACAAATTGGTTTGAATTCCATGAGAAATCTTTTGATGTTCACTTTGCCAAATACCATATGTTTGAGCCTTGATGTTGCATGTCTAGCATCCAAAAGAAAAAATCTCACACATCCTTTTTAACTAAAAAGTCCTTAATTCTTTCTCAATTAATTGAGCTGCATAAGGTTGTTGTATATGACTATGCACTTATCTTGCAAATAACTCTCTTTTCTAAAGTGACCCGTTTGGGGAAAGCTCCCTTGCCTATCTCGTGAAAAAAACGGGGAGTAGTAGTGTATTGTTTATATTTGGGGAGATTGACTTGTTGAGGAGGAGTAACCTATTTAGGGGGAGCATTTGCATCTGTATTGCTTGTTATTGCTTGTTGCATGTTGTTTATTTTCTCTATGCAAATTGCTTTTGTCTTTCATTTTTTCTTGATCACCTCACATACACTTGTCTTGGAAAGTGTAGTTTCAATGTTTTGTAGGGATGGCTATTCTACAAGAGATCGAAGTCTTGAAGATCCAGTTTTAAGTTATCTCATTGTAATGTAGTATCTTTTTTGTTGACCTCTTGTTTTATTGGTTCTTTTTGTAAGGATGATTTGTGAGTGATGGTTTTGTCACGAAATAGCCAAATGGGGAGATTGTAAGTTCCTCATGTTTTGATTGGCTTATTTCGTTGACAAACCACATTGGGGCAAATTGTAAGAGTAGTCTAGGCATACTCAAGACCTCAAGATCAAGAGCGTTTCAAAGGTATATCACTTATGCTTAATTCTTTGTAGAGATCTAGTTGCACACACACACATCTCATGCATTCTCATATTCCTTATACTTTGTATGTTTCTTTTAGGTGCATACTTATGATATATCTCGCTTCATGCATGCATTAATTCCTTGCATCTTGTTTGTTTATTGGCATGTCATTTTAGGCCTTAGGGGTGCATTTTTGCATATGGTCGTTGTTCACCCACTAATGAGGCGTTGTTCGTATAACGCCTATAAGTGGCATTGGGCTATTTGTCTTGCTACCGTTGTTCACCCGCTGTTCATACAACGGGGTACCTGATAGCATTTAATTGTCGCCCTTATATCACTGTTCACTCGCCTTACGAACAGCATGTGAACAGCAGTCTTAGTCTAGTAGGTCACCGCTTGTATGTTGCCCTTGATTCACCGTTCACTCGTACAACAGTTTTAGTCCAATAGGTTGTCGCTGGTGAGTCGCCCTTGATCGGCCGTTCATACAGCGGTCTTCTGGGTTTTGTTCTTATTTTCCCAGGTGATCCGTTGTACATACGCTGTTCGTACAACGGGTGAACAGCAGTCAAGGCATATTTCTTGAAACTTTTCCAAAACGACGTAGCTTCATTTTGACCTCATATATATATATATATGTCATCTTGTCTCCATTTCGTGTCAAGGAGTTCAGAATGTTGTTTTAGTGAGAGAAGGTGAATTTTTAGAGAGAGACTCCTAAAAAGCCATTTTTACTCAACCAAACTCATACCAATATGCATCTAGCTTCATTCTTGCATCTATTCTTCATGTGTCTTCATGCTCTTCTTGACTAGGTAATTAAACATGACTTAGAACTCCTTGCTTCATCTTTATGTTCTTGTTTACCTAGGGTTAGCAATTATTTGTTGATTAATTGCATGTTTCTTTGGTTTAGCATGATTTGAGTATGTTTGTGGCTTTGTTTGTTGGTTGAGATTGCATGTTCATTGATAGCTATCATTTAGGACCATTTTACCCTTCAGCTAAATTTTCATGCATTTGCATTTAGATATTGATATCTAGGATTTGCACTTATTGACTTCTTTAAATCCCTAGATAAGCATTTAGTGTAGCATAGCATTAATTGCATGATAGAATATTGTCACATATTCACATAGGTTGCTTAATCTCTTCATGGATTGTTAAGCTTTGTGACTAGGTGGATTAGTGAACAAGCTTGTTGGTCTAGGATCACTATTAAAGGCCCATTAGGTAGAATGAAAGGGTTAGTGACCACGTATGGTGTGACTTGAGGTCAAACTAGGTTGTAAACTTTCATTCAAATAGTGGATTTGAGGACCGTGTGTGGCTAGAAGGATAGCCCGTGAGTTTTGCCCAGTTGGAGGGTTTCTCACATAAATCAATCCTTGTGTTTTTATTGTTTTTCCGCATTTTATTTTTGGGCTGATTGATTGCTATTATAGGGTAGCCTTATTAAAATTGACTAAGTCGAAATGTTGGTAATATATCAAATAAAACCCATTCACCACCCCCCCCCCCCCCCCTCCACACCCTCTAGGTTAGTAGACACACGCTCTATAGTATTTTCAGTAATAATGCACACATGTAAGCAATTTAGCACTAATGCCATATGAATGAAACATGCATGAGAGTGAGTGTGTGTGTACCTAAATCTCTTCAAAGAGTTAAGCACAAGTGATATACCTTTGAAATGTGCTCTTGATCTTGAGGTCTTAAGAATGCTTAATCTACCCTTACGAATTGCCCCCATGTGGTTTGTCAAACGAAATAAGCCAATCATAAAACAAGGAACTTACAATCTCCCCCTTTGGCTATTTCATGACAAAACCACCACACAAAACAACAACAACAAAAAAAACTAAGGTCAACATGATATATTCTACATTACAAAGAGATATCTAAGATCTAGATATTCAAGCCTTCAATCTCTTATAGAATAACCATCTCTGCAAAACAAGATAACTACACTTTCCAAGACAAGTGTATGTGAGGTGATCAAGAGAGATAAAAAAAATACAAGCATTGCAAGAAGGAAAAACAACACACAATGAAATGGAGTGCAATGTCAAATGCTCCACATTACAAGAAGGAAAAACAACACACAATGAAATGAAGTGCAATGCAAATGCTCTGCATTGCAAGAAGGAAAAATAACATACAATGAAATGAAGTGCAATGCAAATGCTCCCCCTAAATGGATTACTCCCCCTCAAGGCATAATTCTCCCCTAAAATGCAACACACATAACACACATAACTACCACACACTACTCCCCGTTTGTTGTCATGAGATATGCAAAGAAGTATCCCCTAATAGGGTCACTTTAGCAAAGAGAGCTATTTGCAAGATAAGAGCATAATCATATACAAACTTAATTAATTGAGAGAGAATCAAGGAGGTTTGATATAAACAAAATGTGTGAGATTGTTGCTTTGGATGCAAGACATGCAATATCAAAGTTAAAGCAATAACAACCTAGATGGGGGTAAATAGGTTGACACTCTTTTTTTTAAAACTTTTTCGATGCTCTTGTCAAACACTTGGTGAGCATACAATTTAACTCTTAAAAAGATTGTTATTATAAAACAATTATCACTTGTATGCTCAATACACCACCCTTAGTCTACAAACAAAAATTCATAAATGTGAAAGTATGTGATACACTTAACACATATACAAAACAAGAAACAATGTATCTTATATACAAGTATATTCAATGCAAAGCAAATTCCATAAGTTGTACTTTGAATATTACAATATAAATTCACTAAATAGAACTTTACAACTTGATATAGAATTTCACAAGATACAATGTTCAAACACTAAAAAGATACAAGAGACAAATGTTGATTCAACAAGGTGTTGGTAACTCAAACATATCAAGAATCTTGTTTACAAAGATATTCAATATAGAGTCAACAAGATATGAACATCACAAAATACAAATATAAGAGAGTTTGAGTTAAAGACATTTGACATATGATTTTTACGTGGTAACACTTCCTAAGAGGAAAGATCCACGGGTTGAATCCACAGCCACCGGTAAAATGAATCCACTATGACGAATAAAAGATACACACTCAAAGTAGTGACCAAATCCCATGATACACACTCTAAGCTATCACTTCTATCCTACCCTCAGGCCTAGTGAACCACCTTACCTACTCCCTATCCAAGATGTGTCTACCACACCTCTAGGAAGTAACTTTTTATCCAAGACCTCCCGTCTCTAGGAGGATTCCTTGCTTACCTATCTGGATCCTTCTGATCCTAGACAAAACTTCTTGCTTTGCTATCTGAGTCCTCCCGACTCTAACTAAGACTTTCTCACTTGGTTATCCGAGTTCTCCCAACTCTAACCAAAAATTTCTTGCTTGACTATCCAAGTCCTCCCGACTCTAGCCACTTGGTTGACTATCTGAGTTCTCACAGCTATAGCCAAGATTTCATGCCTTTACAAGGACTTTCTAAGTGTGATCATGAATACAAAACGCAAACAAGCAAGCAACATAGAACATGATGATCAACATATTCTATGGAAACTAGAACTAAACAATGAGCACACAAGGATTATAATATTCTAGTTTATAATCCTAAAACAATGCAATCATACAAATGATGCATGTTCATATGAAATGCATGGATCAAATACATCTCATGAAGAACTAGGTATAGGCAACAAAGTACACAAATCAAAGTTGTCTAGTGACTATACGTCTATACATGAATAATATTCTAGAACATGTGAAACACCAAAAACACATTTAATTCCTAGATTTATTCATGTAACTAAAACTTGAATCAAAGTATATACATTAATCACATATTCAAAGTTTTAGTAACAAACAAAACATGCTAGATTCACAAGATATGATCAATCAAAGTTCTAGCAAATATTTAGAGCATGTATTCAACAAATAATCAATTAAAACCTAACTAGCTCTAAATACAAAATCAAATGTGCAAATCCTATATAAATTCAACTAAAAAGACCTAGCACATGTAGAGACTATTTATCATCAAAAAATCAATCAATTGAAGCACAAATAGTCCTAGATTGATAGCTAGCACAATACAAAACACAAACATGTGAAAACATAGGTTTTAAGAAAACATAACTCAACATACAAGTTTCTAATCATGCTCAAACTAGCTTCAATAGAGTCTAAAACTCTAATCAAAGTATACACATTAAAATACATGTATTGAAGAAGAAAACCCAAGGTAATTGAAGATTTGAAGATCAAAAACTCAAGAGATAGATCATTACCTTATGAAAATCGTGCAGTTTCGGATTTAGGTGTAGAGTCACCAGAACTCTCAATCAAATGACCTCAAACCTTTTTTGGAGAAGATAGGAAAGAAAAAGATTCTCTAACTTGAATCACTCAAAACGGAGTTCAAATGAGTGAGATATGGTGTTTGGAAGTTGGGAAAACTTGAGAGAAAATTACGCACCTAAGATTTTCAATTTTCTTCTTAAATGAATTGTGGAAGGAAATAGTATTTAAAGGAGAAGGAAACAAAAGAAAAATTGAAGACCAATGAGGGGCTGCCACCTTTGCTTCCCATGGAGGGGCGTGGCCTCCACGGGGGCAGAAGGCATCCCTTCTCATGGAGGCCACGCACCTCCAAGGGGAGAGATGCATGGCACCTCTCATCTCCCTCGTGTATTCCTTGCGTCCTTCGACCGTTTTCGGCCTCCGAACTCTGATTTTGAATCTGTTTTCGGATTACGAACCGGGATTCCCTCACACACATGGATGTCAACCAAAATTTCACAAAAAATATGTAATTCGACTCGAAACACAAAGACAAAGACCATGTACGATAAAGACACGGAAAGTTTCGTAACTTCCAACTCAAAACTTTAAAACTTATGAATGAGTAACCGAAATTACCGGAACTCAATATAGAATAATATAATAACAAATTCAAGTCCGATATCATAAAAAACACAAATAAATAAACACAAGAACACACAAGTATGCCGTTTCCTAGAAATAGTCCTAGAAAATGCAATTTTACATAAGTTGGCAAATTAAATCTAATGCATGTGCATACTTAAATAAGTGTGTGAATGCTTTATACAAATTTGGCACAACAATGCAGGGACACAAATGTTATGCAATGTGTGTGTGTGCACCTAAGCCTTGTAAGAGGAATAAGGTCTTAATATACCTTTATTAAGCAATGGAGCTCGTTCCTCTTGAAAACATCTATTCGCTTCACATGTTGTCCAACTTCCTTGAAGCTTGATAAACCGTAGGTCCTAGGAAACTAATCAATACAAAGGAAATGTCGTTTTGATATATAATAATGCCAACATAACACTAAATCCTAACAACTATGTCAGTCCTAAAAGGTCAATCAAGACATGGATATAAAATCCTTACACTACAATAAATTAGGTCTACCACAACACGCAATGTGTGTTGCGAAAACTTTCCACAACATGCACTCGCCTGTTGTTGATACGTCTATTGCCAAAAGATGATATGAATCTTATAACTTACAATGCCTGTTATCGTATATATAATAACAACGTGAGGCGTGTGTTGTTATAGCTAATGGCAACATGCATGCGCATTGTCGTAGATATTTATAACAACACACAATGTTCGTTTGTTTAAATATTTATGACCACACGCTGTTCATGTTTATAAATGTGTACAACAATACTCGTTGCATGTTGCTGTAGATTAGTAGCGCAACAAATGCAGTGCGTTGCGGTAGATGTGTTAATGTTAAACAACACGTGTTGTTCGTTGCGGTAGAGATATAGCACAACAAATTCAGAATGTTGATAAAGATGTTTAAACAACATGATATTGCGTGTTGCGGTAGATATGTAAAGCAATAAATATTGTACGTTGCTAAAGATAGATGTTTACACAACATGATTTGAACGTTGTTAAAATATATTTTGTAATTTTTGTTTTTTTGTATAATAAACTGGCTGTTATATTTCAATTTTAAATAAACAAAAAGTAAATTGCAATTATTAGTGCTCAATTACACAACCAATAGATTTATATTTCATTCCATTCAATGAAATTACATTTACATTAATTTCATAATATCTTACATATTTCATGATCCAAATTCCTATCAACAGCAAAATATTATTACCAAAGAACTCAAAAGGACTTCTTTTTCAGAATCCACATCTTATATGTCAGCTATATCTCATATGTCACCCACCTCCATCAATGTACTCAAAATACTACCTATATTCTTTTTCTACTACTGCCACAGATCTCAAGTCACCACAACTCTATCGAACAACTCAAAAGACTCCAAATCTACTTTTTGGACATTCCCTAATTTCAAGTCAGTGATATACTATCAAGAAACTCAAAACTCAAAAGATAGCAAAACTACCTTTTCTACAACAACTTAATGCAATCATTTATCCAAGCGACAGTACTTCCGATAGCTTGATTTAGAGTTCCATGCTCATCTGTCGGTTGACATAAATTTATATCTTCATAAACCATATCAACCCAGACTTTCCAATAACCTTTTCCAAGAGGCATGTGGTTTAGTGTGGCCTTGGGATCAGTAGATGCTATTCTCTCTTCCGCAACAACCTGATCTCCTACACCATCATCTAGATACCAATGTAATAATTGGCATCGTGCATTTTCAAGTGGTGAGTTATCTTGTGCCATAGGAACACTCTCATATTGTGACTGCAACAACAAGTATAATTTATTAATGATAATCAGAAAGACAGTATAGGTACACAATTAAGTGACAAATGAAAATAGTTTAAATTTTTAACCTGAGAAGTACATGTATGAGAACGAGTGAATGCTTCAGAACCTACTGCATCCTTCATTGCAATTCTATTATGTAACTAAAAAAAAACCATTTTAGTAAAAACATATATTAATAGTTAATTGTCTATAATAAGATTTGAAAGAAAAATATTATATTACATGTTCATTTTGTTTCATAATCTCAGCCACCATCTCTCGAAGGCTTGACAATTCATCATTGGTTACTTTTAACTTTGCTTCAAGAAGTTTAACATTTTCTCCAGATTGAAGTTGTGCATCTACTCGTGATGGAGTAGCGCCTCTCACTTGGCCACGTTTTTCTCTTCCTAAAACTTTGGCAATAGCATCTTCCTTTATGCAGCTATCATTTGGAGGACATTCTGATGAACACAGTTCCTCAATTTCATTCTGATGAACACAGTTCCTCAATTTCATTCTGAATACATGTCAAAATTAATAACCAAGTCTTCAAAATGACAAAAAAAAAATACACTTAGTTGAATTTATTTCTTACCAAGACATTTTGTAGAGATTCACTAATAGGATTGCCTTCCTTTCTTTTATGTCCTATAATCCAAACATCAACTCTTGTTATGGATTCCGAATTTTTTCCTTTATCGTTGGCTTCCTTTTTCTATAATACCAAAATTAAACTCTTAATGTTTATTTTGAAAAAAAAACTTTCAATATCAAAATATAAATATTGAGAAAACAAAATCTAACCATGATATGCTGCAAGAGAGCATACCCTCTTCGTCCTGTTGTGTGTCTGATCTGTTGACCTAGTCTTATATCTCGAAACCTCTTGCTCCTAGACTACAATAAACCAAAACAAATATTGTCAAGCTAAAATAATGAACGTAATAACAACCATATGACTAATTAATTAAATCAAGTATTACTCACTTCAAATGCTGAAGATGTTCTGTATTTAATAAAATTTTGCCATTCTTTGTCATTTGTTATATTTTTTAGTTTTATCAACTTGAATGCACGTTTTTTCCTGATTTTTTGTTTGCTTCTCTAAGTTTTGATATAATAAGTGACTTGTATTGTCTCCAACGACCACCCATCTTTCTAAAGATATAGTCCTTACTATACTCTAATAATTTGAAATATTGTTGTATAATTAACAATAACAATCATACAATTAATTAATTAAATCAATAGATAAATGGCACAAAAAGAAAAATATGTATAACAATACATCTTGTTTACTTAATTGTAGTTTCGTGGCAGCCTTATGTGTTTGATTAATTGATATTGGCTGTCATCAAAACAACAACCAACAGCATTTGCTAAAATAAAACTGCATCATAAAAACAACTTTTGCTAGTTTGAACTACATGCTGTAACATAGTAATAAGATGCATGTATTTTTTCATATAAGATACATACTAGAAGAGATGACCACAACATATCTTTTGTTTGGTCATCAAGTTGTTTCCAGCTTTGAAGTGTAACGGGTACATGCTCTCTTGCAACTAGGCATGACGCCAGTTCCAATTCTGGGGGAAATGGAACTAGAACCGGAACCTCCCTTGGGAGATTCCGGTTCTGGTTCCGATTCTTTTTTATATATATATAAACCAACCCAAAATCTCAAATACTCAATCAAACCCTACACTTAAAATACCCAAAATCTGACCCAACCCCAAATTCTCAATCCCTAATCATCTTCATCGATTCAAAGTGGCTTCAAACACACACACACACACACACCACCACCACAAAGGCACAAACCCAAAATCACACACACACACACACACACACACACACACATACACATACATACACACACACACACACACACACACACACACACACCGGTGACTACACCACCAATCAAACCAGTAAAAACTCAAAACACAAAAAAAAATCCACCAACCGGCGACCACCATCGGCCACTCCCAATCTCATCTCTCTCGTTCGATCCAAGCGACAAGAAGAAGAAAGAAGAAAGAAGAAAGAATAAGAGACTAAGGAAGATGAAAAAGAAAGAAGAAGATCTGAAGATGATGATCGATCCAAGGGAAGCTGATGATGGTCGATCCGCAGAAAGAAGAAGATGGTGGAGTGGTGGACCGGTGTAGTGGTACTCTGTGTGTGTGTGTGTGTGTGTGTGTGTGTGTATGTGTGTGTGTGTGTGTGAGAGAGAGAGAGAGAGAGAGAGAGAGAGAGAGAGAAAGAGGTGAGCCGGGTGAGGAAGTGAAAGTGAAGTGGTGAAATAATGATAATGAGATGATCAGTTTTCAGATCTGATTTAAAAAAAATTAAAAATTAAAAAAAAAATAAAGTTGGAACCGCCATGTTCTAACTGGAACCAAACCGTCAGTTCAAGTCTGGTTCGAACTGGACGGTTCCTCAAAAATAAGAACTAGAATCGGAACTGCCTCGGTACCGGTTTTAGTCCGGTTCCGATTTTTCCTAAGCGGTTCCTGTTCGGTTTGCAGTTGTTTTGATATATGATGAAAGGGTAATAGAAGATCCATCAACTATTTGACCGTGCACGTTCAAATAAACTTCAACCGGTTCTTTGCCTTCAATTTCGCCATTCGAGTGGGTCTGTGGGCCTTTTTTTTTCTTTGCATCGTCATTGACTTGAGTATCTTGTTTATTATGTTCACTTTGAGTAATAGTATCACTTGGGGCTTCATTCCTAGAATTTTGTTCTTCATTTGTGATACTTATCCCACGGTTTCTGTTCCGAGTTAAAGAAGAATATATTGCTTGACGTTGCTTCAAAGCTCTTTTTTCATCTTTTTTTGATGACTTAAAAACAAACAAAAATGTATATTTCAAAACCTTAAACGAATATTGATAGAAGGATCGAGTAAAACAAATACACATAAATGTTAATATTACTCACCTCTATCATGCTTGTCTTTTACTAATTAGCTGCTCCTTTAAGATAATGAATTGCTGCTTAAAGAATTGATGACAAGTAGGTGCATAAAGAATGCCTCTAAGATACAATGAAAGACTCTCATGGTTGCAACATGCAGACAAGTAGCATGGAGCATATGGAACTACAGAGCTACTATAGTAAGTCTAATTCTTTAATTCACAGTAAAATAAAAATTTTAAAAAATTGAATAAACATCATAATTAAACATTTAAACATGCCAAAAAAACTTTAATTAAATGAATTCACGGGAATGAAAAAGTCTTACATGAAAAAACATTTTTTTTAAAAAGTAATCACACAGAAGAAAACAAAGTAATTACAAGGACACTAAACTATGTATCACACAATATACCATCCACATCAACCCTTGTATAAGCTTGGTTCTCATTGTCATTATTTGTTCCAAGACAAAATAAATTATTTGTGTGGATGGCACATATAAATTCACATCATAAGTTTCCAACTCATGATAACCTCTTGGTGGTGCTTTGCCTACAACATACCAATGCGATGTATCACTCTCCTTACAATAAAACACTTGCTTAGCTTGTGAAGCCAAAATGAATGGATCCTTTGCAAATTGGCTTTGTCCTTTATGGAGGTTAACCAAAACAAAACCTTCATCTATTTTGACACTATTAACGATATTTGCCCATTCACACTTAAATATAGGGACTTGAAACATATGATAATCAACCATTATGATATCTTTCAAAACTCCATAATAGGCCACTTGTCCAACAGTTTTGTGTATGATCTTTTGCACTAGATCTACACATTGTGGTTGCTTCAATTAAAACTACATTATTCTGTCGACTTTTTTCTGCATCTTTGGTGTGAAATTGAAGGCCATTGATAATATATCCACTATACGACATAGCAAGATCTCTGGGCCAATGTATGAGCCATTTCAAAGTATTGGACATGAATACTTCGTTGTGTTTTGCTTGAGCACTAATCTGTCAAAATTAGTAAGCACATCAAAACAAAGTTGAACAAAAAAACATACTGTAGAAACAACATTTTACAAAGTAATAGTTTTATAACCTTATCTTTTAACCATGCATTAAACGTATCCATTTGTTTCTTTTGTAACTAGTTATAATTCCTTGCAAGCCGTCTAACAAAACTATTGAGTTCTTCCAAGTGCATTCTAATAGTTCAATAAACCATTTAGTATGTAATTTAAATATATTAAAATAAATTGAAATTACTAATATAGTAATGAGTTGTTGAATCTTACTCCACATAAGGTTGAACTTCTGAACAATTAAATAAGATATAGCGATAAGCGATATGTAACATTTCAGCCAAGAGAATTATTGATTTTCCAGCAGATATTGGGTGCCCCCCGAACAAAAAGTCATTATCTAACTCTTGATTGCGATCATATCGTGTTCCAACTATAGATGCTTGCTTGATATAGTAGCTACAAAACATTATGTACTCTTCAACAAGGTATTGCTCGGCTATACACCCTTCGGTTCGTGCACGATTTTTAACGTATCTGAAAATACACAAAGTGTGTCTAATACAACCTAGAGGGGGGGTGAATAGGTTTTAGTTGATTTATTACCAACTTTTCGACTTAATCAATTTTAATAGTCCTACCCCATATTAGCAATCAATCAATCCAATATAAAAATGTGGAAACAATAAAAACACAAGGATTGATTTACGTGAGAAACCCTCCAACTGGGCAAAACTCACGGCCTATCCTTCTAGCCACATACGGTCCTCAAATCCACTATTTGAACGAAAGTTTACAACCTAGGTTGACCTCAAGTCACACCTACTTGGTCACTAACCCTTTCACTCTACCCAACAGGCCTTTAATAGTGATTCTAGACCACAAGCTTGTGCACTAACCCACTTAGTCACAAAGCTTAATAATCAATGAAGAGATAAAATAACCTATGTGAATTTGTAAAAGATATTCAAACATGCAATTAATGCTAGACAACACTAAATGCTTATCTAAGGATTTAAAGATGTCAATGAATGCAAATCCTAGATATCAATATCTAAATGCAAATGCATGAAGATTTAGCTAGAAGGGTAAAATCATCCTAAATGCTAGCTATCAATGAACAAAGCTCTCAACCAACAAACAACAACTCAAACATGTTATAAATGCCAATAAACATAAAGATATGCAATAAAATCATATAAAAGAGCTAACCCTAGGCAAACAAGAACATAAATAAATACAATGAGATTTAGGGCATGTTCAAGTTACCTAGTCAATGAAAACAAGAAGAATCCATGATGCGATGATGCTTGTAAGATGTTAGATGCACATGGATTTGTGTTTGGTTGAGTAAAGACGAGTTCTTGGGAGTTTCTCTCTCTAAAGAAAGCTTGGCCTCTCAAAAATGGCTTCTTAAACTCACAAAAACGAGCAAGGAAGAAGAGAGAATATATATATATGGGAGCCCTAGTCAAAACTGCGTCGTTTTGAACTTAGGGCACAAAAACCCGTCAATACCGCTTGATGGACCGCGTCGCAGGCAAGTGTCCAGACCACGGTACACATATCAGTGCACCATCTGGAAAACAACGCGGTGTAGGGCGCTGTGCATGCAGGTGCACAGGCCGGGGTATGGGCAACAGAGGCCTACTTGACAACACCGCGACATGGATCGCTATGCATGCAAGTGTACAGGAAGCGGTACAGGAAGCATGACCCTACTGAGGTATACTGCTCTGTATGCCGCGGTGCAAGCATGTCTTGCCAAGCGGTCTAGGCCGCGGTAAGAGAAGAAATTCTCTTTTCGGGGCAAACTCAACACACTAAGTGATGTGCAAAAAGTGCAAGTATGGAGTGTGGAAAGTGGCATACAATACATCATTCAATTACATGAAGATAAGAACATAATGCATGCAAGTGAGTGTGTGCAACTAGATCTCTTCAAAGAAAGTTTAACAAGTGAAATACCTTTGAAGTGCTCTTGAGAGAGAAGATGTCCTTGAAGCTTGATCACACCCAAGAGGCCTAATTTACCCTTACAAAAATAATCCCCAATATGGTTTGTCAACGAAATAAGCCAATCAAAATATGAGGAACTTACAATCTCCCCTTTTGGCTATTTCATGACAAAACCACCACTTACAAATCATCCTCACAAAAAAAATAAAAACTAGAGGTCAACAAAAAGATATTCTACATTACAAATAGATACCTAGATACTAGGTCTTCAAAACTTCAAGCTCTTGTAGAATAGCCACCTTCCCTACAAAACAATGAGACTACACTTTCCAAGACAAGTGTATGTGAGGTGATCAAGAGAGACAATAAATAAAAGCAATTTGCATAATAAAAGAAAGCTGCAACATGCAACATGCAAATGCTCCCCCTAAATAGGTTAACTCCCCCTTAATGGGACAATCCCCCCAAATATGCAACCCCCTTAAATAAACCATATTACTCCCCCTTTTTGTCATGAGATAGGCAAAGGAGTATTCCCCAACCGGGTCACTTTAGCAAAGAGAGTTATTTGCAAGATAAGTGCATAATCATATACAACAACTTTATGCAGCTTAATTAATTGAGAGAGAATCATTGAGGGTTTATTCTTAAGAAGAAAATGTGTGACTTAGTTGATTTGGATATAAGACATGTAATATCATAGTTCAAGCAAATGGTATTTGGCAAAGAGAACATCAAAAGGGTTCCAAAGGAATTCAAACCAATTTGCACCCTTTTGCCATAATTAAACAAGATATAGCGTTTAAATTTTTGAGCACACACAAGCAACCATGTCAATCCTTAATGGTCAATCAAGACATGGATATAAAATCCTTATTAATTGAATGGATATAGAATCCTTGTTGGTTGTTGTCTTGTTCAACCATTAAGAAAAGACCCAAAGCTAAATTGGATGAGACATCCTTATTTATTGCATGGACACAAGGTCCTTATTGAGTTTAACTTTGTCAAGGTGCTTCCACACACATTTGCACACACAATTCATGCATAATATTTTAGCATGTCAAAATCAAGTCACATGTCATGGAGATAAATTTTAGGTCATTCAAATGTACTTCCCAATCAATTCTCTTAATCCAAAAATGCATGTTTGAACATAGAGGTGACATGGATTACAAACCAAGCAAGGCACACTTATTAAAAAAAAGCCATATAAGAATATATATAAGCACAACAAAAAATATTCAAGCAATTAATAAAGAAGCATAAAGTTGATCAAGTTTTTGCTTATTCCAACATGCAAGGTTGCTCTCTTTGCTTGAGCTCCCCATAAGGGGTCAATTTCCAAAACTCATCAAGGCATATGACAAATTCCAATAGACGTACTAAGTGACTTGAACCTAGTTGAGTCTAAAGGCTTTGTAAATAAATCCGCTAGTTGATCATTAGTGCCCACATGCTCAAGTGTAATGCATTTGTTTTCAACTAGTTCTCTAATGAAATGATGTCTAATGTCTATATGCTTTGTCCTAGAGTGCTGAACCAGATTCTTTGAAATGTTAATTGCACTCATGTTATCACAATAAAGGGTTAGTATACCTTGATCAAAGCCATAATCCACAAGCATTTGCTTCATCCAAAAGAGTTGTGTGCAAGCACTCCCGGCGGCTATGTATTCCTCTTCAGCTGTGGATAGAGAAATGGAATTTTGCTTCTTGCAAAACCATGAGACCAAGTTGTTGCCTAGAAAGAAGCAACCGCCCGATGTACTCTTCCTATCATCACAATTTCCTGCCCAATCTGCATCACTAAAGCTAACTAAGCTAGCATTAGTGTCAAAAGAGTACCATATCCCATAGCTGGATGTCTCATTCACATATCGAATGATTCACTTCACGGAGGAGAGATGGGATTCCTTGGGATCCGCTTGGTTCCTAGCACACACACCCACACTAAAGGCTATATCGGGCCTACTTGCGGTCAAGTAAAGCAAGCTACCAATCATACCATGATAAAGACTTTGTTCCACACTCTTGAAACTAGCATCCTTGCTTAGTTTCAAGGTGGTACTCATAGGTGTGTCATAATGTTTGGCATTCTCAAGGCCAAACTTCTTCACTAGGTTCTTAGCATACTTAGCTTGGGATATGAAAATCCCATCATGCAATTGCTTGATTTGCAAACCTAGGAAGTAATTGAGCTCTCCAACAAGACTCATCTCAAACTCATGGGACATGACATCAACAAATTGTTGGACTTTGGATTTGTTGGTGGATCCAAAAATAATATCATCAACATAAATTTGAGCTATGAAAAGCTCATCTTTGTTTCTCCTGATGAATAAAGTTTTGTCAACACTACCCCTAGTGTAGTCATTGTCAACAAGAAATTGAGTGAGGCGCTCATACCAAGCCCTAGGTGCTTGTTTCAACCCATATAAAGCCTTCTTCAGGCGATAGACATGATTGGGGTGGTGTGGATCCACAAACCCCTTGGGTTGCTCAACAAACACTTCCTCATGTAAGAAACCATTGAGGAAGGCACTCTTAACATCCATTTGATGCAATTTGAACTTGTGCACACATGATATGGATAAAATAAGCCTTATGGAGTCAAGACGGGCAACCGGAGCAAAAGTCTCCTCAAAGTCAATACCCTCAATTTGAGAGTATCCTTGTGCTACAAGTCTAGCCTTGTTGTGCACAATGTTGCCATTCTCATCCGACTTGTTCCTATATACCCATTTGGTGCCTATGACATTAGTATCCTTGGGTCTAGGAACAAGAGTCCAAACCTCATTTCTTTCAAATTGGTTTAGCTCTTCTTGCATGGCAAGAACCCAAAACTCATCATTCAAGGCTTCATCAACCTTTTTGGGTTCAATTTGAGAGGTGTAACAAGTATAGCTAATTTGATTAGCTATTTGACGCCTAGTCCTAACACCCTCATTCATATCTCCAAGAATGTCATTCTTGTTGTGGAGATGTCTAACCCATGTAGCGGGTTCTTTAGAGTCCAATGATGGATCTCTATCAAGAGGTTGAATGACCTCTTCATCAAGACTTGACTTCACATAAATTGAAGTCTCACCATTCTTCTCCAAGGAAGAATCATCAAGCACAATGACCTCATCATCATGGTCTCTAGTCTTAGGCCTACAATCATCTATGACAACATTAGATGATTCCATGACACTCTGAGTTTTTAAATTGAAAACTCTATAGGCCTTACTATTAAGGGCATAGCCAATGAAAATCCCCTCATCACTCTTGGCATCAAACTTGCCAAGTTGATCTCAGTCATTTAGAATGTAGCATTTGCTCCCAAATGAGTGGAAGTAGCTAACATTTGGCTTCCTACCCTTCCATAATTCATAGAAGGTTTGCCTAGTACCGGGCCTTAGGAAGACTCTATTTCCTATGTAGCAAGCCGTATTGACGGCCTCGGCCCAAAAGTTCCTAGAGACATTGTTGTCAAGCAACATCACACGGGCCATCTCTTGAAGGACCCTATTCTTCCTCTCAACAACCCCATTTTGTTAAGGAGTTCTAGGAGCCAAAAACTCATGGGAAATGCCTAAGCTATTGTAATAGCTTTCAAAACAAGCATTTTCAAATTCCCTCCCATGGTCACTCCTAATCCTTTTAATGCTTTTAATGTGTGAGTTCTTTTCATTTTGAATTTTAGTGCAAAGCATTTAAAAATTTTCAAATGTTTCAGATTTTTCTCTAAGAAAATATGTCCATGTAAATCTAGAGAAATCATCAACACAAACAAAAATGTATCTCTTGCCACCGAGACTCTCGGTTTGTATGGGACCCATAAGGTCCATATGTAGAAGCTCTAATGGCTCCTTGGTGGTGAGATACTTGTCTTTCTTATGCATACTTTTGGTTTGTTTCCCTTGTTGACAAGGTCCACAAATGCCATCGACTTTCTTCCCAAGCTTAGGGAGGCCACGCACAACCTTGAACTTATCTAAGATCCTCAAATCTCGATAGTTCATGTGGCCAAGTCCTTGATGCCACAACTCAACTTCCTCACACTTTGACATATGGCAAGAGATAGCACTAGCTTCAAGACAATAGCAATTGTCACTAGATCTCTTTCCTTTAAGTAAGGTTTGTCCATTGGGCGTTAAAATAGAGCAATCATTTTTGTTAAACAAGATAAAGAGTCCATCATCATTAAGATGAGAAATGCTTATAAGATTGGCTTGCAAGCTATCAACAAGTAAAGCATTGGACAAGGAGGGTAAATCAGGAATGGAAATGGTTCCTTTCCCTATGACTTTCTTTCTAGATCCATCACCAAAGGTGACAAATCCTCCATCCTCCAAGACAAGGGATTTAAAGAAACTCTTGTTCCCTGTCATATGCCTAGAACACCCATTATCCAAATACCAAGTGTTAGAGGCATTTTCCTTCAAGGCAATTTGAGCCACATAGCAAAAATAGTCATCTCTTCTAATCCACCTAGGTGAAATGTTCTCATTCCTAGTTGTATTAGTCACATTGGCTCTAGATTTCCTAGGATCATGCAAATTGGCTCTAGATCTCCTAGGAACATGCATTTTGGCTCTAGCTCTATTTCTTTCAATCATGCTCTTGATTCTACACATTTCAATGTATTTGAAGCAATTAGGTCTAATGTGACCATCAACACCACAAAAATGACAAGTGGGAATGAAATAAGAAGATATACCATGCCCTTGTGAATACAAAGGGGCTTTCCCACGCATTTGAGCTTGCCTTTGGTGTTGGATTGGTTCTCTCCTTCTTTATTGTTGAGTTGGAATAGATTGCTTCCTTGGTTGAGATTGCATGAATTGCTTCTTGGCTTGGTGATATTTGGGTTGAGGAAAGCTTGCTTGTTGAACCCTTGTTGGTTGAGCTTGAGCTTGTTTCCTTTGTGCCACCTTGACTTGGGAATCCTTAAAGCACTCTCCTAGTTCAATCTTCTTCCTAGGATGTTATGGAGGTGAAGGCTCTTTGTTATCCAAGCTCTTAACAAACATAGTCTTGCTTGAGGATGAGGTCTCCTTGTCATCTTCATAGCCAAGACTTTTCTTATCATTTGGCCTCTTGCCAACTCCCAACATGTGGTCAAGTTTCTCCGTGCTTGAAGTCATCTTAGCAATGATCTCTCTTGCTTCTTCAAGCTCATTTTCCATCAATTCCTCATTCCTTTTGGCTATCTTCACTTCTTTATTTAAGTGAGTAGCTTCGGTAGATAGCTTGAGATTCTCTCCTTTTAGCCTTTGAATCTCTTTCTTCATCTTCAATCTTGAGCTTTGAAAATGCTCAATGAAGCCTTCAAGATCCATTCCTCCAACATCCATATTTGTTGAATGGGATGAAGAGTCACCATCACTAGAGTCATCTTCACTTTGTTTCTCTACCTCTTCATCATCTATTGCTTCCTTACTCTTGAGAGAATATGAGAAGGCAATAAAGTTTGCCACATGATCCTCATCATCCAAGGATTCTCCTTCTTCTTCCAAGTCATCACCATCGCTCCACGTGGTGGCCATGGCCTTTCCTTTCTTCTTGTTCTTTAAATTTCCACAATTCGTGGAGATATGTCTGAAACCTCCACATTCGAAGCATTGAATCCCTTTTCTTGTGGGCTTGTCTTCGTTTGACTCAAACTTCTTGAAATGAGTCTTCTTCTTCATTTCCTTTCCTTTGGATCCAAATCCCCTCTTCTCAAAATTGATGAACTCTTTGAATCTTTTCACCATAAGAGCCATCTCCTCATCTGAGTCATCTTCCTCTTTCTCTACTTTGGAAGTTTTCAGAGCAATACTCTTTTGCTTCTTTGGAGGTGTAGGTGTAGGAGTCCACCTAGACTCATATGCTAGAATTCTTCCTATAACTTCACTTGGCTTTATGTTTTTGTAATCACTGTTCTCCTCAAGAGCCGTCACTTTTGACTCAAATCTTGCTGGAAGCGGCCTCATAATTTTTTGCTTGATTCTCCTATCGGAATAGGGGTCACCAAGTTGATGGCTTTGATTGACTAAGTCCATCAACGTCACTTGAAAGTCGCTGAAGCACTCATCCTCCTTCATCCTAATTTGCTCGAATTGTGTTTGGAGGACTTAAAGCTTGGAGTCCTTGACCACCTCGGTTCCCTCATGGGCCGTCTCTAGAATCTCCTATGCCTCTTTTGCGATTCTTGTTATTTGGATCAATTTGTACTGATTGTCATCCATTGCACAAAGAATAGCATGCATATCCTTGTTGTTCTACTTGGATGCTTCAAACTCTTGAGTTGACCATTCCGACTTTGGCTTGGGAACTACACTTTCGTCTGTAAGAGTCTTTTCCGGAGGAGTGTAGCCATCTTCAATTTCCATCCATGCTCGGTCATTTATTTGGCAAATTTAAGACTCCATCTTGCCTTTCCAAGAGGCATAGTTTACTCCGGTGAGCAAATGGGGTCTTGTGCTAGAGGCTCCCTCATTACCACTTCCGTTCCCACTCATAGTGTTTGGGTATGAATGAGATGAATGTTAATGATGCAACAAACACAAACAAAATGCAAGACACACAAAGAGCAAGGATCACCTAAGTGTATCTAGGAACCCGCTCTGATACCAATTGAAAATACACAAGTTTGTCTAATACAACCTAGAAGGGGGGGGGGGGGGGGTGAATAGGTTTTAGTGGATTTATTACCAACTTTTTGACTTAATCAATTTTAATAGTCCTACCCCATATTAGCAATCAATCAATCCAATATAAAAATGCGGAAAACAATAAAAACATAAGGATTGATTTACGTGAGAAACCCTCCAACTGGGCAAAACTCACGGGCTATCCTTCTAGCCACATACGGTCCTCAACTCCACTATTTGAACGAAAGCTTACAACCTAGGTTGACCTCAAGTCACACCTACTTGGTCACTAACCCTTTCACTCTACCCAACAGGCCTTTAATAGTGATTCTAGACCACAAGCTTGTGCACTAACCCACTTAGTCACAAAGCTTAACAATCAATGAAGAGATAAAACAACCTATGTGAATTTGTAAAAGATATTCAAACATGCAATTCATGCTAGGCAACACTAAATGCTTATCTAAGGATCTAAAGATGTCAATGAATGCAAATCCTAGATATCAATATCTAAATGCAAATGCATGAAGATTTAGCTAGAAGGGTAAAATCATCCTAAATGCTAGCTATCAATGAACAAAGCTCTCAACCAACAAACAACAACTCAAACATGTTATAAATGCCAATAAACATAAAGATATGCAATAAAATCATATAAAAGAGCTAACCCTAGGTAAACAAGAACATAAATAAATACAATGAGATTTAGGGCATGTTCAAGTTACCTAGTCAATGAAAACAAGAAGAATCCATGATGAGATGATGCTTGTAAGATGTTAGATGCACATGGATTTGTGTTTGGTTGAGTAAAGATGAGTTCTTGGGAGTTTCTCTCTCTAAAAGAAGCTTGGCCTCTCAAAAATGGCTTCTTGAACTCACAAAAACGAGCATGGAAGAAGAGAGAATATATATATGGGAGCCCTAGTCAAAACTGCGTCGTTTTGAACTTAGGGCACAGAAACCCGTCAATACCGCTTGATGGACCGCGTCGCAGGCAAGTGTCCAGACCGCGATACACACATTAGTGCACCATCTGGACAACAACGTGGTGTAGGGCGATGTGCATACAGGTGCACAAGCCGCGGTATGGGCAGTAGAGGCCTACTGGACAACACCGCGACTTGGATCGCTATGCATGCAAGTGTACAGGAAGCGGTACAAGAAGCATGACCCTACTGAGGCATACCGCTCTATATGCCGCGGTGCAAGCATGTCTTGCCAAGCGGTCTAGGCCGCGGTAAGAGAAGAAATTCTCTATTCGGGGCAAACTCAACACACTAAGTGATGTGAAAAAAGTGCAAATGTGGAGTGTGGAAAGTGGCATACAATACATCATTCAATTACATGAAGATAAGAACATAATGCATGCAAGTGAGTGAGTGCAACTAGATCTCTTCAAAGAAAGTTAAATAAGTGAGATACCTTTGAAGTGCTCTTGAGAGAGAAGATGTCCTTGAAGCTTGATCACACCCAAGAGGCCTAATTTACCCTTACAAAAATAATCCCCAATGTGGTTTGTCAACGAAATAAGCCAATCAAAATATGAGGAACTTATAGTATCCTTTCAAAACTTTCATAAACCTAAAAAAAAAGGCAATGAAATCATATTTAGTTCATGGAAATACAAAAAACTGCAAAATTGAAAATAAATGATGTTTGAAACCGACCTTTCAATTGGGTACATCCAACGAAATTGCACTGGTCCACAAAGTCGTGCTTCTCATCCTAGATGAATCGTGAGGTGAACCATGATATCAAAGAAAGATGGTGGGAAAAACTTTTCCTACATGCACAAAGTCTCAACCACATCCTACTCCAATTTTTCAATTCTATTTCTCTCTATAACTCTATTACATAATTCATTGAAGAATGAACATAATCGAAAAATTGCAATTCTTGGACCCTTAGGTAAAATGCCTCTTAAAACAATGGACAAAAGTTGTTGCATTAGAAGGTGGAAATCATGAGATTTGAAGCTAACTATCTTAAAATCTTTCACTGAAACACGAGTCCCAATATTTGAACCATAACCATCCGGTAACTTCATATTAGCAAGCTTTCTACAAAAAATTTGCTTCTCTGCCTTCGAATGTGTGTGTGAAACAGCTGGTAAATAAAATATATTGCATCTAGTTTCAGGATGCAATTCCTTCCTTATACACATGCTTTCCAAGTCCCAACGAGAATTAAGGTCATCCTTTGATTTTTCTTTGACATCCAGAAGTGTACTAATTATGCTATCACAAATATTTTTTTCGATATGCATCACATCCAAGTTATGGCGAACAAGCATATCCTATATAAGAAAATTAATGAAAAAAAAACTGATCAATATATTATTAGCATAAGTTTGAACTTATAATAAGAATGTGAACACATTTTGTTTGCAACAACCAAACCAAATAACGAGTGCAAAAAATAAATAGATAATAGATAAGGAATAAAATATGGTGTAATGGTTACATACCTTCCAATATGGTAGTTCAAAGAAAATAGATTTTTTCTTCCATAAATCTTTATTGTTGATCCGCTTTCTTTTTTGGTTATGCTTTTTTTTCCCCAATCATTGACAATTTTATCAACTTCCTTATAAATCTCTTCACCAGTGCATAACTTTGGTCTACGACTTTTTTCATGTTTTCCATTGAACCATGCTCTTTTAATCCGGAAATGGATGACCATAACAAGAAACCGTCTATAGCCCATGTATGAAAATTTTAGACTATGTGGTAGCCATTTTGAACATGTGTTTTCACGACAAACTGAACAAGCATATCTTCCATTTGTAGGCCATCCAGACATATTCCCATATGCTGAAAAATCATTATTGTCCACATCAAAATTGCTTTTAAGTTAAATGTTGACTCACTGTATGCATCAATTCCAATAGTCCACGGATCCTTTAAGTCTTCTATTAGTGGCACTAAATAAATATCAATGTCATTTCCCGGTTGTTTTGGTCCCAGGATAAGTAATGTTAACATTAAACTTTCCTTTGACATGCATAATAATGGAGGGAAGTTATTTACAACCAAAATCACTGGCCCACAACTATACCTTGAAATAAGATCTTGAAAAGGATTAAAACCATCGGTAGCAATGCCAAATCTAATATTTAGAGGATCTGATGCAAAAGAAGGCCATTTCCTATTAATTTCGCTCCATGCGAGTGAATCCACTAGATGTCTCATTTTACCATCTTCACTCTTAAGAGAATTATGCCACCTTAAATCTTTTGCCATCTTAGCTATCCCAAACATCCTCCTAAGTCTTGGTTTTATTAGGAAATAACGCAAGACTTTTGCAGGGACACCTTACTGAATGTCTTTTGTGTGTTCATTAACTTTTCAATGAGATTCATAACATTTAAAGCATTCCTAATCATTCGCATACTCTTTTCTAAAAAGGCAACAATCATTAATACATGCATGAATCTTCTCATACCCAAGATCAAATGCCTTCAGTAGTTTCTTTGTGGAATAAAAAGAATCGGGAAGTGTGTTTTCTGGTTGGAGCATGTCACGAATTATTTGAAGCAACTCATCAAAACCATTATCTGATAACCCATGTGTGACCTTATGCTTGAATAAAGCCACTATTACTGACATCTTAGTGTGTTTTGTGCAACCGGGATACATGTAAGGACCTCTATTTTTATGATTGGCTTATTTCATGACATACCACATTGGGGATGATTGTGTAATGGGTAGCTTAGGACTTCTTGATGACTATTAAGGCAAGCTTCCAAGCATCTCCATGACTTCAAGATCAAGAGCTTCAAAAGGTATATCACTTGACTTTGATTCTTGAAGAGACTAGGTGCACACACACTTGCATGCATATTCTCTTATCTTGCATTTGCTATCTTGCATTTGTGTATCATTGCTATGTGCATCTTTATCTTTCATCACACACTCAATAGTTTGCAGTAGTCATTATATCTTGCATTGTATCTCATTTGATAACATGTTTGGCATGTTAATTGTGCTTCATTTTGTGTACTTCACACTTGCACAACATTCATGTAAGATAGGCATTTTTATTGAGTGTTAAAAAGAGATTTTTCCTTTTAGCGCGGCTTGAACTGCTTGGCAGACACTGCCTGCACCGCGGCACACGGAGTAGTATTCTCCGGTGTGTCTTACGCAGTGTGGACCACGGTATGTGTACATGCATGCACAACGGTCCCAACCGCGGTGTTGTCCAGACGGTGCACTGCTGTGTGTACCACGGTATGGACACTTGCCCGAACCGCGGTCTACCTAGCGATTTTGACGGGAATCAGTTTCCCAAGTTCAAAACGATGTAGTTTTGACCAAGGCTTCATATATATTCTTCCTCTTCTCTTATGGGCCGACCAAGAGCTTAGAAAATCATTTTTAGATAGATGTTAGAGCTCCTAGAGAGAGAAAGCTTCATGAAAGCATCTTTGTCTCACCAAACCCAAAACCCATCTCCATATTGCATCTTTCATCATCATTTGAGCATGGGTCTTCATTGTTTCATGACTAGGTAAGCAAGAACTTCTTTGAATATCATTTATTGTTCTTCTTACTCTAACTTAGGTATTTATTGCTTGATTAAATACCTAGACTCTACTTATTGCATATATTTATGAGTCTTTTATAACATGATTGGGTTTGTTTGTGATAGCTTAATTGATTAGGTCATTTTTGCCTAAAAGCTAGGTCATAAATATTCATATGTGATTTATTGATAACTAGGGTGAGAAATTGTGTTTTAATCAACTAGTTAATGTTCATGAATATTTGTTTGTGTTGTATTTTGATAGCTTGCATTGATTAGGTTATCTTTCCCTAAATTGCTAAGACTTGAATGTTCTTGAGAGATTAATTGATAATTAGATTGATGGATTTGTGTTTATCAATCTAGTTAAACCTTCTTGAATATTCAAGGTTGTTTGTTGACAATTAGGTTGTTAGAAAATATCCACACAACTAATTGAGTTTGCTTGTGATAGACTTTGGTCTAAGACTTGCATTTAGTGAATGATTAAATGTCTTGTCTCAATCACATGAATATATGCTAAGTTTATGTTGAATACATTGTGAGCATATTTGTTGATTCATTGTGATTGTTTGTGATAGCTAGGATTGGTTGTTATTGATAACATCTAGCTAAGTCTTTATGCCTTGCATTTAGACATTTGACAACTTGGATTTGTTTCTACAAACTCCTGGTTGAGCAATTTGTGTTGTCTAGCATAATTTGCGTTGAGCATCATTTACATGATCACATAGACACATAATTCTCTTCATTGAGTCAAAGTCTTATGGCTTCGGGGTGAAGTTGCACAAGCAAGTAAAGTCTTGCAACCAAGGATAGGTTAGCAAGTATTGATCAAGTGCCATTGTAAAAGGCACGCGGGGTAGAGTAGGAAGTGCTCACGCCAAGAGTAGTGTATCAGGGGAAATCACCAGGGATTGAACCAAGAGTGGTGAGTGGTAGTGTCCATAGCCTGAGGTTGTCAAGAGTGAGAGTCTGAGTATCACTTGAGGGTGTAACCTTTAACTCATATAGTGAATTTCTGTGATCGTCTGTGGCTAGAAGGATAACCCGTGGTTTTTCCCTTGTTGAAGGGTTTCCACATCAAAATCAGTGCTCTTTATATTTCCGCACTTTACTTGATTTTGTAAGTATGTTTGTATTGGGTTAACTGTGTTTAATATTGACTAATCGAAAAGTTGGTAATAATCGATTAACAACCCATTCACCCCCCCCCCCCCCCCCCCCCCCTTTAGGTTGTAGACACACGTTAAGAGTGTATTTTCAATACAAAATATTTTTAGCAACACTAACCATATTCATAAGTTCTTCCTCTACAATATCTTCATTCATTTCCCCATTCATTTCCCCATGCATTTCCTCCATGGTCTCTCTTTCATGAAACATTATATGATCCTTGTACATCAAATAAGTTTCTATCATCTTTATGTTTTCGTGTCCTATAGATGAGCTAGGGAAGGGTTCTCCATTAAAGATCTAATTAGTATACGAAGGATCCATCCCCTTTATCACTAGGTGTTCATGCATAATTCCATAAAAGTGGCGTTGTAAGTTCTTACAATCTATGCACGGACATACTATCAAATCAGAGTTCCCAACACTAACATGAGCAATGTCAACAAAATTTCTTGCACCTTCTTGATACTCATTTGAGAGTCTACACAATGAGGTTAAAAATTTATCACGCAATTTAAAAAAAAATAATGTTATGAACATGAGATAATTTAGAGGAAGAACTTATGAATATAGTTAGTGTTGCTGAAAATCCTTTATGGTCTACACACAATCAACACAACAATCAGATTAAACAAGTTTAAGAAAATAAACAGATTTTAAAAAAATTCTAAGAAAATAAATAGATTTTCAAGTTATTTTTATTCTTTCTTTCTTTTATCAATATTTCTTTTTCCTTGTATTTTTGTTTCTACACTAACATTGTATACCAAAACAACAGCTTCCTCTCTGTGCTAAGGTTAGAATTTTGACTTAACAAAATTCAATTTATTTTCTTGTAAGAGTGGCTAAGGTAGCTAAAATCAACTAATCCAAAAACAAAAATCTGACAAGACAAATTGAAACCTCAAAACCTATAACCTAGCTAAAATTCCACATAAGACCTCACCCCTGAGCCCCCCCCCCCCCCCCCCCCCCCCCCTCACACACACACACACACAGATAAAATAAATATATATATATATATCAATATATCAACAATAGAAATAACTAAATCAACAACTAAATCACTAATAATATATGGATATACAAGCCAAAATAACCTTTCTTTCTACTGTTAATTTGTCTTTTTCCTTGGATTTTTGTTTTTACCATTACATTTTTTTAACAGCACATTTATTTTATTTTTTTAAACGGCTTGTATATTGAAAAGGGCAGGAATCTGCCCAGGGAACAACTACAAGACAAAAGCAAACACCTTTGCAAAAAGCCAAAATGAAAAGCCAAGAGACCACCCAACCCAAAAACACAAAAACACAAAGTTGTGCAATTAACTGGTGGTGGCACACAAAGCCGATCCGGACCTGCACAGAAAGAAAGGAATCACAACAACCATATAGACAGGCATCACTCAACACTACACAAACAAATACAGAGCCAACCCAACACAGAACCAACTGAAAACCCAACTATGTCAGGAAACAGACAACCAAACGAAGGCACAAATGCAAAAACAACACCTTTGAACTAAACCAGGAACAAAGGCACACAAAAACACAAAAAACGAAGCCAAAAACAAAGCAGGGGACGGAAATAGAAACAACAAAATACAAAGCCAACAAAACTGAACTACACACCAGGAACAGAGACAACGCAAAAACCAATACTGAGACCACAACAGAGAATCAAAGATCACCTCACACAATGAAAACCCCACTCCACCTAGAACCTTTCTTTGCTATGATTGGAATTTTGAATTAACAAAATTCAATTCATTTTACCCTTGCATTGTATAATAAGACAACATCTTCCTCTTTGTTCTAAGATTAGAATTTTGACTTAACAAAATTCAATTTATTTTCTTATGAGAGTGGTTAATGTAGATAAAATCAACTACTCTAAAAAGTAAATCCTCTACAGACAAGAGAAATTGAAACCTAAAAACCTAAAACCTAAAAAAGAATATTAGGCAAGTATAACTTACCACAAGAAGCTGAAGAATAGATGGCACAAAGAAGCGTTTGCAAGGTCTCCAACTGATATCGGCAAGGTCTTGAAGTCGTCGGCGTCGGTGTCGGCTTCACGTTGTTGGCGTCATCTTAGTTGACTGGAAATGGCCAAAGTGAAGGTTGATTGGAAAGTGAAAGTTGTAGGTGAAGAAGGTGAAAGTTGAAGTAGTAGGTGATGAAAGTTAATGTAAAAAATAACGTGAAGGGTCATGGAAGAGATACAGATGGGTTGGGATTTTATGGGAAAGATAATGTGTGAACAATTGCATGATGAAACTAACATTGGACCTATTTAGGATGTTACACATGTCACTTGGGAAAAAAGTAGCCACTTAGAATATGACAACATATGATTTTTAATATTAGATTGTACATCAAAATTATACTATATATAGTTTATAAAATAATAAATTTTAGTATTTTTTTTAAAGGAATAAATTGCAGTATTAAAAAAATGAAGCAAGTTTAAACCAATTAAAATAAATATCATGGTAATAACAAATAACAAAGTTTTTTATAAAAATAAATATTACAATCATTGAGGGTTTGGAGAGGGTGACTAATAAATATAATAATAATAATAATAATAATAATAATATTATTATTATTATTAAATATGACACCAAACGGTTTAAGGGATGTGTCAGGATCTACCGAGAACAAGCACTACATGAATAACCTTAGTATTTACTTCCACAAACAGATTAATTTGTGTCATTTGTGCACCCAGTATTAATAAAAGACTTAATATATTAATGGTTACTAATACGAAACACAAACTATTATGCCATATAAAAAATTTACAATTAAAAATAAATATTTAAATTTAATTACGTTTTTTTAAGATGGATATTTTAATTAAGATTGTTTTTTGAAACTATTTTAATTAAGATTTTAAATTGCACTTTTTATCAGTATAAATATCCTTAAATCACAAGTTATATGTTACTTAACATGATCATTGTTATTATTATAAGTGATTAATTGCACACGACTTACATGAAGACAACCTACATATCCTAAACACGTACTCATGAATAAACATTTCCAAACATTGACCTCAGTTGTCATTAGTCACACTTGATCAAAGTTAAATAACACCCTAAATTTGGCCTTTTGGTTACAATAATCTGGGATTTGGATGAGGGGAAACAAGCTCGAACTCACAACCTCGTGTTGTAGGTGGATATTCATAATAGATCATCATTGTTTTAATTGTACTTAATTTATAACAAGTGAATATGTATTAATTAAGATAAACATAAATTAATAATCTATATAAAAGTAATTATAAGAACTTGATCATAAGTATATGTTTTATGTTCTAAGGTTGCATATAGCTTAATAGGTCCATCGCCATGTGTGGGGCTAGAAATAATTTTTTGGTGGCCAATGTATAAAGTTTAAAAAATTTAAAAACAAATTAAATATATATAAATCAATTGATAAACAAGATAAGTTGATATATCCATTGAACTAAAATTGAAAGGTTGAAAAACGACATACCTTTCTAAAAGAAAATATATATTCAATTTAATAATTAAGGTTAGACTACATCAATTTTAAAATTTGATTTCAATTTGTGATATCAACATCCATTAATTAATTTATTCTCAATCCAATACTGGAAAAGTGTAAAGGAGTTAATAATATATTTCTACCGTGGGATTGAATAAAAATAAATAAAATAAAATAAATAAATAAATATTTAAATAATAAATTCTAGTCAAAATTTTAAGTTCTTTAATGTAGCCTTACCACCCTAATAATTATGTTATTGCTATATATACAGTCTTTCTACTGTCAATTCATCCTGATATAAAATATATCATGACGAAGAATGTGGACCACAGATTATGGAGAAGTTTTGACAAGTGCATACACTTTGAGTCAAAGTATGTAAATCTAATGGTCCACATTCTTCGTTCTGATATATTTTATATCAGGACGAACTGACAATAGAAAAACTGGCTATATATATGTCTATATTGATACTGTACACATCATTTAATAATATAAATAAAAGATCAAATATTAAACTTTTTATTTTTATGTAGTTAGATTAAATTAATTAGTATAATAAACAAATTATGAGCATTAAAAACACCATATTTTTTAAAATGAATATTTAGTTATTTTTAACAATTTAATATATCATTTAACAACATCCATAATCTAGTTGTAAAAAACAGAGTTTTGATAACATTTAAACAAAGTATATTGTTAAAGATAAGTCTATGGCAACAATAAGAATGGTGTGTTGTAGAATATGTTACTTTTAACAATATAAGCAAGTGCGTGTTGCGAAAGACACATTTATAACAACAAGAAAAGTTGCAAGTTGATGAAGATAAACCGTTTTAACAACATGTAGATTTGCGTGTTGCAAAATGCAGGAAATATAACAACATGCAGGTTTGCATGTTACGAAACCTAAGAAATTTAACAACGTCCAGGTTTATGTGTTGCGAAACACTAGTAGTTTAACAACATGTGAACTTGTGTGTTGCGAAAAACGAGTCGTTTAACAACTTGCATAAAATGTGTGTTGTCATTTATTGTGGTTTTTTAACAACTTGCAATACGTGTTGTTATACGTAACTTTTCGCAACATTCAAAAATTATATGCTGCAATATGTCTCCCATTATTGACAACTTGCGCTTGTGTATTGTTGTAAATCACTTTCACAACATGCATTTTTCGCGCATTGTGATATGTGACTTTTGGCAACATTCACCTAATGTATGTTGCTAATTGAATGTTGTCTTAGACTATTTATCTTGTAGTGTTATTAATTTAATGGATATAGAATCCTTATTAGTTGTTATCTTGTTCAACCATTAAGAAGAGAGTCAAGGCTAAATTAGATGAGACATCCTTATTTATTGCATGGACATAAGATCCTTATTGAGTTTAGCCTTGTCAAATTGCTTCCACACACATTTGCACACATATAACTCATACATAATATTTAAGCATGTCAAAATCAAGTTCATATGTCATGGAGATAAATTATAGGTCATTCCAATGTACTTCCCAATCAATTCTCCTAGTCCAAAAATGCATGTTCCAACATAAATGTGACATGGATTACAAACAAAGCAAAGGCACACTTATTGAATAAAAAGCTATATAATTATTTAAGCACAACCAAAATGCTCAAGCAATTAATGAAGAAGCATAAAGTTGATCAAACTTTTGTTTATTTCAACTATGCAAGGTTGCTCTCTTTGCTTGAGCTCCTCATATAGGGTCAATCACCAAAACACATCAAGACATATGACAAATCCCAATAGACCTACTACATGCCATGAACTTAGTTGAATCTAAGGGCTTTGTGAATAATTCCGTTAGTTGATCATTTGTGCTAACATGTTCAAGTACAATGCATTTCTTTTCAACTAGCTCCCTAATAAAGTGATGTCTACTATCTATATGTTTAGTTCTAGAGTGCTGAACCGGATTCTTTGAAATGTTAATTGCACTCAAGTTATCACAATAAAAGGTTAGAGTACCTTGATCAAAGCCGAAATCTACAAGCATTTGCTTCATCCAAAGGAGTTGTGTGCAAGCACTCATGGCTGCTATGTACTCTGCCTCAGCTGTGGAAAAAGAAATGGAATTTTGCTTCTTGTAAAACCATGAAACCAAGTTGTTTCCTAGAAAGAAGCAACCGCCCGATGTACTCTTCCTATCATCACAATTTTCTGCCCAATCTGCATCACTAAAGCCAACTAAGCTAGCATTAGTGTCAAAAGAGTACCATATCCCACAGTTGGATGTCTCATTCACATGTCGAATGATTCTCTTCACAGAGGAGAGATGAGACTCCTTGGGATCCGCTTGGTACCTAGCACACACACCCATACTAAAGGCTATATCGGGCCTACTTGTGGTCAAGTAAAGCAAGCTACCAATCATGCCACGATAAAGACTTTAGTCCAGACTTTTGCCACTAGCATCCTTGCTGAGTTTCAAAGTGGTACTCATGGGTGTGTCACAACGTTTTGCATTCTCAAGGCCAAACTTCTTCACTAGGTTCTTAGCATACTAGGCTTGGGATATGAAAATCCCATCATGCAATTGCTTGATTTGCAAACCTAGGAAGTAATTAAGCTCCCCAACAAGACTCATCTCAAATTCATAAGACATGACATCAAGAAATTGTTGGACCTTGGATTTGTTGGTGGAACCAAACACAATATCATCAACATAGATTTGAGCTATAAATAACTCATCTTTGTTTCTCTTGATGAATAAGGTATTGCCAACACTACCTCTAGAGTAGTCATTGTCAACAAGAAATTGAGTGAGGCGCGCATACCAAGCCCTCAAACCTTGTTTCAATCCATATAAAGCCTTCTTGAGACGATAGACATGATTATGGTGGTGTGGATCCACAAACCCATTGGGTTGCTCAACAAACACTTCCTCTTGTAAGAAGCCATTGAAGAAGGCTCTTTTAACATCCATTTGGTGCAATTTGAACTCGTGCACATATGATATAGACAAGAGAAACCTTATGGACTCAAGACGGGTAACCGGAGCAAAAGTCTCCTCAAAGTCGATACCCTAAATTTGAGAGTATCTTTGTGCTACAAGTCTCACGCACAATGTTGCCATTCTTATTTGACTTGTTCATATACACTCATTTGGTGCCTATGACATTGGTGTTCTTGGGTCTAGGAACTAGAGTCAAAACCTTATTTCTTTCAAATTGGTTTAGCTCTTCTTACATAGCAAAACCCCAAAACTCATCATTCAAGGCTTCATCAACCTTTTTGGGTTCAATTTTTAGAGGTGTAATAAGTATAGTTAATTTGATGAGCTATTTGACGCCTAGTCCTAACACCCTCAATCACATCTCCAAAGATATCATCCTTGTTGTGGAGATGTCTAACCCATAGAGCGGGTTTTTTAGAGTCCAAAGATGGATCTCTATCAAGAGGTCGAATGACCTCTTCATCATGATTTGACTTCACATCAATAGAAGTCTTACCATACTTCTCTAAAGGAGACTCATAAACTACATCAACCTCCTCATCATGGTTATTAGTTCTATGCCTACAATCATCTGTGACAACATTGGATGATTCCATGACACTATGAGTTTTCAAATTGAACACTCTATAGGCCTTACTATTAAGGGCATAGCCAATGAAGATTCTCTCATCACTCTTGGCATCAGACTTTCCAAGTTGATCTCGGTCATTAAGTTGAAATAACTAATTTTTTTCAAATTGAACACTCTATAGGCCTTACTATTAAGGGCATAGCCAATGAGTGGAAGTAGCTAACATTTGACTTTTAACCCTTCCACAACTCATAGGAGGTTTGCCTAGTACCGGGCCTTAGAAAGACTCTATTTCCTATGCAGCAAGCCGTATTGACGGCCTCGGCCCAAAGGTTCCTAGGGACATTGTTTCTTAGCAACATTACATGGACCATCTCTTGAAATACCCTAATCTTTCTCTCAACAACCCCATTTTGTTGAGGAGTTATGGGAGCCGAAAACTCATGGGAAATACAAAAGCTATTGCGATAATTTTCAAAACAAGCATTTTCAAGTTCCCTTTCATGATCACTCTTAATCCTTTTAATGCTTTTAATGTGAAATTTTTTCTCATTTTGAAATTTAGTGCAAAGCATTTTAAATTTTTCAAAAGTTTCAGATTTTTCTCTAAGAAAATATGTCCATGTAAATTTAGAGAAATCATCAACACAAACAAAAATGTTTCTCTTACCACCGAGACTCTCGGTTTGCATGGGGCCTATAAGGTCCATATGTAGAAGCTCTAATGGCTCCTTGGTGGTGAGATACTTGTTTTTCTTGTGCATGCTTTTGGTTTGTTTCCCTTGTTGACAAGGTCCACAAACACCATCAACTTCATTCCCAAGTTCGGGAAGCCCACGTACAACCTTGAACTTATCTAAGATCCACAAATTTTGATAGTTCATGTGGCCAAGCCTTTGGTGCCATAACTCAATTTGCTCACTCTTGGACACAATGCAAGAGATGACACTAGCTTCAAGACAATAGCAATTGGCACTAGATCTATTTCCTTTTAACAAGGTTTGTCCATTAGACTTTAAAATAGAGCAATCATTTTTATTAAACAAGACCGACAACCCATCATCATTGAGATAAGAAATGCATATAGGATTGGCTTGCAAGCCATCAACAAACAAAACATTTAATATAGAGGGTAAACCGGGAATGGAAATGATTCTTTTCCTATGACTTTCTTTTTAGATCCATCACCAAAGGTGACAAATCCACCATCCTCCATGACAAGAGATTCAAAGAAACTCTTGTTTCCCGACATGTGCCTAGAGCACCCACTATCCAAGTACCAAGTGTTAGAAGTAGTTGCCTTCAAGGCAATTTGGGCCACATAACAAAAGTATTCATCTCTTCTAATCCATCTAGGTGAAATATTTTCTTTCCTTGTGGTCTTAGAAACATTAGCTATAAATTTCCTAGAATCATACAAATTGTCTCTAGATTTCCTAGGAACATGCATATTGGCTCTAGCCCTATTTCTTTCAATTATGCTTTTAGCTCTACACATGTTAATATACTTGAAGCAATTTGGTATAATATAACCATCAACACCACAAAAATGACATGTGGGAATGAAGTAAGAAGTCATACCATCCCTTTGTGAGTACAAGAGGGCTTTCCCATGTCCTTGAGCTTGCCTTTGGTATTGGATTGGTTCTCTCCTCTTTTGTTGTTGAGTTATAGTAGATTGCTTCCTTGGTTGAGCTTGCATGGATTGCTTCTTGGCTTGGTGGTATTTGGGTTGAGGAAAGTTAGGTTGATAAGCTTTCATTGGTTGAGATTAAGTTTGAGCTTATACCCTTGATGTTGTCTTCATTCAGACACTTTTAGAGCACTGTCCTAGTTCAATCTTCTTCCTAGGATGTTGTGGGAGTGAAAACTATTTGATGTCCATGATCTTGACAAACACGATTTTGCTTGAGGATGAGGTCTCCCTGTCATCTTCATAACCAAGACCTTTCTTGTCACTTGGCCTCTTGCCAACTCCCAACATATGGTCAAGTTTCTTCGTGCTTGAAGTCATCTTAGCAATAATTTCTCTTGCTTCTTTAAGCTCATTTTCCATCAATGCCTCATTCCTCTTTGCTATCTTCACTTCTCCATTCAAGTGAGTTACTTCGGTTGATAGCTTGAGATTCTCTCTTTTTAGCCTCAAAATATCTTTCTTCATCTTCAATCTTAAGCTTTGAAAATGCTCAATAAAGCCTTCAATGTCCATGCCTTCTACGTTTCCATTTGTAGAATGAGATGTAAAGCTCTCATCACTTGAGTCATCTTCAACTTGTTTGTCACCCTCTTGGTCATCTATTGCTTCTTTACTCTTAAGAGATAATGTGAAGGCAATAAAGTTTGCCAATTGGTCTTCATCATTCGAGGATCCTCCTTCCTCTTCTAAGTCATCACTATCGCTCAAAGTGGCGGTCATTAACTTTCCTTTCTTCATTGTAAGAACCTCATTTTTATGATTGGCTTATTTCATGACAAACCACATTGGGGATTCAATTTGTGACAGTAGATTAAGCTTTCTCAAGACCTCAAGATTAAGAGCACTTCAAAGGTATATCACTTGCGCTTAACTCTTTGAAGAGAGTGAGTTGCTCACACACACACTCACTCACATACAAGTTTTATTCATCTTGATTTGGTGCTTAATTGCTTACATGTGTGCATTATTGCTCTATCTCTTCCTTGCTTGTTTTGTGGTTTTATTGGTCTTGCATTGTCCCTTGAAAATCAAGTTGGTATGCATTTTTTTCACATTTTCCGCAGGACAGTTCGTCTGGTCTCCTGCGAAGAAACCTCAAGTAGGCTTCAAGGGACAGCTCTTCGTCGCTCCTCCCGCGAAGAAACCATCAGTAGGTTTCACGGGACAGCTTTTCCTCGCTCCTCCCGTGACCTGTCCCACGAATGATGTGTTTTTTAAGGACATTTTCATATTTTCATTGTAGCTCGTTTTTCCACCTATATATATGTCATCTTCTTCCCCAATCAAACCTAGAGCTCTGAAATTTATTCCCTTAGTGAGAGAAAGTGACTCCAAGACTTGATTTTTACTCAACCAAACACAAACCCCATGTGCATCTAGCATCTTTCAAGCATCATCTACTCATGGGTCTTCATGCTTTCACATCCTTGTAAGTTGAACATGTCCTAGAACTTAATGGTTGCATATTTGTTCATCATTGCTTAGGATTAGCAATTACTTTGTTGATTAATTGCATGGTTCTTTGATTAAGCATGGTTTTTAGTATGTTTGTGTTTTTGTCTACTGGTTGAGATTGCCCATTGATTGATAGCTTAATTGATTAGGTAATTTATGCCTAAAAGCTAGGTCATAATATTCATGTGTGATTTATTGATAACTAGGTTAAGAAAATGTATTTTAAATCAACTAGTTAATGTTCATGAATATTTGATTGGGTTTGTATTGTGATAGCTTACATTTAGGACATATTTGCCCTCTAGCTAATTAGGACTCATTGATTGCATTTGTTAATTGCATTTAGTGTCCTTGCCATGTTTAATGACAACTTTTGTTGATTCGCTTGTGTTTGATGACTAGAGTTTAGAATTGCATATCTATATCTAGTTAGTTCTTTATGAGCATTCATATAGACATTTATCTAGGATTTGTGCTTATTGCCATCATATAATCTCTAGATAAGCATTTAGTGTTGCCTAGCATTAATTGCATTTTGAATATTCATATATTCACATAGGTTGTTTATCTCTTCTTGAGAGTTAAGTCTTGTGACTACAAGGTGTAGTGCACAAGCAAGTGAAGTCTTGCAACCAAGGTGTGGCTGGCAAGTAAAGTGATCTAGGATTCACTATAAAGGCTCGTTGGGTAATTTTGGTGGGTTAGTGACCAAGAATGGTGTGACTAGAGGTCAACTTAGGTTGTAAACATCATTACAATAGTGGATTTGAGGATTGGTATGTCTAGAAGGATAGCCCGTTATTTTTCCCTTGTTGAAGGGTTTCCACGTAAAAAATCAAGTGTCTTTTAATTTTAGCACCTAACCTATTCACCCCCCCCCCCCCCCCCCCCCCCCCCCCCCACCTCTCTAGGTTGTTAGACACAAGTTTGAGCTGTAAATTTCATTCTTGTTCTTTAAATTGCCCCAATCCGTGGAGATGTTTCAAAACCCTCCACATTCAAAACATTGGATCCCTTTTCTTGTGGGCTTGTCTTGACTCGGCTCAAGCTTCTTGAAGGGAGTCTTCTTCTTCATTTCCTTTCCTTTGGATCCAAACCCATTCTTTTCAAACTTGATGAACTTCTTGAATCTTTTCACCATGAGGGCCATCTCCTCATCTGTGCCATCCTCCTTTTTCTCTACTTTAGAGGTCTTCAAGGCTGTGCTCTTTTACGTCTTGGGAGGTGTAGGTGTGGGAGCCCATCTAGACTTAAAAACTAAAAGCCTTCTAATGACTTCACTTGGCTTCATGTTCTTGTAGTCACTATTCTCCTCAAGTGTAGTCACCATTGATTCAAACCTTGCCGGAAGTGACCTCATAATCTTTTGCTTGATTCTCCTATCCGAATATGGGTCACCTAGTTGATGGCTTTAATTGACGATGTCTATCAACTTCACTTGAAAGGCATTGAATCACTCATGCTCCTCAATCCTCATCTTCTCATATTGCATTTGTAAGACTTGGAGCTTGGAATACTTGACTACTTCGGTTCCTTCATGAGCCATTTATAGAATCTCTCATGCCTCATTTGCATTCCTAGTTGTTTGAATCAACTTGTATTGGTTGTCGTCCATGGCGCAGAGGATGGTATGCATTGCCTTGTTGTTCCACTTGGAAACTTCAAGTTCTTGTGAGCTCCATTGAGACTTGGGCTTGGAGACTTCACTTCCATCTTCGACGGTCATTGTTGGAAGAGTGTAGCCATCTTCAATTGCCATCCATGCATGTTCATCTATTTGGCAAAGATAGGATTCCATCTAGCCTTTCATGATACATAGTTCACCACATTGACCAAATGGGGTCTTATGCTTAAGGCTCCCTCATGTCCACCTCCGTTCCCACTCATAATGTTTGGGGTTTGTGAATGGGATGAGTGCAAATGAATTGCAACAAACAAAATGCAAGATGCAAGACACACAAAAAGCAAGGATCACCTAAGTATATCTAGGAACCCGCTCTGATACCAATTGAAAATATAACAAAGCGTGTGTCCAATAACCTAGAGGGTGCTGAATAGGTTATTTTGATTTATTACCAACTTTTTGATTTAAGCAATTTTAATAAAGCTACCCCATATTAACAATCAAACAATCCAAAGTAAAATGCAAAAAAAAAACAATAAGAACATAAGGATTGATTTACGTGAGAAACCCTCCAACTGGGCAAAACTCACAGACTATCTTTCTAGCCACACACGATCCTCAAATCCACTATTTGAATGAAAGTTTACAACCTAGGTTGACCGCTAGTCACACCATTCTTGGTCACTAACCCTTTCACTCTACCCAATGGACCTTTACTAGTGATTCTATACCAATTGTTTGTGCACTAATCCACTTAGTTACAAGGCTTAACACTCCATGAAGAAATTCAACAACCTATGTGAATATATGACAATATTCTAATATGCTATAAATGCTAGGCTACACTAAGTGCTTATCTATAGATTTAAGGATGTCAATAAGTGCAAATCGTAGATATCAATATCTAAATACAAATGCAAGAAGATTTAGCTAGAGGGCAAAATAGTCCTAAATGCTTGAAAAATACAAACACGGTTAATTTGCCTTAAGCTAACCTAGAGGGGGGTGAATAGGTTACTACACCTTTTTCACTTCCTTGAAACAAACAAAAGTTTGTCCCTCCAAGTAGCTTGTATCACACTTCAAAAGACAAGCACAAGCAATATTAATTTAATTAAAGATATAATTGTTCAAAAAACAAAGTCAATGTAAGCATTAACATGTATATGATACAAACTAAAATTGTTACTAGGCTTTTAATTCATAAAACCCCAAAATATACAAAGTTGATATAATATGATTATTAATTACAAAGATATCAACTAAGAAATATAACAACACATACACAATTATAAGGAGATAGGGATAGAGAGAATCAATACATGATTTTTACATGGTAAAACCTCCAAAGAGGAAACATCCACGGGTTGATTCAACAACCACCGGCAAACAACTTTCACTAGTAAGATAAAAAGATACAATCTCTCAAGTGACCACTTCACCTAGAAATCTACCCTTCAACCCTACACAATGAAAGAAATGACACCTTGCACAAATTGACGAATCACTTACCAAAATGTGACTTCCATGCTCAAATCAAAGAATCACTCTAAGAAATGAGACTTCCAATGCACAATCCAAAGAATCACTCTAAGGAATGTGACTTCCAATGCACAACTTGAAGAATCACTCTCCAAATGTGACTTCACATGCACAACTTGAAGATTCACTCTCCAAATGTGACTTCTAATGCACAACTTGAAGATTCACTCTCCAAATGTGACTTCCAATGCGACTTCTAATGCTCAATCCAAAGAATCACTCTAAGGAATGAGACTTCCAACCTTTTCACAAGGTATGTGATCTAAGTGAATGAAAATGATGCAAACACACACAAAATAATATATATGATCAATATATCCTACGGAAACTAGAATTGAATCAATATGCACATGTCACTTATATTCTAGCTTACAATCCTAAAAACAATGCAATCACACTCAATGATGCATGCACATATGAAATGTGTGGATTAGGCACATAACATGAAGAACTAGATTTTTATCAACAAAAGCTCAAAAGCTAATATTGTAACATGAACAATAAATCTAGAGTATGTGAAATACCTAACACATACACAAAACCTAGATTATGTTCAATCACATAAAAATGCTAAAATCAAATTGAATCTCTAGCAACATAATAGAGCTTAGATTCTCAAGATAATCATTTAAATTCAATCAAACCCTAAATCATCAATCATTTATGCTATTTCAATAAATCTTCAATTCAAATGACCTAGCATATGAAAAGACTATCAATCAACAAAATCATGTCAATAAACACACAAGATAGCCCTAGATTTTAAGTTAGCACAATACAACATCTCAAACATGTGAAAACATAGATTTAGAAAAAAAATCTAACTCAACATGTTGATCAATTGAAGATGATGTAGGGAAAAATTGCTTAAAACCACAGCGGAAGGCGAAAAAATAATTTTCGTATAGTTTAAAATTTTTCTAAAGATTTGAACCTTAACCCTTTAATTAATTAAACTCAAATATATGGTTAGAGTTAAATACCTCTTGTCGCGTGATCCGATTGACTTACGTCGATGGTAATCCGCAAGATCTTCAATCCTAGCACGTACGTGAATCACCTAGGAGCGTGGTCTCCCTTTTTCTTTGAATTGCTTACCTTAGAATGGATGTATGGAATTTCTGATCTTGATCTTCAATAGTAAAACACCAAGAGCCTAAAAAAATAGTTCCGGTCACTTTTGAATTCACAATCAATATGATTGAAACTCGCGTAACCCTAAATCGAAAGTGTGCACAAAACCTTTTGATGTTAAAGGCTTGTAAGTGCACTATCGAATGAGAACTTGTTTTCTTTTTCTCTCTTGGCCGAAAATCTATGTGTATAGAGTATGATTTTTTATTTTCAAAACAAACAAAAATCTCTCTCTATTTTGCTTCTTGGTGGCCGAAAATTCATAACCTTATATTTATAGGTTGGCCGAATTTTCTCCTTCACCAAGTAGGGTTGGCCGAATTCATTGAATAGGAAATCTAGGGTTGGTTAATTTCCTTACTTGAAAAGGAATTGTCCTTTTCCCTAATTCCTATCAATTCAAGAATCCTAACCCTTGTAGGACTAGTGGTGGCTGAATTCTTTGTATAATAAGGAGTGTATGTGGACTTAATCCTTACCACATTAGGACTCCTATCACTTAAAAGAATTTCAACCCTAATCCAACACTTCGTATTTAATTTACTGATCAGGAAAAGATTTTGATTTAAACTATTAATTAATTAAATAATTAATTAATTCCCATTTAATCAAAACAATAAAATAAAATAATATCTTGGGCTATTTTATTTAGCCTTGCTGCCCACACCATATATATATGGGCCCAATATTATTTTTCTTATTTTATTTAATCCATTAGACTTTAAATAAAAGCCCACATGTGAACTAGACTTATTCTTCCTAAAAGAAACAAGCCTACATGTCTCATTTTAATATATTAATATAATAGTGCAGCCCATTAAATAAATAATAGACATATTATATTCTTAATAAATTAAATGCAATTCTAGATAGACCCATAAATTGGTCCGGTAGAATATATCAAGTGATCCATGCAAGTATGTGTGGATTGTGGATCTTGGCGAGCTATCTAAATTTAAGTTTCAATAGACATAACCTAATCACAATCAACAAATAATTCACTTAGGTCCGATCTATTAATTTTAACTCATTCCACTAAAGGGCTAAAATTGAACTCTTAAATAAAGATAGAATAAGGAGATGTTTCTCATTCATACCCTAGACAATCTTATAGGAGATGGTGTATTCTCGTGAATAATATCAGTAATCCCCAAGAGCTCATAGACCGCCTATAGCTCTCCAAGTTAACATATTTCCTCATATGACCACATTTTGAACTTGGATATTTTGACTTGTCCAGAAGCCATGTCTTCAATAATCATTATTGAAAACTCAACGTTGAGATTTAATATCCAATACCTCAAAACATCCATATGATGATATTATACTCTCATTTAATAAATGGAGCCACGATGTCCATATCTATAAATGAAGTCCTCTACCGATTAACAAATGAATACCACCAAACTATCGAGGATAGACTATGCTATATAATCGTACTCATTGATAGCTCAAATGATAACACTTGCAACCATAAGTCCATCATTTATCACAAGATTTAGATAGACTCTCTGATTGTCCTGATAATGAAAAGACTTATATCTAGTGACGGTTCTAGATAAAGTATTTCATTGTGATCCAATTCAATGCACCCAGTGCACTTGATTCTTTTACTCAAAAACCTTTCGATGATTTTAGACTCATTATAACTCATTTGATCCCACTCAAATGCTAGTAAAAGAATTCTACAACTTTATCAAGATAGAGGTGCCCAACCTTTAACTTAAGTTGTGAACGTTATTAAAGACTAACTAAAGAATTGTGTCTACCTCATACATATCCGGATGTACAAACAATTCTTCATATCTCATAGTCTTTTGACCTTATGATTATTTACCTTGACAATTATAATTATAAATGCTATAAGATTTTACAGAATCAGAAATCACTTTATTTATATGAAAAGATTGTCAATTACAATATTACACTCTTGCTATTGAGCATAATCCTAACAATCTCCCACTTGCGCTATAGCAAATGGGTCATATCTCTCATTCCCATGTTCTCTAGGTGCCCATCAAAACTATTCTGAGGTAGAGCTTTTGTGAAGGGATCTGCTAGATTTTCTGCCGACGCGATTTTGGTAATCGTCACGTCTCCCCTATGAACAATCTCCCTTAAAAGATGATACTTTCTTTCAATGTGTTTTCCTCTCTTATGACTTCTTGGTTCTTTCGAATTAGCCACTGCTCTACTGTTGTCACAATAGATAGTGATCTGCTTATTCGCGCTAGGAACTACTTCTAAGTCAATCAAGAATTGGCGAAGCCAAACAGCCTCCTTGGCAGCTTCGCATGCAGCTACATACTTTGCTTCCATGGTGGAGTCATCAATACAAGATTGCTTGATACTTCTCCAAATGACTGCTCCTCCTCCAAGAGTAAACACAGATCCTGATGTGGATTTTCTAGAGTCAGAATCCGATTGGAAATCAGAATCTGTATACCCAACGGGGATTAAATTCCCTCCAGAGTATACAAGCATATTATCTTTCGTTCTCCTAAGATACTTGAAAATATGCTTGACTGCCGTCCAGTGATCAGGACCAGGTTTCGATTGAAACCTGCTAACTATGCCAACAGCAAAACAAATATCTGGTCTAGTACACAACATTGCATACATGAGACTTCCAACTGCCGAGGCATATGGAATTCTACTCATGAATTGCTCTTCATGCTCATTCTTAGGAACTTGTTCCTTAGAAAGTTTGATTTCATGCCTAAAAGGTAACATACCTTTCTTGGAATCTTGCATGGAAAACCTAGACAAGATTTTGTCTATGTATGAAGCTTGGGATAGTGCAATCGTTTTATTCTTTCTATCCCTTATTACTTGGATACCTAGAATAAAACTTGTTTCTCCTAAGTCCTTCATATCAAATTGTTTTGCTAACCATTCTTTTACTGATGTCAATACTCCCACATCGTTTCCAATGAGTAATATATCATCTACGTAAAGAATAAGGAAAAACAAATTTGTCACCTTTGATCCTTTTGTATACACAAGGTTCTTCAAGGTTCTGTAAAAATCTAAAACCTTTTACAGCTTGGTCGAACCTTATGTTCCAGGATCTGGATGCTTGCTTTAATCCATAAATTGATTTCTGCAACTTGCATACCTTTTCCATTTGGCCCTTTTCAATGAATCCTTCTGGTTGCATCATATAGATGCTTTCGTCAAGACTTCCATTAAGGAAAGCTGTCTTGACGTCCATTTGCCAAATCTCTAAATCTAAAGATGCTGCAATGGATAAGAGTATCCTAATGGATTTAAGCATGGCCACAGGAGAGAAGGTTTCCTCGTAATCGATACCTACTTTCTGTGTGTAACCTTTAGCTACCAATCTAGCTTTAAAAGTTTCCACCTTTCCATCCATACCTCTTTTCCTCTTGTATACCCACTTGCACCCAATGGGTTTTATCCCTTTAGGCAAGTCTACAAGGGACTAGACTTTGTTATCGAACATGGATTCAAACTTAGATTGCATTGCCTTTTGCCAATGGTGACAATCAACATCCTTCATCGCTTCCTTGTACGTGTAGGGATCATCGTCTTCAGGGAGATTCTCAACAGATTCTCCTAGACCGATGTATCTTTCAGGTTGGGTTCTAACCCTCCCACTACGACGAGAAATGGTAGGTTGTTGATATTGTGTTGGAGTGGAAATTACAATTGGGTTAGGTTGTGAAACCTCTTGTGGAATTGTATCTCCTGACATATCATTCAGGACAATTCTACTTTTGGGAACAAAACCATTCATATAGTCCTTTTCCAGAAATGTAGCATTTGTTGAAACAAACACTTTTAGATCTGAAGGACTATAGAAATAATATCCTTTAGTTCCTTTTGGATACCCCATAAATATGCATGTTTTCGAACGGGACTCCATCTTTTCGGTCTTTCCTTTTAACACATGTGCAGGACAACAAAATATCCTTATGTGTTGTAAACTAGGCTTTCGCCCAGTCCACAACTTATATGGTGTTCCAGGAACCGACTTTGATGGTACCACGTTTAGAATATATATTGCAGTTTGTAGAGCATATCCCCAAAAAGAAATAGGAAGTGTTGAATAACTCAACATAGACCTAACCATGTTCAAAAGAGTTCTATTTCTCCTTTCTGCTACCCCATTTTATTGAGGTGTACTTGGTGCAGAAAACTGAGAAACTATCCCATTATAAATAAGATATTGCTGAAACTCACCAGATAGATATTCTCCACCACGATCAGATCTCAAGATTTTTATACGTTTCTCAAGCTGATTTTCTACTTCCGCTTTGAATGCTTTGAACATGTCAAAAGCATCCGACTTATGTTTCATGAGATACACATAACCAAATCTTGAGTAATCATCTGTGAAGGTGATGAAGTACTCATATCCACCTTTAGCTTGAATGCTCATAGGACCACATACATCAGTGTGTATTAGTCCTAAACATTCAGTGGCTCTTGCACCTTTGGTATTGAATGGCCTTTTGGTCATTTTATCTTCCAAACAAGATTCACAAGTTGGTAGATCATCAACCTTTAAGTCACTTAAAGGTCTGTCACATACCAATTTTTTAATCCTATTAAGGTTAATGTGACCTAGGCATAAATGCCAAAGGTAGGTTTCATCTTTTGATAATTTTACTCTTTTATGATTAGGTTCCGTTATTTCTGTGTCTAACGAGTGAGAGATATTTCTATGCAAAAAGAATAAACCGTTTTCCAATGTACCTTTGAAAACAATTTTGTCATTCTTACTAATAATAAAAGCTTTATTAAAAGTAACCCAATATCCAAATTTATTTAAACAAGAAACTGAAATTAAATTCCTCTTGAATTGAGGTACATAATAAACGTCTATTAAATCTAAATGCCTACTAGAATCTATAATAACTCTAATATTTCCCACTGCACTTGCAGACACTAACGATCCGTTGCCCAAGCGCAAATTGATTTCGTTCTTATTCAGCCTTCTCCTTTCTTGGAACCCCTATAAGGAATAACAAACATGATTAGTGGCTCCAGAGTCTATGATCCAAGAATCTGTAGAATCTGCCAGAAAACATGTTTCAAGATAATTAATATTACCTTCTTCCTTCTTGTTCTGGGACTTTGGGCAATTTCTTTTCCAATGTCCCTTTTCACAACAAATGAAGCATTTCCCTTTGATCTTGGTTACTTTCGTGGTCTCCTTCTTGGTAGGCCCAAGTTGCTTTTTCTTCTGTTGTTTCTTGACCTTCTGACGGGTCTTAACATTAGCAACTTTACCAACCATATGAATCTCTTGACCTTTGCTTTTCACAAGGATCTTTTCAACGCTTTGAACATCTTGCATCAGGCCCTGCAAGGTGTATTCCTTTTTGTTCAAGGTGTAGTCCAACTTGAACTGATCAAAGGAATCTGATAGTGAGTTGACAACCATGTCAATTTTGGTCTCACCATCTATCTCTTGGCCATTTAATTCTGCAATATTTAGATGTGCTATGACTTTCATCATGTGATCATTCACAGCCTGTCCAGGTTTCATCCTAAGATTCATAAAAGCAGTCACTGCCTCTCTCTTAGTCGTCCTAGACCACATAGCAAACATTTCTTCCAGAGACATCATAATATCATCAGCAGACCCCATTCCTTCATGCTGCTGTTGCAACACGTCGGAGATAGTAGCCATAATGTAACATTTGGCCATATCATATAAGGTCTTCCACTGCTCATACTCGTCTCTTTGCAAAATACTTGATTCATTATTAGGAGCAGGTGGTTTAGGAGTAGTTAGAACAAACTTATGTTTTTCACTTTGCAGCAACAACCCAATTTTCCTTTTCCATGTGACATAATTATCTCCAGTTAAAGTGTTATCTTTCAGGATGTTCATAAGTGATGGGGTCATGATTTCTGAATAAAACAAAAGGCATATATAAGTAAATAATCATGATAAAGCACTTTCGAATATTTATCTTGAATTAATTAAATAACTCAATCGTGAAAAATTCAACGGTGATCCAACACCCATAAATGTTACGCCTCCTTCGGGAGTTCGCACCATTTACTAGTTGGACTAAGTCCCACATAATTGTTAACATAACAACCAGCGTTTTCAATTTTAGCCTTGCAATTTTATTAACAAGAACTCTCGGGAGGATATTAATAAAATTACATTGAGTGTGTTACCAAGATATCGACCCTCAATTTTCTCTCACGAAAATCCCTCCTCTGGGAGTAGATCTCGTTTGAGTCAATTGTCTAGTCTATCCTTGTAAGGAAGTATTTTGCTAAATTCCATTTATGGATGCCCCTCAGGGGGATTACCAATAAATAATAAAGCTCAACTAACCTTGGAGGCCATAGGTGTTCTAACACACCTTCTCCCACTCAATTATTTAAGGTGTGTGATAAAATTCCAAAGAATGATTTTACCAAGTTATCTAGATGCCAATTAGATACCTAAATCATTCAATGCATGTTATATCAAAAGAGATATATATGAGTAGCACTCCTATTCTATATGACATGTTATCATACAATAACAAATATTGTAATATTTATACATAGAAAATAAATAGCCGCAATTTTGGTCCATCCTAGAAAAGCATGTAAATTACAATTGTACGGAATACAAAAAACTCCTTTCTTGGCGAACAAGACTTCAAGCGACCATCACGCGCACGTAACTCGCGCGCCCGAAGATCACCAAGCAGCCCATGCGCACGCCTAGCCCATGCAAGGGCATGAGCTGCTGCATGGCCAGCCCATGCATGCGTTGCGCTCGCTGCTACACCGCAACAAGCACAGCTGCACGCTTGGTTGCGTGCGCGCTTGTTGTCTCAGTGCGCGAGGGTGCCAAGCTCGGTTCCGGATGCTCCAATTTCTTCAAATCTTCGAGTCTTCGAATCTTGAATATATTACAACTTATTTTATACAATAAAATACTGCAGAAATATATATATATATATATATATATTTTATTTACAAATAAAAAACTGCACTAAAAAAACTGCAGTATTTTTAATACATTAAAAAAAAACTACACTATTTTATATAACAAAAAAAGTTAAGCAACTATCAAGAAGGAACTTGTGACGATAATAGGCCACCCATCTTGTTACAATTCCGAAACAAAAATTACATGGAAAATCTAGGACCAAAATTGAGCAATAACAATTCACTTTATAACAACATATATAAATCCATACATTCCACATGTAATTATATATGCGAATATCTAGAGTGCCATCTATTTCTAAAACATGCATAATCAAAATAAAAAGAAATAGATTCACGTATATATATGTTAATTAATTAAGGGTACAACCAAGCTCTGATACCAATTGTAGGGAAACATTGCTTAAAACCGCAGCGGAAGGCGAAAAAATAATTTTCGTATAGTTTAAAATTTTTCTAAAGATTTGAACCTTAACCCTTTAATTAATTAAACTCAAATATACGGTTAGAGTTAAATACCTCTTGTCGCGTGATCTGATTGACTTACGTCGATGGTAATACGCAAGTATGTGTGGATTGTGGATTGTGGATCTTGGTGGGCTATCAAGTGCAATTCTAGATGGACCCATAAATTGGTCTGGTAGAATATATCAAGTGATCCATGCAAGTATGTGTGGATTGTGGATCTTGGCAGGCTATCTAAATTTAAGCTTCAATAGACATAACCTAATCACAATCAACAAATGATTCACTTAGGTCCGATCTATTAATTTTAACTCATTCCACTAAATGGCTAAAATTGAACTCTTAAATAAAGATAGAATAAGGAGATGTTTCTCATTCATACCCTAGACAATCTTATAGGAGATGGTGTTTCCTCGTGAATAATATCAGTAATCGCAAAGAGCTCATAGACCGCCTATAGCTCTCCAAGTTACCATATTTTCTCATATGACCACATTTTGAACTTGGATATTTTGACTTGTCCAGAAGCCATGTCTTCAATAATCATTATTGAAAACTCAACGTTGAGATTTAATATCCAATACCTCAAAACATCCATATGATGATATTATACTCTCATTTAATAAATGGAGCCACGATGTCCATATCTATAAATGAAGTCCTCTAACGATTAACAAATGAATACCACCAAACTATCGAGGATAGACTATGCTATATAATCGTACTCATTGATAGCTCAAATGATAACACTTGCAACCATAAGTCCATCATTTATCTCAGGATTTAGATAGACTCTCTGATTGTCCTGATAATGAAAAGACTTATATCTAGTGACGGTTCTAGATAAAGTATTTCATTGTGATCCAGTTCAATGCACCCAGTGCACTAGATTCTTTTACTCAAAAACCTTTCGATGATTTTAGACTCATCATAACTCATTTGATCCCACTCAAATGCTAGTAAAAGAATTCTACAACTTTATCAAGATAGAGGTGCCCAACCTTTAACTTAAGTTGTGAACGTTATTCAAGACTAACTAAAGAATTGTGTCTACCTCATACATATCCGAATGTACAAACAATTCTTCATATCTCATAGTCTTTTGACCTTATGATTATTTACCTTGACAATTATAATTATAAATGCTATAAGATTTTGCAGAATCAGAAATCACTTTATTTATATGAAAAGATTGTCAATTACAATATTACACTCTTGCTATTGAGCATAATCCTAACAATCTCCCACTTGCGCTATAGCAAATGTGTCATATCTCTTATTCCCATGTTCTCTAGGTGCCCATCAAAACTCTTCTGAGGTAGAGCCTTTGTGAAGGGATCTGCTAGATTTTCTGCCGACGCGATTTTGGTAATCGTCACGTCTCCCCTATGAACAATCTCCCTTAAAAGATGATACTTTCTTTCAATGTGTTTTCCTCTCTTATGACTTCTTGGTTCTTTCGAATTATCCACTGCTCCACTGTTGTCACAGTAGATAGTGATCTGCTTATTCGCACTAGGAACTACTTCTGAGTCAACCAAGAATTGGCGAAGCCAAACAGCCTCCTTGGCAGCTTCGCATGCAGCTACATACTCTGCTTCCATGGTGGAGTCAGCAATACAAGATTGCTTGATACTCCTCCAAATGACTGCTCCTCCTCCAAGAGTAAACACAGATCCTGATGTGGATTTTCTAGAGTCAGAATCCAATTGGAAATCAGAATCTGTATACCCAACAGGGATTAAATCCCCTCCAGAGTATACAAGCATATTATCTTTCGTTCTCCTAAGATACTTGAAAATATGCTTGACTGCCGTCCAGTGATCAGGACAAGGTTTCGATTGAAACCTGCTAACTATGCCAACAGCAAAACAAATATCTGGTCTAGTACACAGCATTGCATACATGAGACTTCAAACTGCCGAGGCATATGGAATTCTACTCATGAATTGCTCTTCATGCTCATTCTTAGGAACTTGTTCCTTAGAAAGTTTGATTCCATGCCTAAAAGGTAACATACCTTTCTTGGAATCTTGCATGGAAAACCTAGACAAGATTTTGTCTATGTATGAAGCTTGGGATAGTGCAATCGTTTTATTCTTTCTATCCCTTATTACTTGGATACCTAGAATAAAACTTACTTCTCCTAAGTCCTTCATATCAAATTGTTTTGCTAACCATTCTTTTACTGATGTCAATACTCCCATATCGTTTCCAATGAGTAATATATCATCTACGTAAAGAATAAGAAAAAACAAATTTGTCACCTTTGATCCTTTTGTATACACAAGGTTCTTCAAGGTTCTGTAAAAATCCAAAAACTTTTACAGCTTGGTCGAACCTTATGTTCCAGGATCTGGATGCTTGCTTTAATCCATAAATTGATTTCTACAACTTGCATACCTTTTCCATTTGGCCCTTTTCAGTGAATCCTTATGGTTGCATCATATAGATGCTTTCGTCAAGCCTTCCATTAAGGAAAGCTGTCTTGACGTCCATTTGCCAAATCTCTAAATCTAAAGATGCTGCAATGGATAAGAGTATCCTAATGGATTTAAGCATGGCCACAGGAGAGAAGGTTTCCTCATAATCGATACCTTCTTTCTGTGTGTAACCTTTAGCTACGAATCTAGCTTTAAGAGTTTCCACCTTTCCATCCATACCTCTTTTCCTCTTGTATACCCACTTGCACCCAATGGGTTTTATCCCTTTAGGCAAGTCTACAAGGGACCAGACTTTGTTATCGAACATGGATTCAATCTCAGATTGCATTGCCTTTTACCAATGGTGACAATCAACATCCTCTATCGCTTCCTTGTACGTGTAGGGATCATCGTCGTTAGGGAGATTGTCAACAGATTCTCCTAGACCGATGTATCTTTCAGGTTGGGTTCTAACCCTCCCACTACGACGAGGAATGGTAGGTTGTTGATTTTGTGTTGGAGTGGAAATTACAATTGGGTTAGGTTGTGAAACCTCTTGTGGAATTGTATCTCCTGACATATCATTCAAGACAATTCTACTTTTGGGAACAAATCCATTCATATAGTCCTGTTCCAGTAATGTAGCATTTGTTGAAACAAACACTTTTAGATCTGAAGGACTATAGAAATAATATCCTTTAGTTCCTTTTGGATACCCCACAAATATGCATGTTTCCGAACGGGACTCCATCTTTTCGGTCTTTCCTTTTAACACATGTGCATGATAATCAAATATCCTTATGTATTGTAAACTAGGCTTTCGCCCAGTCCACATCCCCAAAAAGAAATAGGAAGTGTTGAATAACTCAACATAGACCTAACCATGTTCAAAAGAGTTCTATTTCTCCTTTCTGCTACCCCATTTTGTTGATGTGTACCTGGTGCAGAAAACTGAGAAACTATCCCATTATCAATAAGATATTGCTGAAACTCACCAGATAGATATTCTCCACCACGATCAGATCTCAAGATTTTTATACGTTTCTCAAGCTGATTTTCTACTTCCGCTTTGAATGCTTTGAACAGGTCAAAAGCATTCGACTTATGTTTCATGAGATACACATAACCAAATCTTAAGTAATCATCTGTGAAGGTGATGAAGTACTCATATCCACCTTTAGCTTGAATGCTCATAGGACCACATACATCAGTGTGTATTAGTCCTAAACAATCAGTGGCTCTTGCACCTTTGGTATTGAATGGCCTTTTGGTCATTTTACCTTCCAAACAAGATTCACAAGTTGGTAGATCATCAACCTTTAAGTCACTTAAAGGTCCGTCACATACCAATCTTTTAATCCTATTAAGGTTAATGTGACCTAGGCATAAATGCCAAAGGTAGGTTTCATCTTTTGATAATTTTACTCTTTTATGATTAGGTTCCGTTATTTCTGTGTCTAACGAGTGAGAGATATTTCTATGCAAAAAGAATAGACCGTTTTCCAATGTACCTTTGAAAACAATTTTGTCATTCTTACTAATAATAAAAGCTTTATTAAAAGTAACCCAATATCCAAATTTATTTAAACAAGAAACTGAAATTAAATTCCTCTTGAATTGAGGTACATAATAAACGTCTATTAAATCTAAATGCCTACTAGAATCTATAATAACTCTAATATTTCCCACTGCACTTGCAGACACTAACGATCCGTTGCCCAAGCGCAAATTGATTTCGTTCTTATTCAGCCTTCTCCTTTCTTGGAACCCCTATAAGGAATAACAAACATGATTAGTGGCTCCAGAGTCTATGATCCAAGAATCTGTAGAATCTGCCAGAAAACATGTTTCAAGATAATTAATATTACCTTCTTCCTTCTTGTTCTGGGACTTTGGGCAATTTCTTTTCCAATGTCCCTTTTCACAACAAAGGAAGCATTTCCCTTTGATCTTGGTTACTTTCTTGGTCTCCTTCTTAGTAGGCCCAAGTTGCTTTTTCTTCTGTTGTTTCTTGACCTTCTGACGGGTCTTAACAGTAGCAAATTTACCAACCATATGAATCTCTTGACCTTTGCTTTTCACAAGGATCTTTTCAACGCTTTGAACATCTTGCATCAGGCCCTGCAAGGTGTATTTCTTTTTGTTCAAGGTGTAGTCCAACTTGAACTGATCAAAGGAATCTGATAGTGAGTTGACAACCATGTCAATTTTGGTCTCACCATCTATCTCAGCGCCATTTAATTCTGCAATATTTAGATGTGCTATGACTTTCATCATGTGATCTTTCATAGCTTGTCCAAGTTTCATCCTAAGATTCATAAAAGCAGTCACTGCCTCTCTCTTAGTCGTCCTAGACCTCATAGCAAACATTTCTTCTAGAGACATCATAATATCAGCAGCAGACCCCATTCCTTCTTGCTGCTGTTGCAACACGTAGGAGATAGTAGCCATAATGTAACATTTGGCCATATCATCTGAGGTCTTCCACTACTCATACTCATCTCTATGCAAAATACTTGATTCATTATTAGGAGCAGGTGGTTTAGGAGTAGTTAGAACAAACTTATGTTTTTTACTTTGCAGCAACAACCCAATTTTCCTTTTCCATGTGACATAATTATCTCAAGTTAAAGTATTATCCTTCAGGCATGATTTCTGAATAAAACAAAAGGTATATATAAGTAAATAATCATGATAAAGCACTTTCGAATATTTACCTTGAATTAATTAAATAACTCAATCGTGAAAAATTCAACGGTGATCCAACACCCATAAATGTTACGCCTCCTTCGGGAGTTCGCACCATTTACTAGTTGGACTAGGTCCCATATAATTGTTAACATAACAACCAGCGTTTTCAATTTTAGCCTTGCAATTTTATTAACAAGAACTCTCGGGAGGATATTAATAAAATTACATTGAGTGTGTTACCAAGATATCGACCCTCAATTTTCTCTCACGAAAATCCCTCCTCTGGGAGTAGATCTCGTTTGAGTCAACTGTCTAGTCTATCCTTGTAAGGAAGTATTTTGCTAAAATCCATTTATGGACGCCCCTCGGGGGGATTACCAATAAATAATAAAGCTCAAATAACCTTGGAGGCCATAGGTGTTCTAACACACCTTCTCCCACTCAATTATTTAAGGCGTGTGATTAAATTCCAAAGAATGATTTTACCAAGTTATCTAGATGCCAATTAGATACCTAAATCATTCAATGCATGTTATATCAAAAGAGATATTTTTGAGTGACACTCCTATTCTATATGACATGTTATCATACAATAACAAATATTGGAATATTTATACATAAAAATAAATAGCCACAATTTTGGTCCATCCTAGAAAAGCATGTAAATTACAATTGTACGGAATACAAAAAACTTCTTTCTTGGCGAACAAGACTTCAAGCGACCATCTCGCGCACGTAACTCGCGCGCCCGAAGATCACCAAGCAGCCCATGCGCATGCCTAGCCCATGCAAGGGCATGAGCTGCCGCATGGCCAGCCCATGCATGGGTTGCGCGCGCTGCTGCACCGCAACAAGCGCAGCTGCACGCTTGGTTGCGTGCGCGCTTGTTGTCTCGGTGCGCACGGGTGCCAAGCTCGGTTCTGGATGCTCCAATTTTCTCAAATCTTCGAGTCTTCGAATCTTGAATATATTACAACTTATTTTATACAATAAAATACTGCAGAAATATATATATATATATTTTATTTACAAATAAAAAACTGCACTAAAAAAACTGCAGTATTTTTAATACATTAAAAAAAACTGCACTATTTTATATAACAAAAAAAAAATTAAGCAACTATCAAGAAGGAACTTGTGACGATAATAGGCCACCCTTCTTGTTACAATTTCGAAACAAAAATTACATGGAAAATCTAGGACCAAAATTGAGCAATAACAATTCTCTTTATAACAACATATATAAATCCATACATTCCACATGTAATTATATATGCGAATATCTAAAGTGCCATCTCTTTCTAAAACATGCATAATCACAATAAAAAGAAATAGATTCACGTATATATACGTTAATTAATTAAGGGTACAACCAGGCTCTGATACCAATTGTAGGGAAAAATTGCTTAAAACCGTAGCGGAAGGCAAAAAAATAATTTTCGTATAGTTTAAAATTTTTCTAAAGATTTGAACCTTAACCCTTTAATTAATTAAACTCAAATATACGGTTAGAGTTATATACCTCTTGTCGCGTGATCCGATTGACTTACGTCGATGGTAATCCGCAAGATCTTCAATCCTAGCACGTACGTGAATCACCTAGGAGCATGGTCTCCCTTTTTCTTTGAATTGCTTACCTTAGAATGGATGTATGGAATTTCTTATCTTGATCTTCAATAGTAAAACACCAAGAGCCTAAAAAAATAGTTTCGGTCACTTTTGAATTCACAATCAATATGATTGAAACTCGCATAACCCTAAATCGAAAGTGTGCACAAAACCTTTTGATGTTAAAGGCTTGTAAGTGCACTATCGAATGAGAACTTATTTTCTTTTTCTCTCTTGGCCGAAAATCTATGTGTATAGAGTATGATTTTTTATTTTCAAAACAAACAAAAATCTCTCTCTATTTTGCTTCTTGGTGGCCGAAAATTCATAACCTTATATTTATAGGTTGGCCGAATTTTCTCCTTCACCAAGTAGGGTTGGCCGAATTCACTGAATAGGAAATCTAGGGTTGGTTAATTTCCTTACTTGAAAAGGAATTGTCCTTTTCCCTAATTCCTATCAATTCAAGAATCCTAACCCTTGTAGGACTAGTGGTGGCCGAATTCTTTGTATAATAAGGAGTGTATGTAGACTTAATCCTTACCACATTAGGACTCCTATCACTTAAAAGAATTCCAACCCTAATCCAACACATAGTATTTAATTTACTGATCAGGAAAAGATTTTGATTTAAACTATTATTTAATTAAATAATTAATTAATTCCCATTTAATCAAAACAATAAAATAAAATAATATCTTGGGCTATTTTATTTAGCCTTGCCGCCCACACCATATATATGGGCCCAATATTATTTTTCTTATTTTATTTAATCCATTAGACTTTAAATAAAAGCCCACATGTGAACCAGACTTATTCTTACTAAAAGAAACAAGCCTACATGTCTCATTTTAATATATTAATATAATAGTGCAGCCCATTAAATAAATAATAGACATATTATATTCTTAATATATTAAATGCAATTCTAGATGGACCCATAAATTGGTCCGGTAGAATATATCAAGTGATCCATGCAAGTATGTGTGGATTGTGGATCTTGGCGGGCTATCTAAATGTAAGCTTCAATAGACATAACCTAATCACAATCAACATATGATTCACTTAGGTCCGATCTATTAATTTTAACTCATTCCACTAAAGAGCTAAAATTGAACTCTTAAATAAAGATAGAATAAGGAGATGTTTCTCATTCATACCCTAGACAATCTTATATGAGATGGTGTATCCTCGTGAATAATATCAGTAATCGCCAAGAACTCATAGACCGCCTATAGCTCTCCAAGTTACCATATTTCCTCATATGACCACATTTTGAACATGGATATTTTGACTTGTCCAGAAGCCATGTCTTCAATAATCATTATTGAAAACTCAACTGTTGAGATTTAATATCCAATACCTCAAAACATCCATATGATGATATTATACTCTCATTTAATAAATGGAGCTATGATGTCCATATCTATAAATGAAGTCCTCTATCGATTAACAAATGAATACCACCAAACTATCGAGGATAGACTATGCTATATAATCGTACTCATTGATAGCTCAAATGATAACACTTGCAACCATAAGTCCATCATTTATCTCAGGATTTAGATAGACTCTCCGATTGTCCTGATAATGAAAAGACTTATATCTAGTGACGGTTCTAGATAAAGTATTTCATTATGATCCAGTTCAATGCACCCAGTGCACTAGATTCTTTTACTCGAAAACCTTTCGATGATTTTAGACTCATCATAACTCATTTAATCCCACTCAAATACTAGTAAAAGAATTCTACAACTTTATCAAGATAGAGGTGCCCAACCTTTAACTTAAGTTGTGAACGTTATTAAAGACTAACTAAAGAATTGTGTCTACCTCATACATATCCGGATGTACAAACAATTCTTCATATCTCATAGTCTTTTGACCTTATGATTATTTACCTTGACAATTATAATTATAAATGCTATAAGATTTTGCAGAATCAGAAATCACTTTATTTATATGAAAAGATTGTCAATTACAATATTACACTCTTGCTATTGAGCATAATCCTAACAGATGAAACTAGCTTAATTAGAGGTCATTTCTCTAATAAATGATTACACATCAAACATACATATATTCAAGAAGAAAACCCAAGGTGATTGAAGACTTAAAGATCAAGAACAAAATAGAAATCAATACCTTGAAGAAAAACTGTGTTGTCACGTTTTTGTAAGTGTAGCTACCAGAAACCTTGATCAAATGACTCCAAACCTTTATGGAAATGATAGAGGACTGATAGAAAAAGATTCTCAAACTAGAATCACTCAAAACATAGTTCGTATGAGTGAGTTATGGTGTTTGGAAGATGAGAAAGTTTGAGAGAAAATTCTGCACAATGTTTTTCAAAATTTTCTTCTTGTTCAAGATGAGAGGGAAAATGAATTATATAGGAGAGGGAAACAAAAGAAAGTTGAGGAGCCAATAAGGGGCTGCCAGCTCTGCTCCCCATGGAGGCGCGTGGCCTCAACTAGGGCAGAGTGTAGCTCTACCCGTGGAGGCCACGCTCCTTCATGAAGAGAGATGCAAGGCACCACTTGTTTGGCCTTTTAACTCCCCTCACACACTATTTTGTTCTTCCACCGTTCTCTGGCCTCCGAACTCCGATTTTGAATCTGTTTTCTGATTAGAAACCGGAAATTCTTCACGTACAAAAGATTTCAAGAAAACTTTCAAAACAAATATGGAATTCAACTTGAAAAATAAGGATGAAAACCATGTACGATAAAATCATGGAAAGTTTCTTAACCTCCTAATTTGAACTCGAAACTTATTACATGAGTAACTGAAACAACCAGAACTCAATAAGGAATTAAATAAGCTCAAAATCAAGTTCAATAACATTGAAACACAAACAAATAAACACAAAAACACACAAGTATGTCATTTCCTAGATGTAGTCCTAGAACATGCAATTTATGAAAATTGTCAACTTTAAATCTAATGCATGTGCATACATGTATAGTGTGTGTAATGTGTTATACCAAATTTTGCACAATGATGAAGTGACACATATGAATGCAATGTATGTGTGTGCCTAGGCGTTGCAAGAGGAAAGAGGTCTCGATATACCTTTTGTTAAGCAACTTAGCTTTGTTCCTCTTGTAACCACCACTTTGCTTGAATATTGTCCAATCTTCCTTGAAGCTTGATTATCCACAAATCCTAGACAACTAATCAATACAAAGCAAATGTTGTTTTGATATAGAATTATGCCAACACAAGACTCAAGAACCAAACAAGGCTAGCTACCAATGAACACATATTCTCAACCAACAAACAACAACTCAAGCATGTTATAAAGTCCATTAAACGCAAAGACATGCATTAAATATACATATGAGGCTAAACCTAGGCAAATAAGAACATAAAGAGATACAAAGTAATGCAATGGAGATTTAGGGCATGTTCAAATTACCTAGTCAACAAAAGCAAGAGGAGTCCATGATGAGATGATGCTTGGAAGATGCTAAATGCACATGGATTGGTGTTTGGTTAAGCAAAGGTTGGATCTTGCTAGACTCTCTCTATTGCAAAGACATTTTCTCTCTCTAGGTTTAATTTCTAGGAATCCCACACATAAATGGTGAAGAAGATGATGAATTTATATGAGGAAAAAGGAAACCATGTGAAAAGATAAAAATGCCCTAAAAACAGCGTCCTCCGCGGGACGTTCCGCAGAATGACCCGCGGAGACTTGTCCAGCAAAAACTACTGAGAAGGAATTTGCAGGATGTTCCGAGGGACAATTCGTGGAGACTTTTCCAGTGGAAACGTCTGGACAAAAATTCACAGGAGAGCTCGCGAGAGGGGAGACGCAGAGATGTCCCATGGAACCTACTGGAGGTTTCTCCACGGGAGGCCGAGACGAATTGTCCCGCAGAGGATGCACAAAATGCATACCAACATGATTTTTCAAGGGACAATGCAAGACCAATAAAACAATAAAACAAGCAAGGAAGAGATAGAGTAATAATGCACACATGTAAGCAATTAAGCATTAATGCTAGATGAATGAAACATGCATGAGAGTATTTATGTGTGTGTGTGTGTGTGCACCTAAATCTCTTCAAAGAGTTAAGCACAAGTGATATACCTTTGAAGTGTGCTCTTGATCTTGAGGTCTTGAGAATGCTTAATCTACCCATACAAATTGCCCATGTGTGGTTTGTCAAACGAAATAGGCCAATAAGTAAACGAGGAACTTAAAGATATAATATCAGGAAACAAAATAACCTAACCCTAATAGAGAGAGAGAGAGAGAGAGAGAGCGGCAATCCAAAGAGAAAAAGAGAAAAAAATAAATTTTCTTTTTGCTTTATTTGCCGAACCCTAGAAAGAAAGACAAGGAATTGTCTTCTTCATCTCTATAGCCTCCATCTAGTACTCCCGGAATCCATAAAGTGCCAACACATAGTTGCTAGATCGCGGGTCATAGCTCGAAATGCTTTGTGGTGACGGATCAAAAAGAAACAAAGGAGAAAACAAAAAGGTATTCTTGAATCCCTTCTTATATACGTGTATATGTTAAAAACGTCCAAGATAAAATTTTAAAACCTTAATTTTTCAGTTGCGTCGATTTTATGAAAATTGATCTTGCCAAAATTGTTATATATTGTGGTCCTCTTATCCTTATCCTTTTTCTAATTTTTTAGTGTTTTTATGTGTGTCTTTATGGCTCTTTTGTTGCAATTGCAGGCATTAGATGAAAATCAGGAATCGGAATCCAAGAGGGACAAATTGGTGCAAAAAAGGAATTTTTGAAGGCCTTAGTGCAGGGGTACCTCCGTGCACCGAAAGATGGAATTATGAGAAAACCTCAGTGCACGGGTACTGCATGGATACCTTACCCGTGCTAGACCCGTGCACTTGTCCAACCAAGGAGCAGACCAGGCAGGGAGACCTCACAACACGGGTACTACACGGGTACCTTACCCGTGAACTACCAGTGCACATTGCCTAGACCAGAAAGCAAGAAGAATACTGCACGAGTGCCTTACCTGTGCACTACGTGCGTCAGGTGCAGCCACGTCAGCAAAATTAGACCTATTTCAGGGAAACTATATATAGAATCTTATGTTAGGTCAGCCACACGCCCATACACCATTTTACATCACATTTTCTCTCTCTAGATCTAAAAACCATTCTCTCCCAAATCATCCAAAACTCATACATCATCTTCATCAATTTGCTACTCAAGAAGGACATTGGAGGTGGATTCAAGCTTGAAGAAAGAAGGTCTCACATGGTTATTTCTATTTCTCTCATTTTTTTTATTTTCTTACATTTATCATTAGTAGCTAAACCCAAATTTAGGGTTGATGTAATTAATTCATAGATTGTGGGATTTCCACCATTTTGATTTGATTAATATAATTCCATTCAATTTGCTTAATTGTGTTTAATTATCTCTTGAATTAAGTAGGCATTCCAACTCTTGATTCTCGTGGATTAATTGAACTTATTAGAGTAACTAATCTTTAATTGAAATCTTTGTGAAAGTGGGTAGGCACTCCAACTCCCATTTAACTTAGTGGTTGAATTTGCTCTTAAATGTATTTAATACTCACTTTGGGTTGGGTAGGCACTCCAACTTCTAACTCATTGTAGAGATTGAATTGTTATTTCTTTATGAGCCAAGTAGGCACTTCAACTCTTGGTTTACATTAGACACCAATTTACAAAATTTAACCATCTACACCCAAGGTGTTTAACCAAGCTCAATTGAATCGGAAGGGGTATGTTGTGAGCACTCCAATCCGACATATTCTGGCTAGGTAAAAGGGGTGGATTGTGAGCAATCCAATCCAAGCCACCCCGGCTACCTTATATCTATCCGAAGCAAAAGTGAAAAGAGGTGGATTGTGAGCACTTCAATCTAAGCCATCCTGGAAACTATAACTAGGAAGATAAGCCCTATATCTAAATCGAATTGGTCTTCAGAAGCGTTACTCCCACTATTTGTGTCTATATTGCATCGACTCCCATATCTCTCATCATACACTTTTCACACACATTTTCATTATCTTAAGTTTTGTTTAGTTTCTTTAGTTTATTAGTAGTTGCATTTTCGTTTAGTTCCTATCATCAATCATTTCAAATTACTTTTATTGCATTTTGCTTTTATTGCATATATTACTAGAGTACAGATTTGATCATAACTATATCTCGATCTCTATGGATAATACCCTAACTTGCCATAGTACTTATTTAATACATTTGAGTGCATAGTTGCGGTTTTATAAATTTTGTTTTGATATTGCATATACGATAGATGCGTGTCAAAAATGGCACCGTTGTAGGGGACCGGCGTTTATAGTTGTGATTAGGTTTAGCTTTAATAGTTGATTTTAGTTTCTTTTGTTCTTTTTTTGCTTCTGTTGGTATTTTTTTCTTTTTGTTTTAGGAATTATGGATTATTTTTGGCAAGATTCAAGCCCACGATTAGAGATGTATGACTACTCATATGATCAAGAATGGGGAAATGGCCCGGAATTTCAAGAGAATGATTATGAGATCGGGGCCCTTTTGTTTGAAGAACAAGTGAGGAATTCAGTGGAATGTGACAATCGGATAGGTGAAGAGTTTGAAGAATCCTGGCAAACCCTACAACAATTGCATGAAGAGTGTTTTCATTACCAAGAGTGTGGTGATGCTTTTCAAATAGATATTGACTCTCTTGAAGAACAAATGAGAAGTTTTGTGCAGTTAACACAACAAACAACACAATAATTTCAAGACTTTGAGGAAAGAACAAGGGAGAATTTAAGTGTAAACATTGGGGAGAATGAAAGAAGAATGAATGGGATAGATGTTTCCATTCGGAGCATTGAAAAACATATAGGGCAGTTGGCGAAAATTTTGAGAGAAAAGGAGAAAGGCAAATTTCCTAGCCAACCTGAACAAGCGAATACAGTTCTCATAAGTGGACGTATACTGGGGGATGGAAACAAAGAGAGAACTGTAGAAGAAATGGAAAGAACACAGGAAGAAGACAAAGGTGAAAGAAAGGTAGAAGATGAAGACAAGGATGAAGTGACTCAACCGGAACTGAGGCCACAACTCCACAAATCACCTAACCCCTGCACTTCACATATACCTTTTCCTAGGTGGTTGAAGAATTCCAAGATGGAGAAATCTTTCCAAGACATCTATGACATTTAATCTAAGGTGAATGTCAATTTGCCTTTGTTTGATGGAATCCAAAGAATGTATGCTTAGAGGAAGTTCTTCAAAGAGTTAAGTAAAGATAAGGAGAGATTTAGGCCAAAGCAGCAGGAATGGTTGAATGTGAATGTTAGTGCAGTGATTCAAAAGACTTTGCCTCTTAAAATGAAGAACATAGAGAGTTTCGTCATTGACATCAACATAGGATGGGCCAACTAGGAGAGAGCAATGCTAGACTCTAGGGCGAGTATTAACCTCATGCCATTTTTTTTTTCTATCGGAAGTTAGGCCTAACGGACCTCAAGCCTACTACCATGTCACTTTTTCTTGCAGATTCATCCTCAAGAAGTCTGAAGGGTATAATGGAAGATGTCTTGATTCAAGTCAAGAAATTGATAATTCCAGCGGATTTTGTAGTTATCGACATGGATGAAGGAATAAATGAAAATGATGTGAAACTTCTACTCGGGCGTCCGTTCATGGCTACAACGCGGGTTGTGATAGATATGGACGAAGGAAAGCCTAAAATGAAAGTTTTGGACGAAACAGTCGAGTTCAATATTTTTGACTATATAACCTACCCAGTTGGATCAGATGACTGCCACAAGGTGAACATGCTGGAAGATGGATTAGATGAGGCAGTGGAATAAGGGTTTGGAAGAACTGAGAGTGATAAAGACATGAGCCTAGGAAACGAGGATGCGGGCTCAGAACAGGTTATAGGAGATCTGGGAAATACTTTGGACAACTTGAAAAGAGAAGACACAGAGGCACAAGGACAAAAGTCCTAGGAGTTAGAACTTAAACCATTTCCATCTGACCTGAAATATGTGTATCTTGATGAGTAGAACAGAAGTCCGGTGATCATTTCTGCAGGTTTAGATGAATCTCAAGATAGTAGGTTACTTGAGGTGTTGAGAGAGCATAGAGAGGCAATATGATAGACTATAGAATATATCAAGGGAATTAGCCTTACCGTCTACATGCACAGGATTCTGTTGGAAGAAGACACTAAACCAACTAGGGAGGCTCAAAGAAGACTCAACCCAAGTATGCAAGAGGTTGTCAAGAAAAAGATCTTGAAGCTATGGAATGCTGGGATCATATACCCGATATTAGATAGTCGATGGGTCAGTCCAATCCACGTTGTACCGAAGAAATCTGGTATTACATTAGTGGAGAATAAGAAGAATGAGCTAGTGGCTAAAAGGCTTCAAACTGGGTGGCGTGTGTGCATATATTATAGGAAATTGAACACATCAACCAAAAAATACCATTTTCCACTACCCTTCATTGATCAGATGTTAGAGCACTTGGCCGTGCACAGTTTTTATTACTTTCTGGATGGGTACTTGGGGTACAATCAAATAGCAATAGCTCTAGAGAATCAAGAGAAGAAGATCTTTACATGTCCATTTGGAACTTTTGCTTATAGGAGAATGTCTTTCAGACTTTGTAATGCCCTAGAGACTTTCCAGAGGTACATGACTTCGATTTTTTTAGACATGATAGGGGAGATCATAGAAGTCTTTATAGATGACTTCTCAGTTTTTGGGGATTCTTTCAGTCTATGCCTACATAACCTGTCCTCGGTTCTGAAAAGGTGCAAATAAAAAAGCTTGGTGTTAAATTGGGAAAAATGCCACTTCATGGTGCAATAAGGGATTATTTTGGGGCATATCATCTCCAGTAGGGGAATTGAGGTAGATAAGGTGGAGGTTAATAAGATCAAGAGTCTACCTCCACCTTGGTCTGTTAAGGACATCAAGTCCTTCCTAGGTCATGTAGGCTTCTACAGAAGATTCATCAGAGATTTCTCAAAAATTTCCAGACTACTATGTGAGCTCCTACAGAAAGATAGGGAATTTGAATTCGATGATAAGTGCTTGGCAGTATTTGAATCATTGAAATTGGCCCTGACCTCAGCACCAGTGATGGCACCACCAAAGTGGGAACTACCATTTGAGTTGATGTGCGATGCGTCGGATTAAGCAATAGGTGCAGCTCTGGGACAGAGGGTTGACAAGGTCTCCCATGTGATATACTACGCATCACGGACCTTGAATGATGCCCAGCTAAATTACTCTAAAACAGAGAAGGAATTACTTGCAGTAGTGTTCGCACTTGAAAAATTCTGACAATACTTGGTGGGGGCCAAGGTGGTAGTGTATTCAGATCACCCAGCTCTCAGATATTTGTTATAGAAGAAGCATGTTAAACCCATATTGGTCAGATGGGTCCTGTTGCTACAGAAATTAAATTTAGAGATCAGAGATAAAAAGGGTTGTGAGAATGTGGTAACAGACCATCTTAGCATACTGGTTCATGAATGTCCATCAGGAGAGGAGAAGGTCCTATTGAAAGAGAGTTTCCTAGATGAGCTGTTATGGGTAGTACACAGTGAGGAGCCTTAGTACGCCGATTTAGCTAACTACTTGACCCACTGAGTTTTCCTACCAGAGTTAGATTCACAAGGAAGGAAACGGTTCGTAGCTAGGGCAAGGAAGTTTTTCCAGGATGAACCATATATGTTTAAACATGGCCCAGATCAAGTAATTCGAAGGTGTGTACCGGAATCAGAACATGGGGATATTCTTAGATTTTGTCACGAGTTGCAGTGCGTGGTCCATTTTGGTGCAAGGAAGACCGCATTTAAGGTGCTTCAGTCAGGATTCTATTGGGAGTCCTTGTTTATAGATGATTTTCAATTGTGTGCAGCATGTGATAGGTGCCAGTGCACCAGAAACATTGGGAAGAGAAATGAAATGCAACAGGGGGATCTTAGTTGTGGAATTATTTGATACCTGGGGGATTGACTTCATGGGACCATTCCCACCATCTCTTGGGAATAATTACATTCCGGTAGCAGTTGACTATGTCTCAAAATGGGTGGAAGCAATTGCCACAAGGACAAACGATAGTGGAGTGGTCGTGAAATTCTTGAAAAACAACATCTTGGCAAGATTCCATATTCCTATGGCCATTATCAGTGACGGAGGAAGTCATTTTTGAAACAGAACATTTGGCAACCTCTTGAAGAAATATGGAGTTCACCACAAGGTGGCCATACTTTACCATCCTCAAACATCTGGCCAAGTGGAAGTAAGTAACATACATGTTAAACAGATCCTGGAAGGAAAGAATAGGCATTGAAGCTAGATGATGCATTGTAGGCCTACAAGACTGCTTACAAAACACCAATTGGTATAAGCCCATATAAAATTATTTTGGTAAAGCATTTCACCTACCCGTTGAGCTGGAGCATCGTGCTTATTAGGCAATCAAGAAGCTGAATTTTGATTTATATTCAGCAGGAAATAAGAGGAAGCTATAGTTGTATGAGCTTGAAGAATTATGCAATGATGCATATGAGTGTGCTAGACTCTACAAGGATAGAACAAAGATAATCCATGACAAAGCATTGTGTAGGAAAGAGTTTCACCCCAGAATGCAAGTACTTCTTCATGAGTCAAGGCTGAAGCCATTTCCGGGGAAGCTGAGATCGAGATGGCGAGGACCCCTAAAAGTAATTCAAGTTCTAAAACATGGAGCCATAAAGGTTGAAGATAAGGAAGGTCGAAGCTTCAAGGTGAATGGACATCATTTGAAGCCTTACTGGGGAAGTGAAATGCAATTGCCCCCAATACAAATGGTGGATTTGGAAGATGTTTAGTGTGCATACAACATCTTGCCAAGACAATAAATAAGGCGCTTATGGGAGGCAACCCATCGAGGTTTATTCATTCTATCTTTGTTTGTTTTTTGATATTATAATAATTTGGTGGACAGTTTTGGGGATATTTATGGATGATATTTGTTTGAGGGATATTTTTATTGAGATATATTTGTGTGGTTGTTAACCTTTGTTGTTAGAAATTGTGCTTTGAGGATAAGTTCTTTATCTTTTGGAGTAGACACACCAACAACTTGCGAGTCTCGGAGGGACAAGCAAGCCAATAGTGCTCATAAAACCGGCGAGATCCTGATCAATTTGAGATTACAAAAAGTGACCACCTCGGTTTCATCTTTTCTTCTCAAACTCATGAACTGTATTTTTCTCTATTTTTGTTTATAGACATTTGTGGATAATTGGTGAAAGTGGATAAACGTATGGCATATAATTTTGAGTTGAATGTGTGGATAGTTGTGAATGAATGAAATTTTGGTTTCTAAGTTTTGATTTTATTGATTGATTCATTTTTTATTTGATGAGCCGGGGGCTTTTGAGGATAATGCACATGAAGTTACTAGTTTTCTTTTCATATAGCCCAACTTGGTTTGGGGTTTTTTGAATTCATGCATATACTTGTACAGGAATGAGTATATAGTACAAATCGGTTTGGGGGTCATTGATCTCATTCCGACAATTTGCGAATGAATGCTTGATGTGGTTAAATTTTGAACTTAATTGCCATATTTACTTGAATGCCTTATCTTATGATGAGCCTATTTATGAGTATTTTACTTTGTTGAGCATTGATTGCACGTGATTAGTGCCTAGGTTTTTGTATTTTGAGTCAACTTAGGTGCGCGCCGCTAGGCCGGACTCTATTGTCTTCAACATTGAGGACAATGTTGGGTTTTGGTTTGAGGGTGTAGACGCCTTTGTTGAGTCATCTTTTTAGTTGTTTTGAGTCATTTTTGTTAACTTTTAGGTAAAACAATTCCAATTTGTCGCAATGGCCAAATTTTTTGAGCTTTAACTAGCTTGGATGTGATGCCTTGAGCGTGTGCTTTTGGCGAGTTTATGAATGTATTTTGAGCTTGTGTAGTAAATCGTTGTCATTCTTGGGTCTTGCTTGCATATCATGGGCTAGTCCCATCCTTTTTGTGTTTAATTTGAGGGGACTCGGTGCTCTTGCACTTTGTTCTAATAGTGGGGACCACCATTGAGTTCACAAACACAAGCCTTTTAAAAAGCGCATTGAGTGTACAATTTCTTCTATTCTTAAACAGTTTTCTCGTCATATGCGTCACATGCAATAGAACATACATTCATCATACATATATTGTGGATTGCTTGTCGGATGCATTCATTCTCTTAATAGACTAATTATGGAGATGATTCTAGGCAGCGTGTGTACATTTAACTACTAAAATTAGCATAAACACATTCCTAATCCCTAGTTGTGTGCTCCAATGCCAATTTTGCGGTCAAACACTTACCTTTCATTTGAAGCCACACTAAACCATATAGCCATAGACCAAACACAAACCAACCCTTAAATTGCCAATCATGTGGGGTGTGTGTGTGTTGTGTGTGTGGTGTATGAAAGTGTAAGCTCTAATGTTGAAATAGTATGTACTTAGGCAACTATGTAAATTGTGCAAGAAACATGCTCAACTTGTAAAAGTGCCAAAAATTGCACTTAGAGCCGAAGTGTCAAATTGTCAAATGTTATTGTGCAAAAAAGAAAAAAAAGGCAAAAGCAAAAAAGAAAAGAAAAATCAATGCAAAAGAAAATAAGAAAAAGAAAAAGCCTTTAAAGTAATTGTAAATTAAAGGACTCATAATGTGAAGTATAAAAATTTGTAGAACAAATGTGTATGTAAGTTTATGCCTAGTCGCTAGAATGTTATTGGTGTTTAATAATGCTTTTTGTATGGGGTGTGTGAGTATGTTTAAGCATAATTGGTATCTTTGAACTCATATTTTCCTATTTCTTGGTTCACCACATCTAACCCCATGGCCCCGTTACAGCCTAAGGGAAACTCTTATTTGATCTATGATATGTCTTGATTGGGAATGTTTGTTGATGCTTGATCTTCCACGTTCATGGCATAGTGAATCTTTCTTAGGCTAGTTCACAGACAAATTAGCGGTCTTTCATTGATAAACGTATGCAATGCATTAGAGTCCTATGCATAAATTCTATCTTTGCATACCTTGCATGAGCTTGAACTTAAGACTCAAAGTGGAAAAATAAGAGTGAATCCAAGTGAGAATTAGAGTTGAAGCGAATTATGCTCAAGGTGTGGGAGTTAGTAGTTCCTGATATGATAGCACTCTTAGGTGTGAGATTCATGATAGTGCGAGTTTCCCTATAGTGCCTTCGAGTTGTTTTAGAACATGGTGCATACGTCTACTTCTCTCTATCACATATCCTTGCATTGCATCATCGGTTGGTCATGCGTCTTGTTGAATTATTTTGTTTTGAGTCTAGGAAAATTTTTAGATTGTGTAAGTTCTTTTTGTCATTGTTTTATTTGTGTCGTTTTAAGGTTTGGGGGTATTTGGTCAAGCCAAAATTGTTATATTATTTGGCCTTCTTATCCTTATCCTTTGTCTCGATTTTGAGTGTTTTTATGTACGTCTTATGGCTCTTTTGTTGCAATTGCAGGCATTAGGTAAAAATCAAGAATCGAAATTGAAGAGGGACAAATTGGTGCAAAAAGGGAATTTTTGAAGGCCTTAGTGCATGTGTACCTTACCTGTGCACTACCCCGTGCACAACCCATGCACCAAAGGATGGAATTCAGAGAATACCTCAGTGTACGGGTACTACATGGATACCATACCCGTGCTAGACCCGTGCACTTGTCCAACCAAGGAGCAAACCAGGCAGGGAGACCTCACAACACGGGTACTACACGGGTACCTTACCCGTGAACTACCCGTGCACATTGCCTAGACCAGAAAGCAAGAAGAATACTGCACGAGTACCTTACCTGTGCACTACGTGCGTCAGGTGCAGCCACGTCAGCAAAATTAGACCTATTTCAGGGAAACTATATATAGAATCTTATGTTAGGTCAGCCACACGCCCATACACCATTTTACATCACATTTTCTCTCTCTAGATCTAAAAACCATTCTCTCCTAAATCATCTAAAACTCATACATCATCTTCATCAATTTGCTGCTCAAGAAGGACATTGAAGGTGGATTCAAACTTGAAGAAAGAAGGTCTCACATGGGTCCTTTCTATTTCTCTCATTTTTGTTATTTTCTTACATTTGTCATGAGTAGCTAAACTGAAATTGGGGGTTGATGTAATTAATTCATAGATTGTGGGATTTCCACCATTTTGATTTGGTTAATATAGTTCCATTCAATTTGCTTAATTGTGTTTAATTATCTCTTGAATTAAGCAGGCATTCCAACTCTTAATTCTTGTGGATTAATTGAACTTATTAGAGTAACTAATCTTTAATTGAAATCTTTGTGAAAATGGGTAGGCACTCCAACTCCCATTTAACTTAGTGGTTGAATTTGCTCTTAAATGCATTTAATACTCACTTTGGGTTGGGTAGGCACTCCAACTCCTAACTCATTGTAGAGATTGAATTGTGGTTTCTTTGTGAGCCAAGTATGCACTTCAACTCTTTGTTTACATTAGATACCAATTTATATTTTTAACCATCTACACCTTAGGTGTTTAACCAAGCTCAATTGAATTGGAAGGAGTATGTTGTGAGCACTCCAATCCGACATATTCCGGCTAGGTAAAAGGGTTGGATTGTGAGCACTCCAATTCAAGCCATCCCGGAAACTCTAGCTAGTAAGATAAGCCCTATATCTAAATCGAATCGGTCTTCATGAGCGGAGTTCCCATTATTTGTGTCTATATTGCATCGACTTCCATATCTCTCATCATACACTTTTCACACACATTTTCACTATCTTAGGTTTTGTTTAGTTTCTTTAGTTTAATAGTAGTTGCATTTTTGTGTAGTTCTTACCATCAATCATTTCAAATTACTTTTATTGCACTTTGCTTTTATTGCATTTATTACTAGAGTAAAGATTTGGTCATAGCTATATCTTGATCTCTGTAGACGATACCCTAACTTGCCATAGTACTTGTTTAATACATTTGAATACATAGTTGTGGTTTTATAAATTTTGTTTTGATATTGTATATACGACAGATGCGTGTCAAAAATCATAACTCTGTATTTTTAATCTTCGGGACCATCACTTTAGTTATACAAAGTAATGGAACACGATGTATTTGAACCCAGAATGCCACCTTGTTAAATGCCATTCTTTGAATATCGCACTTACCCTCTGGTTCCTCAATCACCAACAGTGCCTTATCGAACGTCAAGGGTCCCCCCTAGAGAACCAGATTCTGATCCTCAGCAGTACTAAACGTAAAGGAAAACATAAAGGAAAACGAATTCCCCGAGCAACTTCAATTTTGACTTTCTCAACAGTCCGCCAAAACATGGGCATTAGGTGGATAAACGCATCTCGATTCACCATTTTATCAGACAAGATTCATCCAACTAAACGAAGCACCAATCGCTTTTCACTGTCCTCCTTCAGACCACCCTACAAATGCATCAATGGCCCGTCATTCTCCTTAAGTGTTAAAGCCTCACAGAGCTTCGCAACTTCATACACATTCATTGTACGAAACCCATCAACACTCCTAATAAGCGAACACACCAAGGATCCACCAACTACTTTCACTGAAGGCTCCCTAATTTTTAGGAAAAACCAGAGGGTTCTAAGAGAAAGAACTTGTCAAAATCATTTTCAGTCAATTAATTGCTTTTGTTTGCCTATAAATTGTTTTTATGTTCTTTTCATGCAATTATTCACTAGTATATTTCGGGTTCCGCCAAAACTGGGCCTGTGAAAAATATTTGTTTTTGCCGTCACAGTAAGTAAAGGGTCGTTTGTTTTTTTGTCTGAAGACTGAATTGTCCTGAATTTTTCTGAAGACTGAATAGGACTGAAATCTGAACTTAAATGACATATTTGTTTTTTTTTTTTTTTCCTCACTGTATTGTCAACATGTTTATTTTTTAAAAGTAAAATTGTCTAAAACCAAGTAATTTTACATTTATACCCACGGTAAACAATTATACATATAATATGGAATAAAAACAATCTAAAAATAATAATTATATATGAACTCATATGATCATGATCTTTTTCTTTAATTATAAATATACTTCATTTTTATTAAGAAAAGAAAGTTTTTTTTTTCAAAAAATAAAATGGACAGCAGGAAAACTCATACAAAAGACTCTAAAAAATTAATATATAAATACATCACTCTAATATTATAATAAATTATTGATATTAAACACCAATATGAAAAGTGATTAGGGTTCTTTTTTTATTTTTAAAGCTATTTAAAATAAACAATATATTAAAATAAAGATTTTTGTACCATATATAATTATGATGAAATTGGAAATATATTATAAAAATGAGATAGTATCGGAAGAAAAGATTTTTGATTGCATTTAATGCAATTCAGTGATTTGCAATTAAGTGAAAAGTCAAGATTTTTTACTTTTTATTTTAAGTTGTTTTTTGGCATTTTTAAGTTGTTTTACCACTTATAAAAACAAACAAAACAACTAAATAATTATGATTCAGACCCATTAAGTTTTAAGTGGAAAAAACAAACGAGCTCTAAGTTTTTTTGTTGTTGTGATTTTATGTTCAATCCTTTTTTTGCCAGTTTTGTTGTTGTTGTTGTTTTGATACGTAGAGTTCATTTTCATTTTATGGTATTTTTGTTTCAATCAATTAATTGTTGTTGTTGTTTTTTTTTTCAATGGCGTTATGCTATGTCGATGGAAGTTATTGAATTAGCTTAAGATGCTCTATTTGTGATTCTAAGCATTGGAATATTTTTGTTGTTGCTAACTTTACCGGTATTTAGTTTAATTGAAGTAAATTTTTAAATTTTATGTTATTCAAATAGACTAACGAAACTTTGGGCGATTAAACTTTTGGTGAATTTAAAGCAACTTTTTAGAAATACTTATAAATGAACTTATTTTTATTTCAGGTTTTTCACCCCTGGTCAAAAACTTTGACTGTTCACAGTTTCAAGTCACCATAATCTTATTCTCTAACTCTTTTGGTACAATTTTTCTTTTGATGGATCGTCTCAATTATTAATTTGGTATTTTGTGGATTTGGACGGTGGCTTTGTAATTTTCTTTTGGCAAAAAGAGGACTCTTCACCAACGTATTGATGGTAACTGATGATCAAAGAGCCTTTTAGAATCTCTATTTCCTAAAGCGGTCTTTTCTTCGTGTTTCAGATAATAAAACATTAAAATTATTTGCTTTCGGCATACTGAATTAGATCAATTAATTGTCTTTGTGTAAAAATAAGAATTATACCGAGTTATAAAAAGTATGGTTGTTGTTGTTGTTAGTGTTGTGGATCAAAGTAGATATGAATTGGTGGAGATCCACATCTCCACCATTTTTGTTTTTATTTTCATTTTCACTTTATTTGTAACTTTTTTTTAATGGAAGCATAATATATTACAGATTCAACACAAGTAATTTGTATGGTTCTTACTTAAAAAAGAACGAAACTTTTGTTCGTAACATGAGGTTTCATATTTGTCTTTGCAACAACCTTTTAAATCATACTATTCAATAGTTTTGCCCATATATATACAACCCTAAAATTTGATCTTATTTTAAAAACAATCCTTTAATTTCAAATTTAGAAAAAAAAAATCTCCCTATTGTATACTAAAAATACCTTATAATTTCAAATTTTAGTTGAAAAAAATCACCGGATTAAGTTTGTCTTTTGAAAAACGGGTGGGTTTTCATAATCTTCCATAGTTTTATTAAAGGTCACATTAAATGTTAACAACTTGGAACTTAAATAAATAATTCATATTTAATATTTCAAGACATTAATGTATAACTTCGTGTATCTTGAAAAAAAATGAATATATTACCATCGTCCAATGTGGTTTAGTGGTTGAGTCTGACAATGTCTCCGGTTTGAGTCACTATACTGTATATGGTATATATAAAAAAGCAAACAAAACAAAACAAGTATAGTTATTTTTAATACATTTTTCTAAATCTAACAGTGCACAATGATAATTCTCTTATACTTACATTCATGAGGTTGAATCATGTCTCCCTCTTCCAATCCCGAAATATTGTAATAGATTAAAAAAAACATGTACTCTAAGGACATATATTAACATTTTTCTTTTTATTAAAAGTTTTTTTTGACAGTTTTAAAAGTTTTTGGTAAATATAAATGTTTTATTTCATTATACTCTTTCTTCAATTTAAATGTATGTCAATGAACCAAAATCCATAACTAATTAATTTTTGTTCACATATATCAACATTATTCATAAATTAATTATGCATGCTTCAATTCTGTTAGATGCATCTATAAACATCACAAGATTTTTCACTTATTGTTAAATTTTATAAATATACATCGAACGTTGTTAATTGTATCACGTCAAATGGAATTCAAATATTTAATCTAAATATGATCCCTAAACTAAATTTAAAAGTTCTCCAGTCAATAAATTACATATAATCATTAAATTCACTTAGCTTTCCCAAAAATATTTATTTGACTGCATTACTTCTAAAATCCATAAATAATAGGTTTCACGGTTTGTTAGTTGAGAATTTGTAGAATAATTCAATAGAGTGTTTAATATGAAACTTATTAGGATTATTTGTCTTTAAGAATAGGAGATGAATTTTTTTTTTCTTAAAAAAATGCTAAATTAATCAAGTCTTTGGAATGTTTTTCAAGTTCAATATTTTATATAAATATGATCATGGATACTTAAAAATACCAAATATACAATTTTTGAAGTTTTTGATAAATATAAGTATTTAAATATGTCCTAAGTATCATAAAACTATTTTTGACTTATGAATAACTAAAACTTTTTAAAAAATAATTTACTCTATATCTGTTTTATTCTTCATGAGACTGATGATGATGTGAAGAAGGAATGTTATAAAGGCAATAGCCGGTGATAAGACAACATGAAATATGCATACAATCATAGTTGTATTATATTAACACAAATATTTTTCTTCATAAGAAAACTTCATGCAATTTATATATTATCGTGCCTACACATTATACAGGCTACAAACTAGTATGATATATTTTATGACGAGTTTTAAATAATTATAAATAGTATTAAATTTAAGCATGTGCCTTGCTAGTGCGGTCAAAGCTAATATACTAAAAAAATTTATTACCACAATTTACATTAAATTTAGGTAGTCAATCACAAATTCACAATAAAATTTTGTTTTTATTATGCTTTAATTAGTGTATTAAAAAAAATTAGTGTATTCATTGGTGAGGTCAAACCGAATAATTCAAGGATAATTTCATATTTTCTTTTAGTAATTTTGTGTAATATAGTCATATGTTAATTAGGTATTGATCTATGCAAATTAAAGATGAGAGCTCCCAAATGATTTACACCCAACCAAGTGTACAAAAAGAAGTCTTTCCCCTATTCTCTCTGTAGAATAGAGTGAAAGTAGTCAGGTTGTAGCTTCAATACTCTCTGGTTTCGTCAGTTCTTTAGTTCTAGTTCCACTGGAGTTACCATGGACACAGAAGTTATCACACGTTTGTGTGGCTCATTGTCTCTCATCGAAAGGGAGGGAGCGGTTAGGAAGTTAGATGATAAACTAAAAATGGAGGCTTTAGAGAGGATGTCTTAATGTTTGGTGGGGAAGGTATTGTCTGTTAAACCTATTAACAGAGTGATGCAAAAATTTGGCATACCAAGAATGGAGTTGACATAGAATCAGTCACATGGAACACTTTCACGTTTCATTTCAAAGAGGAAGCTGATAGACAAAAAAAATCCTTGTTGGGGCTCATTGGAGCTTTGACGAGGCCCTAATTGCTCTCCAGAAATCAGATGGAAGGGGATTGATTAAGCGAAAGGCCTTCAGGTCTGCGAACTTCCAGGTTCAAATCCACCAAATCCCGTTGCTTTGCATGACCAATAAGATTGGCTTGTTCCTTTGAGGAATGATTGATGAAGTTATCGATGTGGACAGGGGTAAGGCAGGTGACTGTATGGGGAAATTTTTGAGAGTCAGGGTTAGATTGGAGATTGAAAAGCCCCTGCGGAGATGTTTACGGGTAGATGTCCTAGACGATGGAGTTGAAACAATCATGGTCCTTAGATACGAAAGGCTACCAAACCATTTCCTCAAGTACGGAATGGTTTGTCACAGAACTAGTGAATGTAAGATAGAGGATGATATTCTAGTTGTTGATGGGGTGTTATGTCCTCTCTTTGGTGTATGGCTAAAGGCGTCAGCCCCCCATTGCAAACCCAACCACCGGGGGAAATGAGTGTCCTCCTTTCCAGCCATCGGAAGGAAACCAAAGGAGGACTCTGACAAGAGATGCGAGATAATGGAAACGTCGAAGTCGGTAGCTGGTGAAAACATCACTAGAGGATAGCATCGAGCCCTGGGAAATAATGATGATACAAGGTTGGTGAACGTCAACCCCGAGGTGGTCCGTAGGGTGTGGTCCCTAAGTCTGTGGTAGGGGTATCTGCAACCCCGGAGAAAACGGAAGATACCAGGTTGGTGTGCGGTAATCCCGAGATGGTCTCTACTGGTGTCAGTGGGATTACCGATGCTAGCTTTGTTGACACAATCCTGATATACATTGTCGATGTTGGGCCTAGCCCAGCAAAGCCCAATTTCTCTAAGCATCTATTAGACCCCAACTTGCAAATTCCACTTCTGAATTTCAACGGGTTAAACGAGCCAGTCGGCCTCTGTAACAGATCACCTGCTACTCGGAATGGTTGTTCGACCCGGCCCAAGGAGGCTAGTGCTTCTGCCAGATCGTGTAAGTGCCTAAGCACCACTTCCTCTTATAAATGCTGGGTCAGGAAATTTAAGGATCCTTTTCTACAAGCAAATTTGGGGGAAATAGCAGATCATTCCAGAGCTCAAATTGGAAAGTGTAGGGATGATTCGGGTAAGAGTGAGAGGGGTCTAAGCCTAAAAAGGTGTAGAATTGTAGCTTGCAAACATCCATATGGTTTAGAGGAAACCCTGACCCTTTTGGTGTTCAAGAATCCTAATAATGGCACAAACCAAGTTTGTAATGGCACTACCTCTGCTAACAACATTACCCAATTGGGGGTTTTGGACTCAACAACTATAGTCTTATCGGTCAGGCGGCCTCAACCGGCCCGCCGGTCCCAATGAAAATCTTCATTTGGAATGCCCAAGGGTTGCGAAGCTCAAAGGCATTCAATACCTTACGTTACCACAAGCAGGAGTCAAAGGCAGATTTAATGTTCTTGTTAGAAACTAAATGTGGTCGGGAAAAAAATGGAAATATGGCGTTTACGACTTGGTTATGTTGGGAAATTAGTCGTGAATAGTGTGTGGAAATCAGGAGGCCTTTGTCTGCTTTGGGATAGCAATGTGGATGTTAACTTGCGGTCATATTCCTTTGGCCACAATGATGTCAGAATCAAGCACGATAACAACTAAAGTTGGAGGTTCACTAGGTTTTATGGTCATTATGATCAGGCTAAGACGACCCACTCCTGGACTCTTCTTCGGCGCTTGACATGTATGTTTGATCTCTCTTGGGTGTGTATATGGGACTTTAACGAGGTAATGTACGACTCAGAGAAGCTTGGTGGGATCAAGAAGCAATCCGGAGTTCCGAAAAGCTCTGGGTTCTTGTAACCTTGAGGATATGAGGTTCTCTGGTCCCAAATTTACCTAGTGTAATAAAAGGGAAGGTGCTTCGACAATTCTGGAGAGGCTTGATAGAAGGCTATGCAACAATCAATGGAAGGCCATGTTTCAGAACTTTCAGATTAGTCACATTGACTTCTGGGGCTCAAATCATCGCCCACTTTTGTTAGACTTCACCGAGATTGCTTTTACCACGGCCACGGATGCAAGTAGATGTAACAAATGTTTTTTCTTTGATGAATCCTAGAGTGACAAAACTGAGTGCAAAAAAATTGTTTCTGCTGCCTGGTTGAACACTGATAGAGAGGGTACTGGTAGGAATTCGAGTTCCATTACTAGTAAAATTGGGATGTGTGGTAGAATGCTTCGGCAATGGAATGACACTAAATGGGCTGATCATCGTCAGAATATTCGTATGACCAGAGAAGCTCTGAGAGTTGCCAACAGGGCTGATAAGCCAGATTCCTAGAAAAAGATGGTGATGCTTGAAGAGAAGCTTGACTCTGCCCTTAACACAGAAGAGAGATACTAGTGGCAACGAGCTAGAATCGACTAGCTCCAGCATAGAGACAAGAACTCCCATTTCTTCCACTCAAAGGTATCCGCTAGGAAGGCACAAAATAGAATTAAGGGTCTCAGAGATAATGCTGGGCAATGGAAAGTCACCAGGGATGATTTAGAGGGAATCATTTCTTGTTATTCTGAGAACCTGTTCATTACTAATGGTCCTAACCAAGAGGCCGTAGAGAAAATCCTCATCGGAATCGATCATTCCCTCCCTCAACAGACCTCTCGGTTCTTAGACTCCATGTTTATTGATAAGGAGATCAAAACGGCGGTGTTCGACATAAGCCCTTTGAAAGCTCCGGGGAAAGACGGGTTACCAGCCGTCTTCTGCTAAAAATTTTGGACTACCATTGGTGGTTCTGTTACCAGTGCTTGCCCCGAGGTTCTCAATGAGGGGAAATCGGTTGAAGATCTCAACACTACTCTCATCAACCTTATTCCCAAAGTTCAGACTTCATTGGCTCTGACAGATTTCTGCCCCATCAGCCTATTTAATGTTCTTTATAAAGTCATTGCTAAGGCCATTACCAACTGCTTCAAATGAGTTTTAGGTAGATGAGCTTTGGGTAGCGTCATCTCCAAAACTCAGTGTTCTTTCATACTAGGGGGGTTGATATCAGACAATACCATAGTTGGTTTCGAATGTCTCCATCGGCTCAAGTGTAGAAAAAGGAAGAATGGTTCCATGGCTCTAGAGCTCGACATGTCCAAGGCTTTCGATATAGTTGAATAGATGTTCATTGAAAGGATGATGATGAAGATGAGTTTCTCAGATAAGTGGGTGAAATTGATCATGAGATGCGTTTTGTCAATGACCTATTCCTTTATCCTGAATGGTGAAGTTTTTGGTAACGTCAAGCCTTCAAGAGGCCTCAGACAGGGAGACCCATTGTCCCCATACCTTTTTTCAGATTTGCGTAGAAGGCTTCTCTAGCCTCATCCATCAGGCTCACGATAGAGGAGACCTCACTGGTTTTCGGTGTAGCAGGAGAGGGCCGTCCATTTCCCATTTCTTTCGTAGATGATAGCCTCATGTTCACAAGAGTGAATGATCAGAACTACATGGCAGTTAGATCAGTTTTAGGCGACTACGCGAAGGCCTTAGGATAGCTGGTGAACTTCAACAAGTCAGCTCTATACCTTAGTCCTTCTATCAACATTACGGAAAGCAATAGGTTGGCCTCTATCGTGTGAGTAAATCTAGTGGAATGCCACGAACGTTACCTTCGTCTCCCTTGTTTTACCGGTAGGAGCAAAAGAAAGTTGTTTATGGACATCGTGGACATAGTTTGGGGCAGAATCAATGGGTGGGGAGAGAAGTTTCTTTCCGTTGGTGTAAGGAAATCCTAATTAAATCTGTTATTCAGTTTATTCCGACTTATGCCATGAGTCTCTTCCGATTCCCTAAAAGCTTAATTATGGAAATCCAGAGATTGACGGCTCGTTTTTGGTGGGGAAGTAACAGTAATTGTAGGAAAATCCATTGGTCCACTTGGTCTCGTCTTTGCAGACCAAAACAAGAAGGAGACTTAGGCTTCCGTGACCTGGAAACTTTCAATAGATCTCTATTGGCCAAGCAATGCTGGAGAGTAATCAAAACTACGAATTCCCTTGCCTCAAGAGTTCATAAAGGGTGTTATTTCTCCAACCACAATCTAATAGAGATGCCTAAGAAAGTTGCTGGCTCCTTCATTTGGCACTGCCTAGTTTGGGCCAAGGGAATTCTTGACCTTGGCATGCGAAAGAGGGTGGGTAGTGGTGCCTCTATTCGGATTTACAAAGACAATTTGGTCCCTGGTTCATCCTCCCTTGGAATTCGCCTCTCTATTACTCTTGGCTTGGATGCTACGGTAGATTGTCTCTTATTAGATTCTGGAGGTTGGAACCTGTAAAAATTAAACTTAAACTTCTCGATAAACGTGATTGATCGCATCTTACAAATCCCTGTTGGTTTGGGTTCTACGGAAGACACTAACATTTGGAACTTTGAGGGGAATGTGAAATATTCGGTTAAAAGCGGCTATTGGGTTGGCAGGAAACTATCTCCATCCTCCTCTCCCAGCTCTCCTGCCTCCACTGATCACCATTGGTGGAACTCTCTATGGAAATTGGAAATCCCCCTGAAAATAAAAACTTTAATCTGGAGAGCTTGTTTCAACTGGATCCCGACTATAGCAAACCTGGCAAGAAGGAAGGTCATTGTGGAGAGATTTTGAATTGTATTTAATGCAATTCAGTGATTTGCAATTAAGTGAAAAGTCATGATTTTTTACTTTTTATTTTAAGTTGTTTTTTGGTTTTTTTAAGTTGTTTGACCACTTAAAAAAACAAACAAAACAACTTAATAATTATGATTCAGACCCATTAAGTTTTAAGTGGAAAAAACAAACGACCCCTAAGTTTTCATCTTTTTGTCATCATTTTTATTTATTTTATCTTTGGAGTTGAGGGTTTTGTACATGGGGGTATAATGATGTATCTTCTTCCTCGTTTGGTTCTAAGTACTGTTTTTTAAGGTCCTTTTGCTCAGCTTTAAGGCTGTCTTTTGCATTATGTTTGTTCACTCCCTTTGTGGACAGCTCCTCCTACTTGTATTTCTCTCCTTTTAATATACTTTCTTTTTCCCGATAAAAAAAAGTAGTAGAGTAATACTACACATCCGAACAGGTATCTCAAACCATACAAGAACTGGAAAACAATGATCCTCAGAAAAAACATGAGCTCAAAGCATACTCAAATCTGCTGTACACAGCTATTTTTTTTTTCACTCAAATAATGAAAAAAAAAAATATTCGGCAAACAAGTTGGCTAACTATACTAGTCCATTTTATATTCACAATAATAAAACTGAACGACTGAAAATAATAAAGGAGGTACTTATTTTAATTGTAATATTTTTCTAGCTTTTGCGGCGGTGATACTGAGTCTTAGGGGTCGTTTGTTTTTTTGTCTGAACACTGAACAGTCCTGAATTTTTCTGAAGACTGAATAGGGACTGAAATCTGAATCTGAATGATATGTTTGTTTTTTTTTCCTCACATCTGAATATCCTGTCAACATGTTTGTTTTTTAAAAATAAAACTGTCTGAAAATAAGTAATTTTACATTTATATCCATATTAATTAAAAGAGAAAATTTAACATGCACCATTCTTTATAACATTTTGTATGTTTTTTTTACAAACAAAGTTCAATTTAACAAAATAAAAAAATCAATCAAAGAATATAATTTTGCATATTCTGCAAACAAAGTTTAAGTTAAATTTATTGTCAAAAAAAAGTTCAAGTTCAAGTTCAATTTTATATGTTGTCCACGTTTCCGGTGAATATAATTCCTGAAACCATTTTTGTTTTTTTGGTTTCTTGGATCATATGCACCGGAAACCAAATAAAAGAAAGGTTCTTGAATTTTTTATATATAATAATTCTATAACTTTTTCGAGCCATGAAATTTACTTAATATAATAGACAAATTTATTGAGTATTATACGAATATTTAGATAAAAATAAATAAATAAATAAATAAAAAGTTCTTACCGGGATTTGGCAAGAGAGAAATTCAATTGTTCAATCCTTGAAAAATTTCATTATGAGAAGTAATTATGTTTTTTTTTATCTTTTCTAAAACATATTTAAAATAAGAAATATGTTAAAAGAAATTTTTTTACACCATATTAAATTAAGATAAATTTGGAAATATATCTTTTTTTAGAGGATAGACTTGGAAGAGAATATTTTAATTGTAATCCAGTGATTTGGAATTAAGTTAAAAGTCAAGATTTCTTACTTTTTATTTTAAGTTGTTTTTTGATATTTTTAAGTTGTTTGACTATTTAAAAAAACAAACAAAACAACTTAATGGGTTCAATTCAGACCCATTAAGTTTTAAGTGAAAAAAACAAACGACCCCTTAATATTAGTTTGGCTTTGCATTGTTTAAAATAACCATTCTCAATAAATCTTGGAAGGACTCATGCATGATACTATTTTTCTTATACTGATTGATGGCTATATACCATTTACAGTTATTAATCAATATTCTAATTGTGCTCTTCCATTTTATTCTCCAAACAGGTTTGTTCGGGTGGAAACATTGAAAGAAAAATTGTTAGAGAACAACAAACAGACATACTGGGTTCCCGACTATGTGAAGGTGAGATATATTTACGCAACTTTATCAAGTGTTTTTTTTTTCAGTTGAGCAGTGATAATGTCATTAAGTCTAATCATAGATGTGTTGAGACCTGGTTTCATGCTTCCCAATGACGATTATTACATTTCTTTTCTTCTTCCCTAGATTTCTACTGAAGAATAGTTATTTTAGTTGATCCCATTGTTAATTTTGTTATTGGATTTGAGAAAGGGGAGGGTTATTTGTTATGGTAAATGATTATCGGCACATATGTGAGATAATTTATTCTTTCTAGATTTTTTTCGGCTGCTATTAATGATATCTGCTCACAAGTGTCAATTGGGGGACTGCTTTTGTATGTATTTGGTTTTCATTTTTTGGGGGACTGTTTCTGACTGAAGGTCCTATTTTCAGCTCATGTGGATCTCTTTTTTTTCCTTCTTTGTAAACAAATTTTTTTTTTTTCTATGTAATTTTGGTTTGATAAAAAAAAAATATATATATGAAAAAAGAGAAAGAAAAAACCTGAGTCGGCAATAGTTTGTTATGATGTTCTTGAGTAGAAACTGCTAGAGATTAAAGGTTGCATGTTGTAGGAGAAGCGATTCCACAATTGGCTTGAAAATGCAAGGGACTGGGCTGTTAGCCGAAGTAGATTTTGGGGAACACCTCTTCCTGTGTGGATCAGTGAAGATGGTGAGGAAGTAATTGTCATGGATTCAGTTGATAAACTTGAAAAGCTTGCTGGTGTTGAGGTTTGATTACTTCCCCCCTCTTTCCTTTATTTTTCTTTGTAATGTAAAATTCTGATAGTTTAGTTGCCATGGTAGTTTCCTTCTCCTGCAGAAAGTCTTTCTTTTAGATTTCTGCTACTGTGAAGAGTGTGGGATTTATGGATCTGCCCTCTTATATGGTTACCTGAATTCACTGATACACTATGGTATAGGTATTTGATCTGCACCGTCACAACATTGATCATATTACAATTCCTTCTAGTCGAGGTCCAGAATTTAGTGTGCTTCGTCGGGTAGAAGACGTAAGACTGCTGATCTGGGTTATTACGATTTAGTACCAGTCTGGAATGTTCTTCATTGAGTGAATGCTATACATTCTTTAAATATTTTAAGTCTCTAATTCTATGTATGGTTTGATTTCATCATATTTTTAATCTTTGCAGGTATTTGATTGCTGGTTTGAAAGTGGGTCTATGCCTTATGCTTATATTCATTATCCATTTGAGAATGCTGAACTTTTCGAGAAAAACTTTCCTGGGCATTTTGTGGCTGAAGGGCTAGACCAAACGCGCGGATGGTTGGTTCTCTATTCTTTTAGATTCTTTGACAGTTCATGTTCAATTCACTTCATTTTGGTTGTTTCTAAATCCTAAAAGTGTGACAAAATTAAAATTTTTACTGGCATTACGCAAGTATGTAGACAGGTTTTTCTAAGAAAGAAACCTAAGTGGATTTTAATTCTCGGTTTTGGCTCTATAGGTTCTATACTCTCATGGTATTGTCTACTGCATTATTTGGAAAACCAGCATTTAGAAATCTTATTTGCAATGGACTTGTCTTGGCTGAGGATGGAAAAAAGATGAGTAAAAAGTTAAAGAACTATCCTTCACCTGTGGAAGTAATAAATGATTATGGTGCTGTAAGGTTCTAATTCTGAACATATATTTTAGTTTTACTTTTTTCCACCTGTTCATTTTATTCCATCAAGTTGCTTGTTTAAACTGCTTACTGGAATTTGTTTCTCACGTATTCGACAGGATGCTTTAAGATTATACCTTATAAATTCTCCGGTTGTTCGTGCAGAGACCGTACGTTTTAAAAAGGAAGGAGTTTATGGTGTTGTGAGTATCGTTTATCAAAAATATGTTATGTTATGCATTTAGATGTGAATATTTCTTCATTATCTCCTATCTAAGGAAAAAAAAAAAAGTTGGTGACTTGTGCTAACCTCTTATTTCAATTTCCCCACAGGTGAAAGATGTTTTCCTTCCATGGTATAATGCATATAGGTTCCTAGTTCAGAATGCAAAGAGACTTGAAATTGAGGGTGGTGCACCCTTCACCCCTATTGATCTAGCAACTCTTCAAAAGTCATCCAAAGTTCTTGACCAGTGGATCAACTCGGCCACTCAGAGTCTTGTTCATTTTGTAGGCCAAGAGATGGATGGATATCGACTTTACACGGTTAGCTGTCTAATTACCTAGTTGTACAGTTGAGACTTTTTGTTACCCTATAAAAAGTAGATGGGATATTTTTGGAGCTCAAGGGATCTCTACAAATGGATTGTGGTAGCCTAGTTATGACCTCTCTTATTTGATCAAATTTCACTAACTAATTTTGGAGTACATTTCTGTTAATGTTGATATAAAAGAATTTTTTGAACGAAGATGATGATAGTCAATGATAGATAATATGATGCCACTTTAGAAAGCTCCTTCTTGGTATTTTAAATGTTCTTACATATTCGTTTTCTTCATAATATTCAAAAATCCTTTTTTTAGCTGTCTTGTGTTTCTTGCAATAGGCTACTTGTTGTGGGTAATACCCCCAATAATAATGTGCATATCATTTGTAGGTGGTTCCGTATCTACTGAAGTTTCTTGACAACCTTACCAATATTTATGTGCGATTCAACCGTAAGAGACTAAAAGGCCGAACAAGGGAAGATGACTGTCGGACAGCTCTCTCAACTCTTTACAATGTACGTCAGCACTGAATCTGATATTCTGTTGTTTCAGTCATTATAGATTGAATACTGTTGTGTCTTAAAACATGATCTTGTCATAATTCTTAAATGATAAGGATCTAGTATTTCTTGAATTTATTTGGTTTTGCTTTTAAGTTCTAGATGATAGCTGGTAGAGTCCCCTTGTAGGGCCTGTCATGCTTATAGATAATCAGCATGTTTATTTCCCACTGTCTTCCATTGTGCTCCATTTGGTGTATAATTTAATGGAAGTTCAGTTTGTGAAAGGGTTGTTCAGACGTCTTGTGAAATTTTGTGAAATTTAGTGAATTTCTGGCATCGTGGTAAAGTGGATTTCATCTTCTTGACAATAACTTAGTAAATGAATCTGATGTATGAGACATGTTAAAAAATCATGTCTCATTGGGGAGGAGTCTTGCATAACATGATGAATTACTGTAAAATTGACCAAGCATTAGGCCAACATTTAGAACTGACATTAATGTTAAGAAGTCATACTATATAACAAAACATTGCATATGGGTGTACATTAGATCAGTCACGAAGATACTCTGACTGTCTAATTACATTAAAAATATAAAATGGATTATATTGGACATATTGGCAGCTTGCGTCAACTGTCTTCTTCTTATTCCATATGTTTCTTAGTAGATGTCTTGTTTTTGGTTATTAATTGTTATATTTATAGCATTGCTGTCGTTTTTGTTGTTTTTATCAGCTACCGGCTTTATTTGAATATTTTAACTTAACTTCCGCTATAATTTTTTACTCTTTTCGGTTGTCAGGTGCTTCTAACTTCATGTAAAGTGATGGCTCCGTTCACACCATTCTTTACGGAAGTTCTTTATCAAAATATGAGAAAGGTTTGCAATGGATCGGAGGAAAGCATTCACTTCTGCAGTTTTCCTCAAGAAGAAGGAGAGGTATCATAATCCCTTGTCAATGTAGTTGATTATGACCAATTAACATGATTTATTTTACTTTTGTCCTTGTTCTAGTATCAGCTTCAAATAGTTCTAGTTTGATTTCTTGGTTAATGAATCTCCTAATTTGTGGTTGCATTTTCCTGCTTCTGATCTATTGATCCAAATTCAATGCTTTAGTAGAAAAAAATATATTATGAAGCTGTTTTGAATTTTGATAATGCTGCCCAACAGCCCCAGATTTTCTTCACTTCCCAATTTTTGGGCCTATAATTGGTAGCTAAAGTTGTCATGGTCTAATCTAATTGAGAGATTGAAGCTGAATTTATTTCCTTACATCTTGTAACTTTTGGATAAGTTTCAACAGATAAGACATTCCTTTTTATGTATTTTTGGCTACATAATTTTTTTTATTTTTTATTTTTTTATTTTTTTATTTCTATTGCCATCTCAGAGGGATGAACGAATTGAACAAAGTGTTGCAAAGATGATGACAATCATTGATCTTGCCCGCAATATTCGTGAACGCCACAACAAGCCTCTTAAATCACCACTTAGGGGTGCTTCTAACTCGTCTTGTATTTCTTCACTGTCTATAACTACGTCCTTTACATCATTTTCTCTTCTTTTACTTTTCTTGTCTTTTTCATTAGTTTTGTCTTTGAAACTGCAGGGAGATGATAGTTGTTCATCCTGATGCAGACTTTCTTGATGACATAGCTGGAAAGTTAAGAGAGGTAAGTGAATAATGCGGAAACCCTGTATTCTGCTACCCAATATAGAAGAAATCTTGTGCCTTGCTTGCTCATATTCTTGGTTCCATTAAATGGGATCTTTTCTTTTTCTACCATGCTCTCTCTATTGTCTTGCCTTCGTTTGTCAGCTTGTTCTATAACCTTTTTTTCCTAGCATTCACGTGCATAAAGTTCAGCTATGCTTTGGCTAGTCTTTCCCTGTTTATGTTCCTTTTCTTTTCCCTTTTTTGCTTTTGTTCTTTTTATCCTGATTTCAGGTAATTTTTTAAATTGAAACTGATGCCAAGTCTTTTATATGTCAAACTCAGGAGTTAGGATCTTATGTTTGAAAAAAAATATTTTCCAAATCTGTTTTACTTGTTAAGAGACTTTAGTATGACTCCTGCTTAGGAATTTCTCAATAAGTTTGGAATCTTTAGTAGAATAGTTCTCAGAAAGTCAGTTGCCTTCATATGTTCCCTCAACTTAATGAAAGTTGATTTGTCTTCTCATACTGGACAAGCTTCACTTGAAGAGCTTAGTTCTTGACTTGCTTGATTTCATTTGGAACTAAAGCTTAATGTGATCTTAACAAGTTCTTCAATTACATGGCTTTTCTTTTTATGTAGCTTTCTTAGATATGAACCTCAAGTTGTCATAAGTTTACAAATTGCAGCCATTGCTTTGGAGCCGAATAAAGTCCATTGACAAATTCATCATTTTTCCTGCTTTGTGTTCTATGTACATTTATTTGTATTACAGTATGTTCTAGAGGAGCTCAATGTAAGATTGCTTGCACCATGCAATGATACTTTGAAGTATGCTTCTTTATGTGCAGAGCCTGATTTTAGGTATGTAAATGTTACTTCCTCGAAAACACTGTGGATTTATGCTTCCAATTAGACTCATTTGATTGTTTTCTTTTAGTGTGTTAGGTAAGCGGCTTGGGAGATCAATAAAGGATGTTGGTAAAAAAATCAAAGCAATGTCCCAGGAAGATATCCTAGCGTTTGAGAGAGCCAGAGAAGTAACTATTGGCACACACTGTCTGAGACAGACTGATATTAAGGTGAATCATCTTGTGGTTGCTCTGTTTACAAGGACTAGATTTTTCCATGTTAATGGAAAAGGTATCAAAATTCATGCAACAAGAGTTTCCTTAGAAACAAGTGACAGATGGCAGCTGTAATCTTACTTTTGCTATTGTACACTTGACGGAGGAACTGGATAGTATTTCCAGAATTCTCAGGATTACTTCTTTCTCACACTGAATGATTTTGAAGAAGATTTTTATTTTCCGACCTATCACCTGATGGTGAATGATAACATTGGAACTCATCACACTGAGTTCTTGGTGGCTAAAAAGCGCCACTGGGCCAAATTTTTCATGCTCCCCCGATTATTCTACTAACCCATACTGCCTATCTTAAACTCTAGGTTGTCCGAAAATTCAAATGCCCAGAGGGTATGACAGAGAAGGAGATTGATGCAGCTGGAGATGGTAAGTATTATTTATGACATACCGATGAAGATGGTCATGTCTCCGGAAAAAAAAAAAACAATAATTTGAGGATTGTTGTATACCACTTCTATACTCTTTCCTATGGCTTATTATGCTGTCCTGCATTTCAGGTGATGTTTTGGTGATTTGAGGGTTCGCTTGGTGGCAGTCCGACCAGCGAATGCGACGAATTACCGACTTCAAAATCAAACCAAACAGTAGCTTCAGATTCCAAATCAATAAAATCCACAGTATATTATAGAGACTAATAAACAGAAAAACAAAATAAAGAACTAGGAAATTTGGATACAATTAATTTCATTGTTTTTTCTATAAAAAAAAATCATAGATAACTAAAACGTTACAAAAACACTATTTTTGTAAAAAAAAATTCCAGATTAAAAATTAATTTACAATCATAATATTCAACACAATTTCAAACATTAGAAATACCAAAAGTACAATTTTAATTTTAAGATTTTACCTTAAACATAATCTAATTCGAGATTTATCAGACTATATAATACCACTAAAAATAATAAAGAAAATAAATTTAATGGAGAGATCGAAGTGAGTGAGTGATTGATTACGAGAGGGATCACTGTAATGTCGCCGGCCAAGAAGAGGAAGGGGGTCTATTTGATTTTTCGGAAGAGAAGACGGCGGCGAGTTCGGTGGATTCAAAGAAGTTGGCTGTCGATTTTGGGGTGTCTCGTCACTGCGTTGTCTGATTCTGGACCAAATTGACGAGTTACGATTTGTGCTCTCCTCCTTGACTGTTTGTTTTTGGGTCTGATATATGAACTAGTCTGAAATATCTCAAATTCAGATTTCTTGTTTGTATTTTTTAAGCCCGTGAAATCTGAAATCTATCAAAAATGAAATGGTATGAAAAAAATTCAGAAATCCTCACTTTTGTCTGAAGTTAGTAGCACCAACAGCAATACTTCCACATATGCCCTCGGAAAACTTAACAAATTAAGTACTTTTATACTATATATGAATAATAGGATCCTTTTTCCGTTTCGATTTAAAATAAAAAGAAAAAAATTCGGTCTTTTGTTTAATTTTAAATCTCTGTATTGTATATAAAATATTTATTTATAAGATTATCTTTCCAAAGATAATTATTTTCAATATTACTATGAATATATATATATATATATATGACAAGAACGTTTTTTATCGTTAGAAAATGTCTGTCAAAAGTAATTTATAAAAACCTCAAATGCCTTAAAATGTTACAAAACAAGTGCAATGACCAGTAAGGGTATCGTCCACATGGAAAAGGAAACTAAATGGTTAAAACTAGTTAACTAATATTAAATTTAAACTAAGCATAAATAAAGCAAAGATCGATGGTTATGTTGAAAAGTTAATAACTACGATGCAACTACAATTAGACTAGTTAATCTAACATGCAACTAATGTTAAAATATGATAATGAGAATTAAGGTATTGATGGATCCAACAAGTTAATAATGAGCAATATAGGAACTCACATGAATGAACATTAGTCTAATGTAACCATCCTAGGTTGAATAGGATTGGTTATATACCACTTATGAGTGTCCAATCTATCATGTATAGTATTGACCACCCACAAGTGATTGTGCATGAATGAACATCTATCAAAATAAGGGACTAATCTCTTTATAAAGTCATCAACCTAGGATGTATAGTATTGATGATTCATCTCTCACAAGCAACCAACCTAGGATGTATAGGATTAATTACCCATTTGAGAATAGATAGAAATTGAGATTAATGAGTCTGGGTTTCACTTGAGTCATGTACTCTTGTTAGACCCTTTCATTCAATTGAGCTTAAGAGAACCAAGCATCATGTATACCAAATTCTCTTCTCAAATAATTTCTCAAACAACTTGCAAAAAGAGTCATGTACAATCTAAAACAAATCATTCTTGAAATCAATTAAAAACAATGAATGAAACATATTAGATAGATGGGAAAAGATCGTTTTGCCCCCTGACCTTTACCCTATTAAAAAGATGAAGACATGGTCTGCCCATATTGACCGGTCTCCCCCCTAAAACGAAACTAATATATATTAACCCCCTTATGTTACCTTTTCCATCAAAATGTGCTTTGACTGTTAAATTTAAAAGGGTAATATGGTAAAAGCATCCATAATTGATCTCCACCATCCATCTGAAAAGGATGAATGGTGGAGATTAAAAAGAAAAAAGAAAAAAGAAAAAAAAAGAAAAAACCATTGATGTCTAGCTGAGGTGAATCCAAAACAAAATTACAAAATCAATAAATATTAAAAATTAAAAATTAAAAAAACAAAATAAAAACTAATCTCTCTCCTCTCCCACGATCTCTCAAGTCCCTGATTCCCAAATCTTCTTCTTCAATAATTTCTCCATTCATAACAAACCCAAAATCCAAAATCCAAAACCCACAATCCATCGTTCCTAATTCCCAAATCTTCTTCTTCAATAATTTCTCCATTCATAACAAACACAAAATCCAAACCCAAAATCCAAAACCCACAATCCATCGATTTGGTTCATCATCTTGAATCCTTCTTTGTCTCTCGAATCTTTTTCTCCCTGTCTCTCACATACACAACACAATCTGTTTCTCCCAGAAACCCAGCACACACACCATCGATTTGGTTTCGGTTTGACACATCACAGGTCGAGATTTGGTGAGAGTTGTACTGTTGGTGGTGCGATCTTGAGATCGAGATTCGGTGCTTGGATCAGTTTGGTGGTTAGTGATGGTGACTTGGTGCTTTGATTCTTTTTTTTTTCTTTTCTGTGTTTCCAGATCCATGAGATGGATCGATGGTGGTGGTGGTTGGGTTTTCTGGGTTGGGTTTTCTGGGTTGGGTTCATGGATGTGTTGTGTATGTGTGGTGAATCGGTGTGCTTGACTGCTTGGTAAATGATGATCTGGGTTTAATTTGTGTGATGATGATCTGAGAAGATGATGATCACGATGAGAGGATGAGATGGTGGAGATCCAGATTGAAGATATATATATTTTTCAATATGTTGGAAAAAATATCTCCACCGTTCATCACAGAGATGGACGGTGGAGATCCAGATCTTATTTTTTTTTTATTTTTTTGTTTTTAAATTCTTTTTTATTTTTAATTTCTGTTTTTAAATTTAAATAAAAAATAAAAAAAATATCTCCACCGTTCATTATGGACGTGGGCGGTGGAGATCCATCTTTTTTTTTTCATTTTTAATATATTTTTCATTTAATAAATAGCTGGAGGGTACCAAGGTCATTTTCTAATTATTTTTAAGGATAAAACGGTCATTTGACCATGGTCAAACCTTTTTTGGATGGAAAAGGTAACATAAGGGGGATAATATACATTAGTTTCGTTTTAGGGGGGAGACCGGCCAATATGGACAAACCATGTCCTCACATTTCTAATAGGGCAAAGGTCAGGGGGGAAAACAATCTTTTCCCTAGATAGATTGATAGAAAATATAAAGTTCATTACAAATCCCAACACCCACAAGTGTTTCACATCAATCCCTTAGTGAGATATTTAACTACACATGACAAATACAAGAAAATAACAAGGAGAAGAGAGATAGAGAAGACTTAAGTAGACATTCTCTTTCCTTCAAGCTTGAATCCTATGTCCAAGTGTCCTTGAGTAGATGATGAGGATGATGGTTAGATCTAGGTTAGTGGTTAGCGATGTTAGAGAGAGAAAAGAGTGTTCTTGGAAGAGGTTGATGGTGTATGGATCCCCTCATCCCCCCTCGAAATAAGAACAAGATATATTTATAGAGGGCCAAAAGTTAGGTCTGAAATGCTGATGTAGCGACCTGATACAACGCAGTGCGCTAGTATGGACTCGTGCAGTGACCCGCGCATATCATCTCCAGCAGCTTCCTTCATCAGTTCGCTGGTAACGGCGCTGGTAAGACCCGCGCAGTACCAGCAAACTTGGAATTTTGGTCATTTTTGGAAGATTTCTGATTTCCGATTCCTGGATTGATGCGGTGGTATGTCCAGCGAAGTTCTGAAGCCTTGAAAGTGCTTAGGTAGTGCACGGGTAAGGGTACCCGCGCACACACCAGCGCACCGCTTCCTTTCTTCGTGCACAATTTCGTTCGTTTTCCTCCCGAATTCTCCACTTTCTTCTCCAAGACCGGAATTTTACCTATTGCCTGCAAATGTGATAAAAAGAACACATAAGACATGAAAACATGCTTGAAAACAAGACAAGGGACAAAGAATGAGGGCCAAAATATATAACAATTTTGGCTCGATCAAATACCCTAAAACCAAACATTTGGTCGTCCTCGAGCAAACTCAAAACAAAACAGAATAAAGACACTCGACACAACAAACACGACTCAATCTAAAAACTTTCCTAGACTCAAACAAACAATTCAAACTGCCGTATGTGTAGGGAAAAATCGATATAAAACGCAGCGGAAGAAACGAAAAATAGATTTCGTATGGTTTTAAAATTTTTCTCAAAGTTGAACCTTAACATTTTAATTAATTAAACTCAAATATATACGGTTAGAGTTAAATACCTCTTGACGCGTGATCCGATTGACTTACGTCGATTGGTAATCCGCAAAATCATTTTCGATGCCCGTGAACAGTACCCGTGTGAACAGTACCCCCGCGTGAACATTGATCGTGAACAGTACCCCCGCCGTGAACAGTGATCGTGAACAGTACCGCGAGATCTTTCAATCCGAACACGTACGTGAATCACCTAGGAGCATGGTCTTCCTTTTTCTTTGAATTGCAAACCTGAGAATGGATGAACAAAGTTTTCTTTTTCTTTTGTTAGTCACAAAACAATCAAAAGAAGACAAAAATTATTCTGGTCACTTTTGAGTTCTCAATCTAATGATCGAAACTCGCTTGAACCTAATTCGATGTTGTACACACAAGCTTATTGATGAACAAGCAATCGGTGTACTATCAAAGAATAATCTCTTCTCTCTTTTATGTTTAGTAGAATAAAAATTATCATTTTCTATGAATTTAGAAGAAGAAGAAAAATTGAATCATTCAATCAACTATAGTGGCCGAATTCTATATGTGGAATTATATAGGTGGCCGAAATTTTGCTTCCTCTTCTATTTAGGATTGCCGAAATCTTCCTCTAAATAGACTAGGGTTGCAGCAAATCACATACCAAAAAGAGTTTGTATTGCACCCTAATTTCCATCAATCTTTAGACTTCAAAACCTAATCCAACTCATAGATATTTTTATTCTTTTATTAACTAAATAAAAAGACTTCTTATTTGATTAAATAAATAAAATTAATTATTTATTTTCTTATCAAACAAGTCTTTTACTTTTAATATACTACTACCAATAGTATAACTTTAGGAAATATATTTCCTGATCAGAAAAAGATTTGTTTCTTAATTAAACAATTAATTAATAAATTAACTAATTCTTATTTAATTAAAACAATGAAACAAAATAATATATTAGGTTAATATATACACCTTGCCGCCCCACTTATATAAATGGGCCATATATTATTTTCGTATTTCATTTAATCCATTGGACTTTAAATAAAAGCCCACATGTGAACCAGACCCATTCTTACTAAAAGAAACAAACCCACATGTCTCCTTTTAATATATTAATATAATAGTGCAGCCCATTAATTAAATAATAGACATATTATATTCTTGATATATTAAAAACAATTCTAGATGGACCCTTAAATCGGCCCGGTAGAATATATCAAGTGATCCATGCAAATACGTGTGGATTGGGGATCTTGGCGGGCTATCTAAATTTAAGCTTCAATAGACACAACCTAATCACATTCAACAAATGATTCACTTAGGTCCAATCTATTAATTTTAACCCATTCCACTAAAGAGCTAAAATTGAACTCTTAAATAAAGATAGAATAAGGAGATGTTTCTCATCCATACCCTAGACAATCTTATAGGAGATAGTGTATCCTCGTGAATAATATCAGTAATCGTCAAGAGCTCATAGACCGCCTATAGCTCTCCAAGTTACCATATTTCCTCATATGACCACATTCGAACTTGGATACTTTGACTTGTCCAGAAGCCATGTTTTCAATAATCATTATTGAAAACTCAACGTTGAGATTTAATATCCAATACCTCAAAACATCCATATGATGATATTATACTCTCATTTAATAAATGGAGCCACGATGTCCATATCTATAAATGAAGTCCTCTATCGATTAACAAATGTAGACCACCAAACTATCGAGGATAGACTATGCTATATAATCGTACTCATTGATAGCTCTAATGATAACACTTGCAACCATAAGTCCATCATTTATCTCAGGATTAAGATAGACTCTCCGATTGTCCTCTTTAATGAAAAGACTTATATCTAGTGACGGTTCTAGATAAAGTATTTCATTGTGATCCAGTTCAATGCACCTAGTGCACTGGATTCTTTTACTCGAAAACCTTTCGATGATTTTAGACTTATCATATTCATTTGATCCAACTCAAATGCTAGTAAAAGAATTCTACAACTTTAACAAGATAGAGGTGCCCAACCTTTAACTTAAGTTGTGAACGTTATTCAAGACTAACTAAAGAATTGTGTCTACCTCATACATATCCGGATGTATGAACAATTCTTCATGTCTCATAGTCTTTTGACCTTATGATTATTTACCTTGACAATTATAATAATAAATGCTATAAGTAATTGTAAGAATCAGAATTCACTTTATTACTATGAGAAGATTGTCAATTACAATATTACGCTCTTGCCATTGAGCATAATCCTAACAATCTCCCACTTGCTCTGTAGCAAGTGTGTCATATCTCTCATTCCCATGTTCTCTAGATGTCCATCAAAGCTCTTCTGAGGTAGAGCCTTTGTGAAAGGATCCGCTAGATTTTCTGTTGACGCGATTTTTGTGATCGTCACGTCTCCCCTATGAACAATTTCCCTCAAAAGGTGATACTTCCTTTCAATGTGTTTACCTCTCTTATGACTTCTTGGTTCTTTCGAATTAGCCACTGCACCACTGTTGTCACAGTGTATAGTGATCTGCTTATTCGCACTAGGAACCACTTCTAAGTCAATCAAGAATTGGTGGATCCAAACAGCCTCTTTGGCAGTATCGCATGCAGCAACATACTCAACTTCCATGGTGGAATCAGCAATACAAGATTGCTTGATACTCCTCCATATGACTGCTCCTCCTCCAATGGTAAACACAGATCCTGATATGGATTTTCTGTAGTCAGAATCCGACTGGAAATCAGAATCTATATACCTAACGGGAATTAAATCCCCTCCAGAGTATACAAGCATATAATCTCTAGTTCTCTTGAGATACTTGAAAATATGCTTGACTGCCGTCCAATGATTAGGACCAGGTTTCGATTGAAACCTGTTAACTATGCCAACAGCAAAACAAATATCTGGTCTAGTACAGAGCATTGCATACATGAGACTTCCAACTGTCGAGGCATATGGAACTCTACTCATGAATTGCTCTTCATGCACATTCTTAGGTGCTTGACCCTTAGAAAGTTTGATTCCATGTCTAAAAGGTAACATACCTTTCTTGGAATCTTGCATGGTGAATCTAGACAAGATTTTATCAATGTATGAAGCTTGGGATAATGCAATCGTTCTATTCTTTCTATCCCTTATTACTTGGATACCAAGAATATAACTTGCTTCTCCTAAGTCCTTTATATCAAATTGTTTTGCTAACCATTCTTTCACTGATGTCAATACACCTTCATCGTTTCCAATGAGTAGTATATCATCAACATAAAGAATGAGGAAAACCAACTTGTCGCCTTTGATCCTCTTGTATACACAAGGTTCGTCAGGGTTTTGAATAAATCCAAAACCCTTTACAGCTTGATCGAACCTTATGTTCGAGGATCTGGATGCTTGCTTTAGTCCATATATGGACTTTTGCAACTTGCATACTCTTTCTTCTTGGCCTTTTTCAATGAATCCTTCTGGTTGCATCATGTAGATGCTCTCGTCAAGACTTCCATTAAGGAAAGCTGTCTTGACGTCCATTTGCCAAATCTCTAGGTCTAGAGATGCTGCAATGGATAAGAGTATCCTAATGGATTTAAGCATGGCCACATGTGAGAAGGTTTCCTTGTAATCGATACCTTCTTTCTGTGTATAACCTTTAGCTACTAGTCTAGCTTTAAAGGTTTCCACCTTACCATCCATACCTCTTTTCCTCTTGTATACCCACTTGCACCCAATGGGTTTTATCCCTTTAGGCAAGTCTACAAGGGACCAGACTTTGTTATTGAACATCGATTCAATCTCGGATTGCATTGCCTTTTGCCAATGACGATAATCAACATCCTCCATAGCTTCCTTGTACGTGTAGGGATCATCGTCATCCGGGAGATTCTCAACAGGTTCTCCTAGACCGATATATCTTTTGGGTTGTGTTCTAACCCTCCCACTACGACGAGGAACGGTAGGTTGTTGATCTTGTGTTGGAGTGGAACTTACAATTGGGCTGGGTTGTGAAACCTCTTGTGAAATTGTATCTCCTGACATCTCATTCAGGACAATTCTACTTTTGGGCACAAAATTATTCATATAGTCCTTTTCTAGAAATGAAGCATTTGTTGAAACAAATACTTTTAGATCAGAAGGACTATAGAAATAATATCCTTTAGTTCCTTTTGGATACCCCACAAATATACATGTTTCCGAACGGGACTCCATCTTTTCTGTCTTTCCTTTCAACACATGTGCAGGACAACCAAATATCCTCATGTGTTGTAAACTAGGCTTTCACCAGTCCACAATTCATGTGGAGTTTTAGGGACAGTTTTAGATGGTACATCGTTTAGAATATATATATTGCTGTTTGTAGAGCATATCCCCAAAAAGAAATAGGAAGTGTTGAATAACTCAACATTGATCTAACCATCTCTAAAAGAGTCATGAAAATACACAAAGTGTGTCTAATATAACCTAGAGGGGGGGGGGGGGGGGGTGAATAGGTTTTAGTTGATTTATTACCAACTTTTTGACTTAATCAATTTTAATAATCCTACTCCATATTAGCAATCAATCAATCCAACATAAATATGTAGAAAACAATAAAAACACAAGGATTGATTTACGTGAGAAACCCTCCAACTGGGCAAAACTCACGGGCTATCCTTCTAGCCACATACGGTCCTCAAATCCACTATTTGAACGAAAGTTTACAACCTAGGTTGACCTCAAGTCACACCTACTTGGTCACTAACCCTTTCACTCTACCCAATGGGCCTTTAATAGTGATTCTTGACCACAAGCTTGTGCACTAACTCACTTAGTCACAAAGCTTAACAATCAATGAAGAGGTTAAACAACCTATGTGAATATGTAAAAGATATTCAAACATGCAATTAATGCTAGGCAACAATAAATGCTTATCTAAGGATTTAAAGATGTCAATAAATGCAAATCCTAGATATCAATATCTAAATGCAAATGCATGAAGATTTAGCTAGAAGGGTAAAATCGTCCTAAATGCTAGCTATTAATGAACAAGGCTCTCAACCAACACACAACAACTCAATCATGTTATAAATGCCAATAAACATAAAGATATGCAATAAAATCACATAAAAGAGCTAACCCTAGGCAAACAAGAACATAAATAAATACAAAGAGATTTAGGGCATGTTCAAGTTACCTAGTCAATGAAAGCAAGAAGAATCCATGATGAGATAATGCTTGAAGAGGTTAGATGCACATGGATTTGTGTTTGGTTGAGTAAAGATGAGTTCTTGGGAGTTTCTCTCTCTAAGGGAAGCTTGGCCTCTCAATAATGGCTTCTTAAACTCATAAAAACGAGCAAGGAAGAAGATATAGCATATATATATGGGAGCCCTAGTTGAAACAGCGTCGTTTTGAACTTAGGGCACAAAATCCCGTTAATACCGCTAGATGGACCGCATCGCAGGCAAGTGTCCAGACCGGGGTACACACAGCAGTGCACCGTCTGGACAGCAACGCGGTGCAGGGCGCTGTGCATGCAGGTGCACAGGCCGCGGTATGGGCAACAGAGGCTTACTGGACAACACCGCGACTTGGGTCACTTTACGTGCAAGAGTACATGAAGCATGACTCTGCTGAGGTATACCGCTATGTATGCCGCGGTGCAAGCATGTCTTGCCAAGCGGTCTAGGCCGCGCTAAGAGAAGAAATTCTCTTTTCTGGGCAAACTCAACACACTAAGAGATGTGTAAAATGTGCAAGTGTGGAGTGTGAAAAGAGGCATACAATACATCATTCAATTACATGAAGATAGGAACATAATGCATGCAAGTGAGTGTGTGCAACTAGATCTCTTCAAAGAAAGTTAAACTAGTGAGATACCTTTGAAGTGCTCTTTGAGAGAGATGATGTCCTTGAAGCTTGATCACACTCAAGAGGCCTAAATTACCCTTACAAAGAATAATCCCCAATGTGGTTTGTCAACGAAATAAGCCAATCAAAATATGAGGAACTTACAATCTCCCCCTTTGGCTATTTCATGACAAAACCACCACTCACAAATCATCCTCACAAAAAAAGTAAAAACTAAAGGTCAACAAAGAGATAATCTACATTACAAAAAGATACCTAGATACTAGGTCTTCAAAACTTCAAGCTCTTGTAGAATAGCCATCCCTACAAAACAAAGAGACTACACTTTCCAAGACAAGTGTATGTGAGGTGATCAAGAGAGATAGATAAAAAAAGAGCAATTTGCATAAAGAAAAAGAAAATTTCAACATGCAACATGCAAATGCTCCCCCTATATAGGTTACTCCCCTTCAACGGGACAGTCTCTCCAAATATGCAATCCCCTTAAATAAAACCAACATTACTCCCCCTTTTTGTCATGAGATAGGCAAAGGAGTATTCCCCAACCGGGTCACTTTAGCAAAGAGAGCTATTTGCAAGATAAGTGCATAATCATATACAACAAAGTTATGCAACTCAATTAATTGAGAGAGAATCATTGAGGGTTTATTGTTTAGAGGAAAATGTGTGACTTAGTTACTTTGGGTGTAAGACATGTAACATCATAGGTCAAGCAAATGGTATTTGGCAAAGCAAACATCAAAAGGGTTTCCAAAAGAATTCAAACCAATTTATACCCTTTTGTTATAAGCAAACAAGATATAGTTTTTCAAAAAGAATTTCAATTTAAAGAGCAACTATATCAAACTTTATAAGCAAAACAAGACATGAGTGACTTTTGCACCCTTTTTGATTTTTCCGGGTGGGATACCCGTATGATAGTAGTCTTGTTCAACTAATAAAGAGAGAGAGAAGACTAAATTTGGATGAGACATCCTTGTTTATTGCATGGATACAAGATCTTTATTGGGTTTAGTCTTCTCATTTGCTATCACACATATTTTGCACTAGAGCAATCAAAAACATTTCATGCATATTATTTTAAGCATGTCATTAAAAGTTCTCATGTCATGGAGTTAAATTATGGGTCATTCAAGTGTGCTTTCCCAATCAAAATCTCCTAGTCCAAAAATGCATTTTTGAACATAGAGGTGACATGGATTACAAATCAAGCAAGGCACACTTATTAAATAAAAGGCCATATAAGAATATATATAAGCACAACCAAGAATACTCAAGCAATTAATAAAGAAGCATAAAGTTGATCAAGTTTTTTGCTTATTCCAACATGCAAGGTTGCTCTCTTAGCTTAAGTTCCCCATAAGGGGTCAATCACCAAAACACATCAAGGCATATGACAAATCCCAATAGACCTACTAAGTGACTTGAACCTAGTTGAGTCTAAGGGCTTTGTAAATAAATCCGCTAGTTGATCATTAGTGCCCACATGCTCAAGTGCAATGCATTTGTTTTCAACTAGTTCTCTAATGAAATGATGCCTAATGTCTATATGCTTTGTCCTAGAGTGCTGAACCGGATTCTTTGAAATGTTAATTGCACTCATGTTATCACAATAAAGGGTAAGAATACCTTGATCAAAGCCGTAATCCACAAGCATTTGTTTCATCCAAAGGAGTTGTGTGCAAGCACTCCCGGCGGCTATGTATTCCGCTTCAGCTGTGGATAGAGAGATGGAGTTTTGCTTCTTGCAAAACCATGAGACCAAGTTGTTGCCTAGGAAGAAGCAACCGACCGATGTACTCTTCCTATCATCACAATTTCCTGCCCAATCTGCATCACTAAAGCCAACTAAGCTAGCATTAGTGTCAAAAGAGTACCATATCCCATAGTTGGATGTCCCATTCACATATCGAATGATTCTCTTCACGGAGGAGAGATGGGATTCCTTGGGATCCGCTTGGTACCTAGCACATACACCCACACTAAAGGCTATATCGGGTCTACTTGCGGTCAAGTAAAGCAAGCTACCAATCATACCATGATAAAGACTTTGTTCCACACTCTTGCAACTAACATCCTTGCTTAGTTTCAAGGTGGTACTCATGGGTGTGTCATAATGTTTGGCATTCTCAAGGCCAAACTTCTTCACTAGGTTCTTAGCATACTTAGCTTGGGATATGAAAATCCCATCATGCAATTGCTTGATTTGCAAACCTAGAAAGTAATTGAGCTCCCCAACAAGACTCATCTCAAACTCATAAGACATGACATCAACAAATTGTTGGACTTTGGATTTATTGGTGGAGCCAAAAATAATATCATCAACATAAATTTGAGCTATGAAAAGCTCATCTTTGTTCTTCTTGATGAATAAAGTTTTGTTAAAACTACCCCTAGTGTAGTCATTGTCAACAAGAAATTGAGTGAGGCGCTCATACCAAGCCCTAGGTGCTTGTTTCAACCCATATAAAGCCTTCTTGAGGCTATAGACATGATTGGGTTGGTGTGGATCCACAAACCCCTTGGGTTGCTCAACAAACACTTACTCATGCAAGAAACCATTGAGGAAGGCACTCTTAACATCCATTTGATGCAATTTGAACTTGTGCACACATGATATGGACAAAAGAAGCCTTATGGACTCAAGATGGGCAACCGGAGCAAAAATCTCCTCAAAGTCAATACCCTCAATTTGAGAGTATCCTTGTGCAACAAGTCTAGCCTTATTGCGCACAATGTTGCCATTTTCATCCGACTTGTTCCTATATACCCATTTGGTACCTATAACATTAGTATCATTGGGTCTAGGAACAAGAGACCAAACCTCATTTCTTTCAAATTGGTTTAGCTCTTCTTGCATGGCAAGAACCCAAAACTCATCATTCAAGGCTTCATCAACCTTTTTGGGTTCAATTTGAGAGGTGTAACAAGTATAGCTAATTTGATTAGCGATTTGATGCCTAGTCCTAACACCCTCATTCATATCTCCAAGAATGTCATTCTTATTGTGGAGATGTCTAACCCATGGAGCGGGTTCTTTAGAGTCCAAAGATGGATCTCTATCAAGAGGTTGGATGACCTCTTCATCAAGACTTGACTTCACATCAATTGAAGTCTCACCATTCTTCTCCAAGAAAGGATCATCAAGAATAATGACCTCCTCATCATGGTCTCTAGTCTTAGGCCTACAATCATCTATGATGACATTAGATGATTCCATGACACTCCGAGTTTTTAAATTGAAAACTCTATAGGCCTTTCTATTAAGGGCATAGCCAATAAAAATCCCCTCATCACTCTTGGCATCAAACTTGCCAAGTTGATCTCGGTCATTTAGAATGTAGCATTTGCTCCCAAATGAGTGGAAGTAGCTAATATTTGGCTTCCTACCCTTCCATAGTTCATAGGAGGTTTGCCTAGTACCGGGCCTTAGGAAGACTCTATTTCCTATATAGCAAGCCGTATTGACGGCCTCGGCCCAAAGGTTCCTAGGGACATTGTTGCTAAGCAACATGACACAACCCATCTCTTGAAGGACCCTATTCTTCCTCCCAACAACCCCATTTTGTTGAGGAGTTCTAGGAGCCGAAAACTCATGGGAAATGCCTAAGCTATTGCAATAGCTTTCAAAACAAGCATTTTCAAATTCCCTCCCATGGTCACTCCTAATTCTTTTAATGCTTTTAATGTGTGAGTTCTTTTCATTTTGAATTTTAGTGCAAAGCATTTTAAATTTTTCAAAAGTTTCAGATTTTTCTCTAAGAAAATATGTCCATGTAAATCTAGAGAAATCATCAACACAAACAAAAATGTATCTCTTGCCGCCGAGACTCTCTGTTTGCATGGGACCCATAAGGTCCATATGTAGAAGCTCTAATGGCTCCTTGGTGGCGAGATACTTGCCTTTCTTGTGCATACTTTTGGTTTGTTTCCCTTGTTGACAAGGTCCACAAACGCCATCGACTTTCTTCCCAAGCTTAGGGAGGCCACGCACAACCTTGAACTTATCTAAGATCCTCAAATCTCGATAGTTCATGTGGCCAAGTCTTTGATGCCATAACTCAATTTCCTCACATTTGGACATATTACAAGAGATAGCACTAGCTTCAAGACAATAGCAATTGTCACTAGATCTCTTTCCTTTTAGCAAGGTTTTTCCATTTGGCATTAAAATAGAGCAATCATTTTTGTTAAACAATACAGAGAGTCCATCATCATTAAGATGAGAAATGCTTATAAGATTTGCTTGCAAGCCATCAACAAGTAAAGCATTGGACAAGGAGGGTAAATCGGGAATGAAAATGGTTCCTTTCCCTATGACTTTCTTTTTAGATCCATCACCAAAGGTGACAAATCCTCCATCCTCCAAGACAAGGGATTTAAAGAAGCTCTTGTTCCCCGTCATATGCCTAGAACACCCACTATCCAAATACCAAGTGTTAGAGGCATTTGCCTTCAAGGCAATTTGAGCCACATAGCAAGAATAGTTATCCCTTCTAATCCATCTAGGTGTAATGTTCTCATTCCTAGTGGTATTAGTCACATTGGCTCTAGATTTTCTAGGATCATGCAAATTTGCTCTAGATTTCCTAGGAACATGCATTTTAGCTCTAGCTCTATTTCTTTCAATCATGCTCTTGATTCTACACATTTCAATGTATTTGAAGCAATTAGGTCTAATGTGACCATCAACACCACAAAAGTGACAAGTGGGAATAAAATAAGAAGACATACCATGCCCTTGTGAGTACAAAGGGGCTTTCCCACGCATTTAAGCTTGTCTTTGGTGTTGAATTGGTTCTCTTCTTCTTTGTTGTTGAGTTGGAATGAATTGCTTCCTTGGTTGACCTTGCATGAATTGCCTTTTGCCTTGATGGTATTTCGGTTGAGGGAAACTTGCTTGATGCACCCTTGTTGATTGAGCTTGAGCTTGTTTCCCTTGTGCTACTTTGACTTGAGGTTCTTTAGAGCACTCTCCTAGTTCGATCTTCTTCCTAGGATATTGTGGGGGTTGAATCTCTTTGTTATCCAAACTTTTGACAAACACAATCTTGCTTGAGGATGAGGTCTCCTTGTCATCTTCATAGCCAAGACCTTTCTTATCACTTGGCCTCTTGCCAACTCCCAACATGTGGTCAAGTTTATTAGTGCTTGAAGTCATCTTAGCAATGATCTCTCTAGCTTCTTCAAGCTCCTTTTCCATCAATTCCTCATTCCTTTTGGCTATCTTCACTTCTTTATTTAAGTGAGTAGCTTCGGTGGATAACTTGAGATTCTCTCCTTTTAGCCTTTGAATCTCTTTCTTCATCTTCAATCTTGAGCTTTGAAAATGCTCAATGAAGCCTTCAAGATCCATTCCTCCTACATCCATATTTGTTGAATGGGATGAAGAGTCACCATCGCTAGAGTCATCTTCACTTTGTTTCTCTACCTCTTCATCATCTATTGCTTCCTTACTCTTGAGAGAAGATGCGAAGGCAATAAAGTTTGCCACATGATCCTCATCATCTGAGGATTCTCCTTCTTCTTCCAAGTCATCACCATCGCTCCACGTGGCGGCCATGGCCTTTCCTTTCTTCTTATTTTTCAAAATTCCACAATCCGTGGAGATGTGTCCGAAACCTCCACATTCGAAGCATTGAATCCCTTTTCTTGTGGGCTTGTCTTCACTTGACTCAAACTTCTTGAAAGGAGTCTTCTTCTTTATTTCCTTTCCTTTGGATCCAAATCCCCTCTTCTCAAAATTGATGAACTTCTTGAATCTTTTCACCATGAGGGCCATTTCTTCATCTGAGTCTTCTTCCTCCTTCTCAACCTTAGAAGTCTTCAGAGCAATGCTCTTTTGCTTCTTTTGAGGTGTATGAGTGGGAGTCCATCTAGACTCATATGCTAGAAGCCTTCCAATAACTTCACTTGGCTTCATATTCTTGTAGTCACTATTCTCCTCAAGAGCCGTCACTTTTGACTCAAATCTTGCTGGAAGCGACCTCATAATTTTTTGCTTGATCCCCCTATCCGAATAGGGATCACCAAGTTGATGGCTTTGATTGACTATGTCCATCATCTTCACTTGAAAGTCGTTGAAGCACTCATCCTCCTCCATCCTAATTTGCTCGAATTGTGTTTGGAGGACTTGAAGCTTGGAGTCCTTGACCACCTCGGTTCCCTCATGAGCCGTCTCTAGAATCTCCCATGCCTCTTTTGCAATTCTTGTTGTTTGGATCAATTTGTATTGATTTTCATCCATTGCACAAAGAATAGCATGCATAGCCTTGTTGTTCCACTTGGATGCTTCAAACTCTTGAGTTGACCATTCCGACTTTGGCTTGGGAACTACACTTTCGTCTTCAAGAGTCTTTTCCGGAAGAGTGTAGCAATCTTCAATTGCCATCCATGCTCGGTCATTTATTTGGCAAATGTAAGACTCCATCTTGCCTTTCCAAGAGGCATAGTTTATTCCGGTGAGCAAAGGGGGTCTTGTGCTAGAGGCTCCCTCATTCCCACTTCCGTTCCCACTCATAGTGTTTGGGTATGAATGAGATGAATGTTTATGATGCAACAAACACAAACAAAATGCAAGACACACAACGAGCAAGGATCACCTAAGTGTATCTAGGAACCCGCTCTGATACCAATTGAAAATACACAAAGTGTGTCTAATACAACCTAGAGGGGGGGGGGGGGGGGGTGAATAGGTTTTAGTTGATTTATTACCAACTTTTCGACTTAATCAATTTTAATAATCCTACTCCATATTAGCAATCAATCAATCCAACATAAATATACGGAAAACAATAAAAACACAAGGATTGATTTACGTGAGAAACCCCCCAACTGGGCAAAACTCACGGGCTATCCTTCTAGCCACATACGGTCCTCAAATCCACTATTTGAACGAAAGTTTACAACCTAGGTTGACCTCAAGTCACACCTACTTTGTCACTAACCCTTTCACTCTACCCAACGGGCCTTTAATAGTGATTCTTGACCACAAGCTTGTGCACTAACTCACTTAGTCACAAAGCTTAACAATCAATGAAGAGGTTAAACAACCTATGTGAATATGTAAAAGATATTCAAACATGCAATTAATGCTAGGCAACAATAAATGCTTATCTAAGGATTTAAAGATGTCAATAAATGCAAATCCTAGATATCAATATCTAAATGCAAATGCATGAAGATTTAGCTAGAAGGGTAAAATCGTCCTAAATGCTAGCTATTAATGAACAAGGCTCTCAACCAACACACAACAACTCAATCATGTTATAAATGCCAATAAACATAAAGATATGCAATAAAATCACATAAAAGAGCTAACCCTAGGCAAACAAGAACATAAATAAATACAAAGAGATTTAGGGCATGTTCAAGTTACCTAGTCAATGAAAGCAAGAAGAATCCATGATGAGATAATGCTTGAAGAGGTTATATGCACATGGGTTTGTGTTTGGTTGAGTAAAGATGAGTTCTTGGGAGTTTCTCTCTCTGAGGGAAGCTTGGCCTCTCAATAATGGCTTCTTAAACTCATAAAAACGAGCAAGGAAGAAGATAGAGCATATATATGGGAGCCCTAGTTGAAACAGCGTCGTTTTGAACTTAGGGCACAAAATCCCGTCAATACCGCTAGATGGACCGCGTCGCAGGCAAGTGTCCAGACCGCGGTACACACAGCAGTGCACCGTCTGGACAGCAACGCGGTGCAGGGCGCTGTGCATGCAGGTGCACAGGCCACGGTATGGGCAACATAGGCTTACTGGACAACACCGCGACTTGGGTGGCTTTACGTGCAAGAGTACAGGAAGTAGTACATGAAGCATGACTCTGCTGAGGTATACCGCTCTGTATGCCGCGGTGCAAGCATGTCTTGCCAAGCGGTCTAGGCCGCGCTAAGAGAAGAAATTCTCTTTTCTGAGCAAACTCAACACACTAAGAGATGTGCAAAATGTGCAAGTATGGAGTGTGAAAAGAGGCATACAATACATCATTCAATTACATGAAGATAGGAACATAATGCATGCAAGTGAGTGTGTGCAACTAGATCTCTTCAAAGAAAGTTAAACTAGTGAGATACCTTTGAAGTGCCCTTTGAGAGAGATGATGTCCTTGAAGCTTGATCACACTCAAGAGGCCTAAATTACCCTTACAAAGAATAATCCTCAATGTGGTTTGTCAACGAAATAAGCCAATCAAAATATGAGGAACTTACAAGTCATATTTCTCCTTTCTGCTACCCCATTTTGTTGAGGTGTACCTGGTGCAGAAAGCTGAGAAACTATCCCATTATCAATAAGATATTGCTAAAACTCTCCAGATAGATATTCTCCACTACGATCAGATCTCAAGATTTTTATATGTGTCTCAAGCTGATTTTCTACTTCAGCTTTGAATGCTTTGAACATATCAAATGCATCTGACTTATATCTCATGAGATACACATAACCAAATCTTGAGTAATCATCTGTGAAGGTGATGAAGTACTCATATCCACCTCTAGCTTGAATGCTCATAGGACCACATACATCAGTGTGTACTAGTCCTAAACATTCAGTGGCTCTTGCACCTTTGGTATTGAACGGCCTTTTGGTCATTTTACCTTCCAAACAAGATTCACAAGTTGGTAGATCATCAACCTTTAAGTCACTTAAAGGTCTGTCATATACCAATCTTTTAATCCTATTAAGGTTAATGTGATCTAGGAGTAAATGCCAAAGATAGGTTTCATCTTTTGATAATTTTACTCTTTTATGATTAGGTTCCGTTATTTCTGTGTCTAACGAGTGAGAGATATTTATATGCAAAAAGAATAAACCGTTTTCCAATGTACCTTTGCAAACAACTTTGTCATTCTTACTAATAATAAAAGTTTTATTAAAAGTAACCGAATATCCAAACTTATTTAAACAGGAAACTGAAATTAAATTCCTTTTGAATTGAGGTACATAATAAACGTCTATTAAATCTAAATGCCTACTATAATCTAAAATAACTCTAATATCTCCCACTGCACTTGCAGACACTAACGTTCCGTTGCCCAAGCGCAAATTGACTTCATCTTCATTCAACCTTCTCTTTTCCTGAAACCCATACAAGGAATAACAAACATGATTAGTGGCTCCAGAGTCTATGATCCAAGAATCAGTAGAATCTGCCAGAAAACATGTTTCTAGATAATTAACATTACCTTTTTCCTTCTTTTTCTGGGACTTTGGGCAATCTCTTTTCCAATGTCCCTTTTCACCACAAAGGAAGCATTTCCCTTTGATCTTGGTTACTTTCTTGGTTTCCTTCTTGGGAGGCCCAAGTTGCTATTTCTTCTGTTGTTTCTTGACCTTTTTACGGGTCTTAACAGTAGCAACTTTACCAAAAAAATGAATCTCTTGACCTTTGTTTTTCACAAGGATCTTTTCAGCGCTTTGAACATCTTGCATCAGGCCCTACAAGGTGTATTCCTTTTTTTGTTCAAGGTGTAGTCCAACTTGAACCGATCAAAGGAATCTGACAGTGATTTAACTACCATATCAATTTTGGTCTCACCATCAATCTCAGCACCATTTAGTTCAGCAATATTGAGATGTGCTATGACTTTCATCATGTGATCTTTCACAGATTGTTCAGGTTTCATCCTAAGATTCATAAAAGCAGTCACTGCCTCTCTCTTAGTCATCATAGACCTCATAGCAAACATTTCCTCTAGAGACATCATTATATCAGCAGCGGACTCCATTCCTTCATGTTGCTGTTGTAACACGTCGGAGATAGTGGCCATAATGTAACATTTTGCCATATCATCAGAAGTCTTCCACTGCTCATACTCATCTCTTTGCATCACATTAGATTCATTATTAGGAAAGGGTGGTTTAGGAGTGGTCAGAACAAACTTATGTTTTTCACTTTGCAGCAACAACCCAATTTTCCTTTTCCATGTTACGTAGTTATCTCCAGTTAAGGTGTTATCTTTCAGGATGTTCATAAGTGATGGGGTCATGATTTCTGATTAAAACAAAAACATATATAAGTAAATAATCATGATAATAGCACTTTTAAAAATTTATCTTGAATTAAAATAAATAATTCAATCATAAAAATTCAACGGTGATCCAACGCCCATAAATATTACGCCTCCTTTGGGAGTTCGCACTATTTACTAGTTAGACTAGGTCCCACCTAATTGTTAACATAACAACCAGCGTTTTTAATTTTAGCCTTGTAATTTTTATTAACAAGAACTCTTGGGAGGATATTAATAAAATTACATTGAGTGTGTTACCAAGATATCGACCCTCAATTTTCTCTCACAAAAATCCCTCATTGGGGAGTAGATTTCATTTAAGTCAATTGTCTAGTCTATCCTTGTAAGGAAGTATATTGTTAAATTCCATTTATGGACGCCCCTTGGGGGGATTACCAAAAATAATAAAACTCAACTAATCTTGGAGGCCATAGGCGTTCTTGCACACCTTCTCCCACTCAATTATTTAAGGCGTGTGATTAAATCCCAAAGAATGATTTTTACCAAGTTATCTAGATGCCAATTAGATACCTAAATCATTCAATGCATGTTCATACCAAAAGAGATATATGAGTGGCACTCCTATTCTAAAATGTCATGTTATCATACAACAACAAATATTGTAATATTTAAGCAAAAATTAAATAGCAACAATTTTGGCCCATTCTAGAAAAGCAAGTAAATTACAATTGTTAGGAATACAAGATCTTCAGGTGGCCATCAACCATACGCTCATCCCTCGGCCTCCTCCCATGGACGTGCACAGCCCACAACCCCACAAAGGGGCTGCCTTGCGCAGCCCATAAGGCCACACAAGGCTGCCGTGCGCAGCCCACCAAGGATTGGGCTTGCCATGCGCAGCCCAATCCAGTCCTAGGGTGCGCACGGTGCTCGTTCTCGGTTCCGGTTGCTTCGTTTTTCTTCGTGTCTTCGAATTTTCAATACCCGAATACATTACATCATATTACGAATAAATTACTGCAGCAAATTTTTTTTTATTTTACTGCAGTAAGATTTTAAAAAAAAAATACTGCACCTAATTACAAAAACATTACTGCACTTATTTTACATACAAAAAAAAAATAAAACCCTAGCAACTACCAAGAAGGAATTATGGCGATAATAGACCACCGTTCTTGTTACAAAACCGAAACAAAAATTACATTGAAATTCTAGGACCAAAATCGAGCAATAACAATTCACTTTATAAAAATATATAAATCCATACATTCAACATGTAATTATATATGCGAATACCTAGAGTGCCATCTCTTTCTAAAACATGTATAATCACAATAAAAAAGAAATAGATTCACGTATATATACGTTAATTAATTAAAAGGTACAACCAAGGCTCTGATACCAATTGTAGGGAAAAATCGATATAAAACGCAGCGGAAGAAACGAAAAATAGATTTCGTATGGTTTTAAAATTTATTTCAAAGTTGAACCTTAACCTTTTAATTAATTAAACTCAAATATATACGGTTAGAGTTAAATACCTCTTGATGCGTGATCCGATTGACTTACGTCGATTGGTAATCCGCAAAATCTTTTCTGATGCCCCTGAACAGTACCCGCGTGAACAGTGATGTGAACAGTACACCCGGCCGTGAATAGTGATCGTGAACAGTACCGCGAGATCTTCCAATCCGAACACGTATGTGAATCACCTAGGAGCGTGGTCTCCCTTTTTCTTTGAATTGCAAACCTGAGAATGGATGAACAAAGTTTTCTTTTTCTTTTGTTAGTCACAAAACAATCAAAAGAAGACAAAAATTATTCCGGTCACTTTTGAGTTCTCAATCTAATGATCGAAACTCGCGTGAACCTAATTCGATGTTGTACACATAAGCTTATTGATGAACAAGCAATCGGTGTACTATCAAAGAATAATCTCTTCTCTCTTTTATGTTTAGTAGAATAAAAATTATCCTTTTCTATGAATTTAGAAGAAGAAGAAAAATTGAATCATTCAATCAACTATAGTGGCCAAATTCTATATGTGGAATTATATAGGTGGCCGAAATTTTGCTTCCTCTTCTATTTAGGATTGCCGAAATCTTCATCTAAATAGACTAGGGTTGCCGCAAATCACATACCAAAAAGAGTTTGTGTTGCACCCTAATTTCCATCAATCTTTAGACTTCAAAACCTAATCCAACTCATAGATATTTTTATTCTTTTATTGACTAAATAAAAAGACTTCTTATTTGATTAAATAAATAAAATTAATTATTTATTTTCTTATCAAACAAGTCTTTTACTTTTAATATACTACTACCAATAGTATAACTTTAGGAAATATATTTCCTGATCAGAAAAAGATTTGTTTCTTAATTAAACAATTAATTAATAAATTAACTAATTCTTATTTAATTAAAACAATGAAACAAAATAATATATTAGTTAATTTATACACATTGCCGCCCCACTTATATAAATTGGCCATATATTATTTTCTTATTTCATTTAATCCATTGGACTTTAAATAAAAGCCCACATGTCTCCTTTTAATATATTAATATAATAGTGCAGCCCATTAATTAAATAATAGACATATTATATTCTTGATATATTAAAAACAATTCTAGATGGACCCTTAAATCGGCCCAGTAGAATATATCAAGTGATCCATGCAAATACGTGTGGATTGGGGATCTTGGCGGGCTATCTAAATTTAAGCTTCAATAGACACAACCTAATCACAATCAACAAACACTACAAGAAAAATAGGCTTTTATCACGCAATTTTATCACGGTTTTTTTTTAGCCGTGATCAAGTGATACTAGTCTTTTTAATTTATCGTGTGTTTTTGACGTAATTTAAAACTGACATCAAAGTATCACGGTCCTTTAAAACGTGCAACAATTGGATAATATTTTTTATTAACGGTGATTAAGTTATCACATGTTTATCAAACTGTGATCAAGTTATTACGAATTTTATTAATCGTGACAAAGTTATCATGTGTTTTATTTTTATATGTAATCTAATTATCATACTATTTTGTTAGTGGGATAAAGAAATATATATATATATTTTTTAATTTTTAGAATTACACTAAAACTATACTTTTTAATTTTTTATCTCTCAAATTTATTAGTCACAACACTTTACAAAAAAAATACAAACAATCGTTTTTTGTAGTGAAATATTAAAATATAAAAAGTTAAGAAAAGTTAAAACATAAATTTAGGTTAATTTTTTTCTTATATTTAAACATATCATTAAATAATTGATAGCTAACTTTCTCCACTTTCTAACCCTAGCCACCCGCCACTCTCACATCTCTTACCTTTTTTTTTCAGTATTCTCTCACTCACAATCTTCACTCTTCACAAATAAAAGAACTCTATTCATGGTGAGTTTTTAACTTCAAATGAACTCAACACATGATTTGGATTATAAATCTCTTTTTTTATGTATTTATTTATTTTTATTGGTTAATTTATTTATGTATTGGTTAGGAACTTGTAGCGGTCTCCGGTAGTGAGTGACTTACATTTGTACTATTTTGAATATGAACGTTTATACAAAATAGAAGATCATGATCTCACCTCTACCTATGCAATCGGGCACCGTTCTTCAAAGTTGTTCAAAAGAAAGTTTATGTCAACGTTAAAAAGAGGTTAGTTAATTTCGTTTTAATCTCCTTTTGTTTTCTCTTTCTTTTATTGATAAAATAAGTTTTTATTATGATTTGTTGTTATAGTATAGTTTTAGTTTTAGTTTTTTTTTTATATCAATTTTATTGTTTGTCAAACTTACTCCTATTGTTTCTCATACTATGCAGCCATATATTCGAAAGGAAGCCTCAAGGAAGATGAACACAAATTTTTTTTTCATGTATATGAACAAAGAAAATTTAAACATAGCTTTTGTCTATAATAGTTTGTATTTTAGAATTGATTGTGCTAATAATGTTTTGTTTATTTTGGTGTTGTTTGTAACTTTTTATTTTAATATCTTCAATACATTTTGATCTTAAATAGAGATTATTTTTTGAAAGTTTGAATATAGATACTTAATATTTATTTTATATATATTTGGAAAATATTATAATATTAAAAATAAATTAACAAACAAATAAAGCAGTATATCTTAACAATATCATCATCAAGAGATTTTGTGGGTATATATATATATATATATATATGGAAAACAATATAATATTAAAATAAATTAACAAAAAAGTAAAGCAAAATCTCTTGAAAATATCATCAAGAGATTATGTATGCAATTTTATTTATTTAAAAAAGAACTTCGTAAGGTTTTTAGCTATCATCAATTGATCACAAGGTTTAAAAGCTGTCAGAAATTGTTGACGGTTTTTGAAAACCGTGATAAAAATTCACAATGGTTTTTAAAAACCGCGATAAAAAGTAAAACCGTGATAAACTTTTTATTACAGTGGCTTTAACAACGCTTATAAAACCGTCATTAAAACCTTTTCATAACAGTTAAAAACCATCATAAAAAGCATTTTTCCTTGTAGTGAAATGATTCACTTAGGTCCAATCTATTAATTTTAACTCATTCCACTAAAGAGCTAAAATTGAACTCTTAAATAAAGATAGAATAAAGAGATGTTTCTCATTCATACCCTAGACAATCTTATAGGAGATGGTGTATCCTCGTGAATAATATCAGTAATCGCCAAGAGCTCATAGACCGCCTATAGCTCTCCAAGTTACCATATTTCCTCATATGACCACATTTCGAACTTGGATACTTTGACTTGTCCTGAAGCCATGTTTTCAATAATCATTATTGAAAACTCAACGTTGAGATTTAATATCCAATACCTCAAAACATCCATATGATGATATTATACTCTCATTTAATAAATGGAGCCACGATGTCCATATCTATAAATGAAGTCCTCTATCGATTAACAAATGTATACCACAAAACTATCGAGGATAGACTATGCTATATAATCGTACTCATTGATAGCTCTAATGATAACACTTGCAACCATAAGTCAATCATTTATCTCAGGATTAAGATAGACTCTCCGATTGTCCTATTTAATGAAAAGACATATATCTAGTGACGGTTCTAGATAAAGTATTTCATTGTGATCCAGTTCAATGCACCTAGTGCACTAGATTCTTTTACTCGAAAACCTTTCGATGATTTTAGACTCATCATATTCATTTGATCCAACTCAAATGCTAGTAAAAGAATTCTACAACTTTAACAAGATAGAGGTGCCCAACCTTTAACTTAAGTTGTGAACGTTATTCAAGACTAACTAAAGAATTGTGTCTACCTCATACATATCCGGATGTATGAACAATTCTTCATGTCTCATAGTATTTTGACCTTATGATTATTTACCTTGACAATTATAATAATAAATGCTATAAGTAATTGTAAGAATCAGAATTCACTTTATTAATATGAGAAGATTGTCAATTACAATATTACACTCTTGCCATTGAGCATAATCCTAACAGCATGTCCAACTGGTGATGAGATGCAAGGATGTGTGATAGAGAGAAGTAGACATATGCAATATGTTCTAAAGCAACTCGAAGGCACTAAAGGGAAACTCACACAATCATGAATCCTACACCTAAGAGCGCTCTAGTATCAAGAACTACTCACTCTCACACTTAGAGCGTAATTCGCTTCGACTCTAACCTCTCATGGAGTCTCTCTTTTCTTTCCTCTCAGAGTCCTAAGTTCACACTCAAAAAGGTATGCAAAGATGGAATTGTGCACAGAAATCTAATGCATTGCATACATGTAAATTGAAAGACCGATAATGTATGTGGACTAACCTAGGAAGGATTCACTATGCCATGAATGTGGAAGATCAAGCTTCAACAGACATTCCTGTAGGGAAAAATTGCTTAAAACCGCAGCGGAAGGCGAAAAGTAGATTTTCGTATAGTTTAAAATTTTTCTAAATATTTGAACCTTAACCCTTTAATTAATTAAACTCAAATATACGGTTAGAGTTAAATACCTCTTGTCGCGTGATCAGATTGACTTACGTCGATGGTAATCCGCAAGATCTTCAATCCTAGCACCTACGTGAATCACCTAGGAGCGTGGTCTCCCTTTTTCTTTGAATTGCTTACCTTAGAATGGATGTATGGAATTTCTGATCTTGATCTTCAATAGTAAAACACCAAGAGCCTAAAAAAATAGTTCCGGTCACTTTTGAATTCACAATCAATATGATTGAAACTCGCGTAACCCTAAATCGAAAGTTTGCACAAAACCTTTTGATGTTAAAGGCTTGTAAGTACACTATCGAATGAGAACTTATTTTCTTTTTCTTTCTTGGCCGAAAATCTATGTGTATAGAGTAGGATTTTTATTTTCAAAACAAACAAAAATCTCTCTCTATTTTGCTTCTTAGTGGCCGAAAATTCATAACCTTATATTTATAGGTTGGCCGAATTTTCTCCTTCACCAAGTAGGGTTAGCCAAATTCCTTGAATAGGAAATCTAGGGTTGGTTAATTTCCTTACTTGAAAAGGAATTATCCTTTTCCCTAATTCCTATCAATTCAAGAATCCTAACCCTTGTAGAACTAGTGGTGGCCGAATTCTTTGTATAATAAGGAGTGTATGTGGACTTAATCCTTACCACATTAGGACTCCTATCACTTAAAAGAATTCCAACCCTAATCCAACACATAGTAATTAATTTAGTGATCAGGAAAAGATTTTGATTTAAACTATTAATTAATTAATTCCCATTTAATCAAAACAATAAAATAAAATAATATCTTGGGCTATTTTATTTAGCCTTGCCGGCCACACCATGTATATATGGGCCCAATATTATTTTTCTTATTTTATTTAATCCATTAGACTTTAAATAAAAGCCCACATGTGAACCAGACTTATTCTTACTAAAAGAAACAAGCCTACATGTCTCTTTTTAATATATTAATATAATAGTGCTGCCCATTAAATAAATAATAGACATATTATATTCTTAATATATTAAATGCAATTTTAGATGGACCCATAAATTGGTCCGGTAGAATATATCAAGTGATCCATGCAAGTACGTGTGGATTGTGGATCTTGGCGGGCTATCTAAACTTAAGCTTCAATAGACATAACCTAATCACAATCAACAAATGATTCACTTAGGTCCGATCTATTAATTTTAACTCATTCCACTAAAGAGCTAAAATTGAACTCTTAAATAAAGATATAATAAGGAGATGTTTCTCATTCATACCCTAGACAATCTTATAGGAGATGGTGTATCCTCGTGAATAATATCAGTAATCGCCAAGAGCTCATAGACCGCCTATAGCTCTCCAAGTTATCATATTTCCTCATATGACCACATTTTGAACTTGGATATTTTGACTTGTCCAGAAGCCATGTCTTCAATAATCATTATTGAAAACTCAACGTTGAGATTTAATATCCAATACCTCAAAACATCCATATGATGATATTATACTCTCATTTAATAAATGGAGCCACGCTGTCCATATCTATAAATGAAGTCCTCTATCGATTAACAAATGAATACCACCAAACTGTCGAGGATAGACTATGCTATATAATCGTACTCATTGATAGCTCAAATGATAACACTTGCAACCATAAGTCCATCATTTATCTCAGGATTTATATAGACTCTCCGATTGTCCTGATAATGAAAAGACTTATATCTAGTGACGGTTCTAGATAAAGTATTTCATTGTGATCCAGTTCAATGCACCCAGTGCATTAGATTCTTTTACTCGAAAACCTTTCGATGATTTTAGACTCATCATAACTCATTTGATCCCACTCAAATGCTAGTAAAAGAATTCTACAACTTTATCAAGATAGAGGTGCCCAACCTTTAATTTAAGTTGTGAACGTTATTCAAGACTAATTAAAGAATTGTGTCTACCTCATACATATCCGGATGTACAAACAATTCTTCATATCTCATAGTATTTTGACCCTATGATTATTTACCTTGACAATTATAATTATAAATGCTATAATATTTTGCAGAATCAGAAATCACTTTATTTATATGAAAAGATTGTCAATTACAATATTACACTCTTGCTATTGAGCATAATCAATTACAAGATTTTTCTTCTTTTCTTTTTTTTTCTTTTTGTTAACGGAAAAATCCACTCGGGGAGTGAAATTTTGGTTAGCACCCTCGCCCACTACCGGTAGCAGTAGCGGGATAGGTACCTTTGATACCGGGGTCCCTTTCTGTTGGGGTTTTTGCTATAAAGCTTGTAATATGTAAATATAATTTGAACATAAATAAAAGAAGTAGTATATTCATTCATTTTGTGTCATACTTTATATAACATGTGCACTTAACATCCAAAATTGCCGAATGTAATTTCGAACTGAGTATATGAGTGTCATATATAGATGGATTCAGTTTGAAACGAGCAATTTAAAGAGTCCGTAGATAGCAAATAAAGCTGGGTACTTTATTTGTGGTTAATCTATAGCTGCGGTCCATTTCGTAGTGTACGGTGATCCTATCCTGGATCATTCATATGTAGATATGAGAATGGAGGCACCTTGTATGATGTGATCATATAGGACTGGGTCATGATCTATATGAATCTCTCACTAAGATCCGTTTAACGATGAGATTCATATATATCAACTAATGATGGCTATATGTGGGTGATATTAATCCTGAGTGTCTTATCGACTCCTTCAGGTTAGATCGTGGTCTTTGATATACCATGGGTGAGGTCGGAGTTGCATTCCTGATCAATATACTCCGTATGTTGGGATCGCGGTTTGGCTTGTGGCTGGGAAGGTTTGTACACAATAGTGGAATCCACTCCTTCTTGTGAGAAGTAGATGGTAGTTCCCTTAAGGGTTGATCCGGGGCTTGAACAGTATGAGGGCTCTCCTAATTCCGTAAGGAATGTAGGATTTATTGTTCATTAGAGAATCAATGGTACTTAATGGAAAGATATGATTAGAGGGGTATAACGGACATTATGACCCAGCTCTAATTATGAACTACTTGTGGAGGATTATACCATATGTAATAGCTATATCGATGGACACCGAGAGTTATTGGTTTGTGTAAAAACGTCTACAGTTGAGAGAGTGCAGCTTCGAGTTTTTAGTGGAATAACACCGAAGTTAATAATCATGAAATATTAATTAAAGAGTTTAGTTAATAATTTCTAAGGATTATTGGAGCTCAAAATACTGTGGGTCCATTAGGTCCCCTTGCTAGCCCGATCGATTTAGGTAACAAGGGTCACGGTTAATTAATTGGATTGTCCAATTAATTGTGTTACGAAAGTGACACGTATTAATTCGGGAATTAATTGAATAATGGGAATATTTAATTAATGAATAATGGTGATTAAATAAATTAAATAATAAAATTATTTAATTATGTTGTTAATCACTAAATGGAGGGTGTTAGTTGATATTTGATTTTGAATAAAATAAGATAATATGATTATTTTATTTTATTAAATTAAATATTTGAAATGTTTGAATTCAAAAATAAATATTTAATTAATTTTAAAAAAGATATGAGATATCTTTATAAAATTTTAAAAATCAAATATAAGATTTTTTGGTTTGTTTTTAATATATATGAGATATATATTTTTTTTAAAATTTAAACCGAATGTCGGTTTTGGTTTTAAAATATATGTGATATATATTTTAATTAAAAACCAATGAAACCAAATTAGAGCAAACTGACACAGTAAAGAAAGAAGAGATATAGTGATCGTGACACAAAAAACACACAGCAAACATAAAGAAAAAAAAAAGTTAGTGTGTGGTGAGAACACAAGTTCTGCACTACTAGGATTTGTTTTTGTATGTGTGTTCTTCTCTTCTTCCTCCATACAGGTCCTGAAAATCGTTACGCGCCCACACGCTGTTACCAGTTCCGGGAGATAGCGAGGAAGATCACGTGGTTCAAATCAGGAGCAGTTCGTATCAAAGTGAAGGACCTCCTACGTAGGTATGAATCTTCACTTTATTATTGCATTTGATTATTACTGTACAAATGAGTTAGTTTAATGATTGCATAAAAAATTTTAAAACCTTCCGCTGCGCAATCTGTAACCCTAGGTTCCAACAATTGGTATCAAAGCCAATTTTTGTACAGTTAATCGAATTCGATTACTCCTGATATGTATGAATGTGTAGACACATATTTTTTTTGATGAGTGTATGATGTTTTTTTAATTAAATTGTTTAATTTAAAAAACATGGTTGATCGTAATTTTTTATGGTGTTGTGGATTTAGAGTGTTTCTAGGTTGTATAATGTTTTTTATTTTTGTAAGAACCTAAGTTTTATGATTGGCTTATTTCATGACAAATCACATTGGGGATGTTTGTAATGGGTAGCTTAGGTTTTATTGTGGTTCTTCATCAACAAGCTTCCAAGATCCCATAGTGCTTCAAGAGAGGTAGTTTACTTGTCTTGACTCTTTTGAAGAGATCTTAGTTGCACACACTCACTTGCATGCATTATATTCTTGATTACATGCTATTGAATGATGCATTGTATGCCTCTTTTCACACTCCACACTTGCACACATTGCACATTAATTAGTGTGTTGAGTCTGCCTGGAAAAGAGAGTTTCTTCTCTTACCGCGGCCTAGACCGCTTGGCAGGTGCTGCTTGCACCGCGGCACATAGAGCGGTATACATCAGTTGGCACATGCTACCTTGACCGTGTCCTGCACACATGTACGCCCAGCAGTCCCTGAAGCGGTAGACTGTAGTAGGCCCATGCTGCCTGGACCGCGACCTGTGCACTTGCACGCACAGCGGTCCCAACCGCGCTGTTGTCCAGACGGTGCACTGCTGTATGTACCGCGGTCTGGACACTTACCCGAGCCGCGGTCCAGCAAGCGGTATTGACGGGATTTTGTTTCTCAAACCCAAAACGACGCAGTTTTGTCTAGGGTTTCTATATATATGTTCTCTTCTCTTCTTGGCCGAATAAGAGCTTCATGAACCCATTTTTATGAGAGAGAACAACCCTTAGAGAGAGAAAGCTTCAAGCTTTGTTCCTTGACTCTCCAAACCCAAAACCCATCACCTTCATGCATTTCTAAGCATCTTTAAGGCATGAGTCTTCATCATTAGTTGACTTAGTAAGTTGAACAAAAACCCCATATTTATCATTTGTTCATACTTTCCAAGATTGTGTTTTTATTGCATTTATTAGTTGATTAAATGCTAGGACTCTATTTAATGCATATATTTATGAGTTCCTTTGTATGATTGGGTTTGTATTGTGATAGCTTGCATTTAGGACATATTTGCCCTCTAGCTAATTAGGACTCATTGATTGCATTTGTTAATTGCATTTATTGTCCTTGCTATGATTAATGACAACATATGTTGAAATGGCTTTGTTTGATGACTAGAGTTTAGATTTGCACATCTATATCTAGTTAGGTCTTTATGAGCATTCATATAGACATTGATATATAGGATTTGTACTTAATGTCATCTTAAATCCCTAGATAGGCATTTAGTGTTGCCTAGCATTATTTGTATTTTGAGTATTCATATATTCACTTAGGTTGTTAATCTCTTCTTGTGAGTTAAGTCTGGTGACTACAAGGTGTAGTGCACAAGCAAGTGAAGTCTTGCAACCAAGGTATGGTTGGCAAGCAAAGTGATCAAGGATTCACTATAAAGGCTCGATGGGTAGTAGTGGTGGGTTAGTGACCGAGAATGGTGTGACTAGAGGTCAACCTAGGTTGTAAACATCATTACAATAGTGGATTTGAGGATCGTGTGTGGCTAGAAGGATAGCCCGTGGTTTTTCCCTTGTTGAAGGGTTTCCACGTAAAAATCAAGTGTTATTTATTATTCCGCACTTTACACTTGATTTTGTATGTTTGATTTAATTGGGTTATTTGTTTAATATTGACTAATCGAAAAATTGGTAATAATCGATTAACAACCCATTCACCCCCCCTCTAGGTTGTAGACACACGTTAAGAGTGTATTTTCAATTGGTATCAGAGCAGGTTCCTAGACATACTTAGGTGATCTTAGCTCTTGATTGTGTGTCTTGCATTTGTGTGCATTTTGTTCTTTGCATTTCATTTGCATTCTTTCACTCACTTCACCTATACACCATGTGTGAGAGTGAAACACTTAGAGTGGGATTTGCTTCGATGACCTCTAATGTTGAGAGGAAGATAGATGACTCCGATGAGGAGATGACTCTCATGGTGGAGAGATTTAGGAGATTTATGAAATCTCAAAAGAAGGGTTTGGCCTCTAAAGTGAAGAAGGAGAAGTGTATGACCTCCAAAGTCAATGAGGAAACGAAAATGTCAAGGAAAAGTGACCCTTGCCTTGAATGTGGTGGAATTGGACATATTGCCTCCAATTGTGGCAACTTGAAATACAAAAAGGGAGGAGTTAGTATGATCGCTAATCGGTGTGATAGCGAGGTTGAAGCAGTTAAAGGAAGTTCCACAAGCTCGGTTGAGTGTGAGAACAAATACTCCGCCTTTTCGGTCTCCTGCCATGAAGAAGCTCAAGCCGTCACCAAGTGTTTGTCACTTGAAGGATTCAAGAAGGATGACTTGAAGTGTGAAGGCCAAAGTGGAGCAAGATTAAGAGAAGCTAGCATTGAAGATATGACTCTCACAAGCTCAAGTGGGAGAAGCTTCGATAGTGATAACTCATGCTCGGAGAACTCTTGTGATAAGGTGGTTAATTATCAAGAGTTGATTGATTCTCTTCAAAAGTCTTTGAAAGAGAAAGATAATGATATCCTTGAGTTGAAAAAGGATAACCTTCAACTACAAGCCAAGATGACTCACTTGAATGATGAAGTGAGATGTGTAAAAGAAAGTGAAGGCAAGTTAAAGATGGAACTTGATGAAGCAAGGATGTCTCTTGCTAAATTGACTTCGGGATCGGAGAAACTTAACAAGATGTTAAGTATTGGCAAGGTGCCAAATGACAAGCTAGGGCTTGGTTTCATTGATGATGAGTCCACTCCATTCGCGGGCAAGACTACATTTGTGAAGGAGATTTCTCCTAAATGTCCGCCTTCATCACCCAAGAAGATTCTTGTTGTGGGTGAATCTTCTAAGAGCTCAACCTTGAAGATGCTTCCGAGGAAACAAGCTCAACCCCAACCCTTGAGGATGCCTCAATCAAAGCTCAATCAACCTTTAAGGCAAGCTAATCGTGCTTCTCATGCTCAACCACAAAGGCACCAACATCTGACTAATGCTCCCAAGGAAAGCCAACCGGTGCAACATCAAAGACAAACTCATCAACATGGCCATGCCTCGATGAGAGCTAAATGCAATGGTATGAATCTTTCTTTTATACCTACTTGTCATTATTGTGGTATGATTGGTCACATTCGACCAAAGTGCATTAACTACATTAGAATGTGTAGAATTGAAAGCATGAGAGAAAAGAAAATGAACCGTAGGGCTAAATTGCATGATCCTAGGGAACCTAGAGACTTGAAGTTTTTGACCACTAAAATTAAAAAGGTGGAATCTAGGTGGGTTAGAAAAATTGAACCCGATTGCAATCATGATCATATGACACCCTTGGATACTACCGAGTCAAATGGACTTAGTATGTCTAGTGGAACTTACCCCTCGTCCTGATACGGTACGGTTGTGACCCTTATGGGGAGCTCAAGCAAAGAGAGCAACCTTGCATTTTTGAAATGTGCAAAAATTTGATATACTTTATGCTTCTTTATTAATTGCTTGAGATACTAGGTTGTACATATATGATTATATGATATTTTTATTCAATAAGTGTGTAACCTTACTTTGTTTGCAATCCATGTCACATTTATGTTCAAACATGCATTTTTGGACTAGGAGATTTGATTGGGATAGTACACTTGAATGACCTATAATTTATCTCCATGACATGTGAACTTGATTATGACATGCTCAAAATGAAATGCATGAAATATGTTTTGATTGCTTTAATGCAAATGTGTGTGAATGCGAATGAGAAGACTAATCAATAAGGATCTTGTATCCATGTAATCAATAAGGATTTTATATCCAAATTAGTCTTATCTCTCTTCTTAATTGTTAATCAAGACTACTATCATACGGATAATTATCCGGAAAAATCTAAAAGGATCTCTTGATCCAATGTCTTGATTTGCTTTTAAGGATTGATATAGTTTTGTGTGCGTCGAAAATTTATTTTCAAAAATACTATATCATGTTTGCTTATGACAAAAGGGTGCAAATTGGTTTGAATTCTTATGGAAACCCTTTTGATGTCTGCTTTGCCAAATACCATTGTTTTTGAACTTTGATGTTATATGTCTTGCATGCAAAGCAACATCGTCACACATTCTCGTTATATTAAAACTCCTTGAATCTCTCTTACTTAATTGAGTTGCATAAAGTTTATGTACATGATTATGCAATCATCTTTTGTGCAAATATCTCTCTTTGCTAAAGTAACCCGATAGGGGGAGCTCCTTTGCCTATCTCATGACAAAAAGGGGGAGAAGTCTTGAGAAATATAGGGGGAGCATGAGGGAGCATGTTTATGCTTTGAGGAAAAGCCTTATGAGAGAGAGTAACCTTTTAGGGGGAGCATTGCACATGCATTTCTTTATATTGCTTTATTGAGTGAAATTGCCTTTTGTATTTGCTCACCTCACATGCACTTGTTCTTGGAAAGTGCTTTCTTGCTATTGTGTGTAGGTATGATGATCTACGGAGAGATTGATAACCTTGAAGACTTAGATCTTAGGTTTTTCTTACTGTAACGTAGAATATATTTTGTTGACCAATAGCTTTATTTTTGTTTTGTGAGGATTATTTTGTGAGTGGTGATTTTGTCATGAAATAGCCAAACGAGGAGATTGTAAGAACCTCAGTTTTATGATTGGCTTATTTCATGACAAATCACATTGGGGATGTTTGTAATGGGTAGCTTAGGTTTTATTGTGGTTCTTCATCAACAAGCTTCCAAGATCCCATAGTGCTTCAAGAGAGGTAGTTTACTTGTCTTGACTCTTTTGAAGAGATCTTAGTTGCACACACTCACTTGCATGCATTATATTCTTGATTACATGCTATTGAATGATGCATTGTATGCCTCTTTTCACACTCCACACTTGCACACATTGCACATTAATTAGTGTGTTGAGTCTGCCTGGAAAAGAGAGTTTCTTCTCTTACCGCAGCCTAGACCGTTTGGCAGGTGCTGCTTGCACCGCGGCACATAGAGCGGTATACATCAGTTGGCACATGCTGCCTTGACCGTGTCCTGCACACATGTACGCCCAGCGGTCCCTGAAGCGGTAGACTGCAGTAGGCCCATGCTGCCTGGACCGCGACCTGTGCACTTGCACGCACAACGGTCCCAACCGCGCTGTTGTCCAGACGGTGCACTGCTGTATGTACCGCGGTCTGGACACTTACCCGAGCCGCGGTCCAGCAAGCGGTATTGAAGGGATTTTGTTTCTCAAACCCAAAACGACGCAGTTTTGTCTAGGGTTTCTATATATATGTTCTCTTCTCTTCTTGGCCGAATAAGAGCTTCATGAACCCATTTTTATGAGAGAGAACAACCCTTAGAGAGAGAAAGCTTCAAGCTTTGTTCCTTGACTCTCCAAACCCAAAACCCATCACCTTCATGCATTTCTAAGAATCTTTAAGGCATGGGTCTTCATCATTAGTTGACTTGGTAAGTTGAACAAAAACCCCATATTTATCATCTGTTCATACTTTCCAAGATTGTGTTTTTATTGCATTTATTAGTTGATTAAATGCTAGGACTCTATTTAATGCATATATTTATGAGTTCCTTTGTATGATTGGGTTTGTATTGTGATAGCTTGCATTTAGGACATATTTGCCCTCTAGCTAATTAGGACTCATTGATTGCATTTGTTAATTGCATTTATTGTCCTTGCCATGATTAATGACAACATATGTTGAAATGGCTTTGTTTGATGACTAGAGTTTAGATTTGCACATCTATATCTAGTTAGGTCTTTATGAGCATTCATATAGACATTGATATCTAGGATTTGTACTTAATGTCATCTTAAATCCCTAGATAAGCATTTAGTGTTGCCTAGCATTATTTGTATTTTGAGTATTCATATATTCACTTAGGTTGTTAATCTCTTCTTGAGAGTTAAGTCTTGTGACTACAAGGTGTAGTGCACAAGCAAGTGAAGTCTTGCAACCAAGGTATGGTTGGCAAGCAAAGTGATCAAGGATTCACTATAAAGGCCCGTTGGGTAGTAGTGGTGGGTTAGTGACTGAGAATGGTGTGACTAGAGGTCAACCTAGGTTGTAAACATCATTACAATAGTGGATTTGAGGATCGTGTGTGGCTAGAAGGATAGCCCGTGGTTTTTTCCTTGTTGAAGGGTTTCCACGTAAAAATCAAGTGTTATTTATTATTCCGCACTTTACACTTGATTTTGTATGTTTGATTTAATTGGGTTATTTGTTTAATATTGACTAATTGAAAAATTGGTAATAATCGATTAACAACCCATTCACCCCCCCTCTAGGTTGTAGACACACGTTAAGAGTGTATTTTCAATTTTTTTTTATTTTTTTTATTTTACTGTTGTATTATTAAAAAAAAAATATATATATATATATATACAAAATGTAATCGCATGAAGAGACCTGGTAGTTCAACATGAGCAAGCCTACCAGCGCGCAGCCTCAGCGATGCTTACCCCACAGATGCCTTTCAGCACGCGCCAACCAGCGCTCAGCCTATCAGCGATGCCCACCAGCGCGCAGATGCCTACCAGCGCGCGCCAACCAGCGCTCAGCCTATCACCGATGCCCACCAGCGCGCAGATGCCTACCAGCGCATGCACACCAGCGCTTGCCACCAGCACTGTAGCGCACCTACCACCTGCGAGCATGCAGACCAGCGCATGTTGACCAGTGATGCGTATCAGTGATACTACCAGTGCACATGACCTGAAATGATTGGAAGTCTTGGAAATTACAAGAAGACCAAGGGATGCTTTGAGAATATTTTTTTGTAATTAGATTCCAATTTTTAGGTTAAATAATCCACAACACTCGGTCAACTCATGTATGTTTTAATTATTTGATGATTAAGCATTGCCATGCATATACATGTCATTTAAATTAGTTATGCCTACACACATATATATATATATATATATATATATATATATGTTGATATATCATACATGCATTATAGCCATCTATATTATGTGTTTAATTTTTTTTTAATTTGATAAAAATGGGTTATTCACATAATTGGTTATTTTTAATGGGATTAGGTTTTAGGAGTAAAAACTTGGTAAATCTCATTAATTACTAATCTTTTTATTAAAGAGTTTAAATACTTAGATTAGTAGGGTCCTTAATATATATTAGGATTAATTTGATTAAGCTCCTAATAATAATTGGACCTAATAATGTGTTTAGTTTTAATAGTTAAAACTTGGTAAATACACATTTAATAATAATTCTAGTCTTAGTAAACAGTTTACATAGATTTGAATTATCACTAATGAACTAAATTTTGTAAGTGTTAAAAATCAATTTAGTTTATTAGTTATTGGAATAGGATTCTAATAATTTGTGATTAATGCACTTGACGCTTAGATTAAAATTAGCCGTTTAATCTAGTTTAATCTAGGTGCATTAATATTAATAGAAAACCCTTAATATAAAATAGTGAGTGGGAGATGGATATATGACATTATATCTCGCGGTCTCCATCATTAGTTCAACACCGTGAGATTCGAGTGGGGCCTCGTGACGGCTTTGTTTTCGTCCTCCCTAAGGAGGGTTTCCATAAGAATCAATACCAAGGTTGACTTCCTAACAGATAGGATTTCGGAGGGGATTTCGGGATTGACCGACCCTAAGGCGGCAATTCTCGAGTTAAGCTCTTGAGATCTGAAATGATGGGTTACACTCACAAGGTTTTAATTAAATTGGTTAATTAAAAATCTGACCTAATAAACGATGGTTGAATGATATTGGCATAAGAGTTATTCTGGTATATCCTTTGACTGAGAAGGTCTCGATCCAACATGCAAGAATTTGACCGACCCTAAGGCGGCACTTGCTTATGGTATGTTGGATTGTCGTGGCATAGAAACATTGTTTTTAGGGTTGTTCTTGTTCATTAAACATTTCATGCATCATGTTTAATTTTATGCCGAACATTAGCACATGTTTAGAATGTATGACTGAATGAATCTTTAATTTATGTTTTTTTTTCAGCCATGTCATCTGCACTATTACAAATACTTGCAAACGATAAATTAACTGGTGATAACTACACAAAATGGAAACTTAACATTAATGCAATACTGGTCACCAAAGACCTCAAGTTTGTGCTTATGGAGGAATGTCCTCCGGTGCCTACTGCCAATGCCACACGAACTATTCGTGAGGCATACCAGCGATGGGTCTCATCTGATGAGAAGGCCCGAACATATCTGTTAGCTTCTATGACAGACGTGCTTGTCACAAAGCACGAAGTAATGACTACAGCATTCGATATTATGGAGTCATTGCAAGATATGTTCGGGCAACCCTCCGAGCAAAAGCGACACGAAGCTGTTCGTTCCGCTATGCTCGCTCGCATGAAGGAAGGTACATCAGTTCGGGAACATGTCCTGAGCATGATGTCCTACTTCAACACGACAGAAGTCAATGGCGGGGCCATTGATGAACCCAGTCAAGTGAGGATCATACTGACGACTCTTCCGAAGAGTTTCGATCAGTTTAAGAACAACTACGGGATGAACAAGTTAAGGTTTAGTCTCACACAGTTGCTCAATGAGCTCGCTACTTTTGAGTCCATGACCAAGGACAGCAAAAGTAAGACCAGTGAGGCAAATGTTGCTGAACCATCTTCCTCCAATAACAACAAGAGGAAGAGGTCTGCTGGAAAGGCGAAGGGTAAGCCCAAACCGAAGAAGGCCCAAAGAAAAAAGAAGGGCACCTCCACCGACCAAGACAAAGGAAAATGTTTCCATTGTAACAAGGTCGGGCACTGGAAGAGGAACTGTCCTCAGTACCTGGAGAAGGTAGCCAAGAAGAAGAAGAAAGGTAAATATGATTTACTTGTTCTTGAATCTTGTTTAGTGGAAGATGATTCTTCACCTTGGATTGTTGATTCGGGGGCCACTAACCATGTTTGTTCTTCTTTGCAGTGGACTGATTCTTGGACACAGCTTGAGGAGGGAGCCTTCTCGATACGAGTGGGGTCAGGGGATGTCGTTTCGGCACGAGCAGTGGGCGTAATTAGATTGCGTTTTTGTAATAATAATTTTATTTTGTTGGACAATGTATTTTTTATTCCTGGATTTACAAGGAATTTAATTTCCGTTTCTAAGTTGTTAGAACAATTATATTCTGTTTCTTTTGATAATAAATCAGTTATTATTGCAAAGAATGGTCTGAATATTTGTTCAGCAATTAATGAAAACAATTTGTATGTGTTAAGACCGTTAATGCATATAACACTGCTCAATACCGAAATGTTTAAAGTTGAAAAACCAAAAACTAAACGACATAAGATTTCTCCAGAAAACGAAACGTATCTCTGGCATCTAAGGCTTGGACATATTAACCTTGACCGGATAAACAGACTAGTAAAAAGCGGATCTTTAAATGAGTTAAAGGTTGGCACCTTACCTGTCTGTGAATCTTGTCTGGAAGGTAAGATGACTAAGAGACCTTTTACTGGAAAAGGGCTTAGAGCTAAACAACCACTAGAGCTTATACATTCAGACGTCTGTGGACCAATGAATGTTAAAGCAAGGGGTGGTTATAAGTATTATGTCACCTTTATAGATGACTACTCGAGATACGGATATGTCTACCTAATGCAACGGAAGTCGGAAACATTTGAAAAGTTCAAAGAATTCAGAGCTGAAGTTGAGAACCAGTTAGGAAAGACTATCAAGTCTCTACGATCAAATCGTGGAGGTGAGTACCTTGACCAAGAGTTTCAAGACTTTATGGTCAAGTATGGGATAGTGTCCCAAATCACAGCTCCTAGTACACCTTAGCAGAATGGTGTCGCGGAGAGGAGAAATAGAACCCTAATGGAAATGGTGAGATCTATGATTAGTTTCTCATCATTACCAAATTCCTTTTGGGGATATGCGTTACAAACAGCGGCATACATTTTGAATGTAGTGCCATCCAAATCTGTTCCTGAAACTCCCCTAGAGTTGTGGAATGGTCGTAAAGCTAGTTTACGACATTTTCACATATGGGGGTGTCCAGCACACGTGCTGAAGAACAGAACTGGAAAGCTAGATCCCAAGTCTGTGGTCTGCTTGTTTGTAGGATACTCCAAGGAGACCAGAGGTGGATACTTCTATAGTCCTGAAGATAACAAAGTATTTGTATCGACAAATGCAACGTTTCTTGAGGATAACTATATAAGTGATCATAAACCTCGTTCTAAAATTGTATTAAATGAGTTGGAGCCTGGTGAGACCAGTACTCAGTCAACTAGAGTTGTTAATCCATTAACATCTGAAAGTCAGATAATTCCTAGTCAGGATACACTACCACCTAGACGTAGTGAGAGGGTTGTGAGACAGCCTGAACGCTATTTGGGTGTAAGTGAGGGACAAGATCTTGTCTCTGCTGATAGTGTAGATGATCCATTGACATTTAAGAATGCAATGGAAGATCCTGATAAAGAGGAATGACTTAAAGCCATGAATCTCGAGATGGAGTCTATGTACTCTAACTCAGTCTGGGAACTTGTAGACTTACCGAATGGGGTAAAACCCATAGGATGTAAGTGGATCTACAAAAGGAAGAGAGGAGTAGACGGGAAGGTAGAGACCTTCAAGGCAAGGCTAGTGGCCAAGGGTTATACCCAGAAAGAGGGGGTCGATTATGAAGAGACCTTCTCGCCAGTAGCCATGTTTAAGTCTATTCGGATTCTCTTATCCATTGCTGCCTATTTAGATTATGAAATTTGGCAAATGGACGTCAAGACTGCATTCTTGAATGGCAATCTTGATGAAAGCATATACATGATGCAACCAGAGGGATTTGTGTTTCCAGATCAAGAGCAAAAAGTTTGCAAGTTGCAAAGGTCCATTTATGGACTTAAGCAAGCATCTAGATCTTGGAACATAAGGTTTGATGATGTGATCAAAACCTATGGCTTCGAGCAAAACGTTGATGAGCCTTGTGTCTACAAGCGCATCATTGACAAGAAAGTAGTTTTCTTGGTCCTATACGTAGATGACATCCTACTCATTGGGAATGATATAGGAGTGTTGTCTGATGTAAAGGGCTGGCTGGCTAGCCAATTCCAAATGAAAGATTTGGGAGAGACGAGTTATGTTATAGGGATCCAACTTATAAGGGATCGTAAGAACAAACTCATAGCATTGTCTCAGGCATCATATATCGACAAGATTCTTATGCGATTTTCGATGCAGAACTCCAAGAAAGGTAATTTACCTTCTAGACATGGGGTTCACTTGTCTAAGGAACAGTGTCCTAAGACACCTCAAGAAGTTGAGGATATGAGACGTGTGCCATATGCATCAGCAGTAGGTAGTCTCATGTATGCTATATTATGCACGAGACCGGACATCTGCTATGCAGTGGGAGTAGTCAGCAGGTACCAGTCCAACCCAGGATTAGATCATTGGGTTGCTGTCAAAACTATTCTCAAGTATCTTCGGAGAACGAGAAACTATATGCTAGTGTATTCCAGATAGGATTTGATCCCGTTAGGATACATAGATTCTGATTTTCAGTCAGACAGGGATTCTAGAAAATCCACGTCTGGATCAGTATTCACCCTAGGTGGTGGAGCCATTGTGTGGAGAAGTATAAAGCAATCTTGCATTGCTGACTCCACCATGGAAGCCGAATATGTAGCCGCTTGTGAAGCTGCTAAAGAGGCTGTTTGGCTCCGTACCTGGGGACTTCTAGGATCCCAGTTGCTGGAGACTTCTAGGATCCCAAGCATGCCTCTAGACCAGTATCATACCGGTGGCTCCCTACCTCACATACCGGGCTCCACAACGCCCTAGTGAGCCACCCTAGTCCTAATCCGTTCAGAGAGATCTCAGAGGCTTCCTACATTGTTGTGGCCTTCTACATGGTTTTGTAAGCCTCTTGAGCAGCAGTCTAGCTTCATGGCCCGGTGGCTCCTCACTTATTTAACCGGGCTAGTCAACGCCCAAGTGAGCCACTGTGTCCTGATTCTTTCCAGCATGGTCTAGAGCCATATTTTAGTTGCTGGGGACTTCTAGGATCCCAAGCATGCCTCTGGACCAGTATCATACCGGTGGCTCCCTACCTCACATACCGGGCTCCACAACGCCCTAGTGAGCCACCCTAGTCCTGATCCGTTCTGGGAGAGCTTAGAGGCTTCCTTCATTGATGTGGCCTTCTACATGGTTTAGCAAGCCTCTGGAGCAGCAGCCTAGCTTCATGGCCCAGTGGCTCCTCACTTATTCAACCGGGCTAGTCAACGCCTAATTGAGCCACTGTGTCCCGATTCTTTCCAGCATGGTCCAGAGCCACATTTCAGTTGCTGGGACTTCTAAGATCTCAAGCATGCATCTGGACCAATATCATACCGGTGGCTCCCTACCTCACATACCGGGCTCCACAACGCCTTAGTGAGCCACCCTAGTCTTGATCCGTTCAGGGAGAGCTTAGAGGCTTTCCATATTGCTGAGTCCTTCTACATGCTTTAGCAAGCCTCTAAAGCAGAAACACAGCTACAAGATCTGTGATTCCTCACTTATTTTATTAGGCCCCCTCACAGCGCCCATATGAGCTACCTAGATCATAGCTGCAAGATTAGCAGTTCCCAACCTTTTATACCGGGGTACCCAACACCCCAGAGAGCTACCGAGGTCCAGGTTCATTCAAGTAGATTCTCGAGTGCCATTATGATGGTTGAATACTTTCGACCACTCCAAGTAGGCTGCCTAACTGGTTACATCACTTGGCGACTAGAAGCTTACCTTTCTCCCAAGTACTCATGTGGGAAGGGTGGTGACCTCAACATGAGAAAAGTTCTCCTAATGACCAGTCCTCGATAAAAGCTCGTTTGCGGAAGGTCGCTCAATTACTTATACCTGTAACGTGGGTCACCTCAGAAGGTTCTACCGATGAAGCCTACGGGGTGAGCATTGACCAGTATCGTCTTGAGTATGATCGCCTTGGTGTTCTCCTATGATCGCCTTGGTAGTTCTCCAATGATCTCTTCGGTAGTTCTCATATGATCGACTTTCTCCTATGATCAAAACCAAGAAAGCCTCATGACATTCATGAGGCCTTGGCCGGGCACCACCCCTAGCTAAGAAAGATATGGTGTTAAAGTGGCCTTAGTTGCCTACCAGGACCATCACTTGAAGACCGGGATTTCTTGCACAGGAATGCCCGATGCCTTGGATTGGGACTACATCCTTTCCAAGAAATGATTATGGTGCTAAAGTGGCCTTAGTTGCCTACCATGATCATCACCTTAAAGCCAGGAAAGCTACACAACACTCCTAATACCCGGGACTGGATTAATCCCTCCTAGCATTCCTATTGCCTTGGCCGGGCACCACCCCCTGCCAAGAAGGGTCTGAGTGTAAGAGCATAGTTGTCATACAGACCTCGAGACTAGGAAATAGCAAGACAGCCCTCTTGATGCCTTGGTCGGGCTACCACCCCAAGAAGGGTCTGAGTGTAAGAGCATAGTTGCCATCCAGACCTCGAGACCATGAAATAGCTAGACAGCCCTCATGATGCCTTGGTCGGGCTACCACCCCCAAGAAGGGTCTGAGTGTAAGAGCATAGTTGTCATCCAGACCTTGAGACCAGAAAATAGCTAAACAGCCCTCCTGATGCCTTGGTCGGGCTACCACCCCCAAGAAGGGTCTGAGTGTAAGAGCATAGTTGTCATCCAGACCTCGAGACTAGGAAATAGCTAGACAGCCCTCCTAATGCCTTGGCCGGGTACCACCCCCAGCAAAGAAAGACCTGGTGCTAAAGTGGCCTTAGTAGCCTACCAGGATCTTGTTGCCAGTATGTTCGCCAAGGTACCAAGATTCCTAGAAAAGGAATGCGAGGTACCCAGTTTGTTCGACTTATATTCGCCAAGGTATCAAGATTCCTAGAAAAGGAATGCAAGGTACCCATATTGTTCGACATGGGTTCGCCAAGGTACCAGGATTCCTAGAAAAGGAATGAGAGGTACCCAGTTTGTTCGACTTGTATTCGCCAAGGTATCAAGATTCCTAGAAAAGGAATGCGAGGTACCCAGATTGTTCGACATGGGTTCGCCAAGGTACCAAGATTCCTAGAAAAGGAATGCGAGGTACCCAGTTTGTTCGACTTGTATTCGCCAAGGTATCAAGATTCCTAGAAAAGGAATGCGAGGTACCCAGATTGTTCACCATGTATTCGCTAGGGTACAAAGGTTCCTATAACGGAAATGCGAGGTACCCTAATTCTATAATGTGTTCGCCATATGTTCGTCAGGGTATCCAGGTTCCCAGAACAGGAATGCGAGGTACCCAGACTCTAAGAGTACCAGGAACCCGTAAACAGGAATGCCAGGTACCTAGAATCGCCGAAGCCAAGAGTGCTGGGAACGTTTTATCTTTTTAAGTAATAGCTACTAGTAAGAAACGACGAGAAAAATTCTTCAAGCAGTACAAGATCTTGACTCCAACCCCAACTTAATAGCGGTGTTCAAGTCAGGGGGGGACTTCTGTTAACAGTGTTTTTTGGCAGGGGTCCAAAGAAGAATTTTCCACCAAGTAACCACCTGGTAGGGACCATTCCCAGCTCCTAGGTATCTAGCGGGATCGATACCTCAACCTTGAAAGAATCAATACATGGTAGGGCCAGAACCTCGACTACCTATCTATCTTGATGAAGCGCCAGAGATACGAACCAAAAGAGTAGGTATCACACTATGTATCTACTCTAAAGCTAGTACCACGATACCCCGTACTTGGTACCTCACGATACCTGGTACCTCTCTTATGGAATCCAGGTACCTCGACACACTCCTAGTACCTGAGTATCTCGATAGCGACCTAGCACCCAGGTACCTCGACATCTACCTGGTACCTGGGTACCTCGCTATCCACCCAGAACCCATCCAAGATAAGTATCCTATCCACCCCAAACAGGTATCCTACTCGTCGAGCAGGAAGAATGGTACCATGAAGATACTAGCATGCTAGAACAAGTGCTACGCCAGCAAGAAGGGACTGGTACACCAGAATACCTCGCCTGAAGGGAAGAAGCATGCAACACCATCTGACCTCATTAATGGCCATTCATAACTCAATTAATGAGGGAATCAGTCAACTCCATTAATGGCCATTCACAACGCCATTAATGAAGGAATCAGTCAACTCCATTAATGGCCATTCACAATGCCATTAACTAAGGAATCAGGCAACTACATTAATGGCCATTAACAACGCCATTAATGAGAGAATATTCAACTCCATTAATGCCGTATCAATATTCCTTTGATTACGTATTGATTAATGGAGTGGGTAACAAGAATGAGACATATAAATATGACCGAGTTCTCTCCAAGGAGGAGGTGGAGTCCAAAAGACAGTAACCACAGCCTATAGCTGGGTTGAAACGATAAAGAGAGTTCACCAGCTCAGGGTCTAACTTCGTCACCATGCTCGGGCTCTAATCGCAAAACTCATGTCCGAAATCCCCACTTCTTCACTAGAAATACAGTTCGACATCTCCTATCATTGTATCGACTATTGTACATGTCAATTTTCTCCATGAATGTATCGGTACCTAATGGTATCCCTCCAACGGTGACCTACCAGGTCCCAGATTGTATTTATATAAGCTCTCTGGAGCACCTCTCGAGATATATAAATATAAAGAAGGATCTTTCTCCTTCCTATGGATACTGCCTGGGGGTTTTTCAGCATATGATCAATTGTGATGTTTTTTCCCTCTAGGTCAGTCCACCTCTACCAAATGAGTTGTCATTCTCTATTTTATCTCATTCATTATGCAAGTACATGAGCTAGGTACCGACCTCGCTGGTTCTAGCCCTCATGTACCTCTCTTTGCATGTTATCTAGGTCGGGGAATTATAGAGGGCACCTAGAGAGGTAACCAGATACCTGGATCAGATACCTAGACCGGGTACCAGCCTACTACACCAGATGGGCGGGATGATGGTTCCCCTACCTACCTCGCCCTCACCTTGCCTCTCTCAGCTATATAAGAGCCACGGTACCTCGAGGTATCTACCACACCTTGCTGTATCACCTTGTCAGAACCACAGTACGAAGTACCTACCCCCCGTTGCGACCTCCGAGGTAGCGGGTTGAGGGTGTTAATTGAGATTTTCACCCCGAGTGAATTTTTCCGTTAACAACAAGAAAATAAAAAGAAGAAGAGAGATAGAGAAGACTCATGTAGACATTCTCATTCCTTCAAGCTTGATCTTATCTCCAAGTGTCCTTGAGTAGATGATGAGGATGATAGTTTGATCTAGGTTAGTGGTTAGTGATGTTAGGGAGAGAAAAGAGTGTTCTTGGAAGAAGTTGGTGGTGTATGGATCCCCCCATTTCGAAATAAGAACAAGTTATATTTATAGAGGGCCAAAAATTAGGTCTGAAATGCAGATGTGGCAACCTGATACAACACAGTGCACGTGTACATGTGCGAGGGTATGGACCCGCGCAATGACCATTCACATCATCTCCAGTAGCTTCCTTCGTCAGTTCGCTGGTAACTGCACTGGTAGGACCCGCGCAGTACCAGCAAACTTGGCACTTTGGTCATTTTTGAAGGATTTCTGATTTCCAGTTCGTAGGTTGATGCGCTGGTATGTCTAGTGAAGTTCTAAAGCCTTGAAAGTGCGTGGGTATCCTTACCCGCGCACACACCAGCACACTGCTTCCTTTCTTCTTGCACGATTTCACTCGTTTTCCAGCTGAATTTTCCATTTTCTTCTCCAAGACCGGAATTTCACATATTAACTGCAAATGTGATAAAAAGAGCACATAAGACATGAAAACATGCTCGAAAAAACAAGACAAGGGACAAGGAATGATTTCCAAAATATATAACGATTCAGGCTTGATCAATATTGACCATAATATTACCATAATTTTATATTATACAAATATATTTCTTTTGATATATTATTAATGATAAATAACTATAACAAATAAAATAATTAAAAAAAAAACCTTAATCACATTGTCACTTTCAACTCAATTATTGAACCTTCGATATTTTTTTTTTTTGGTTATGTATAAATCAAAACCTTTCCAATATCATTATTTATCCTATCTTAACATTGAATAATATCTTATCAATATTTAAATAAAAAATGATTTAGTATATATTAAATTACGTTTATTTAGTTATTTGTATCATATCAAATTAAAATACTTAATAATTAATATCAATAAATTTATAAATGTCAAATCATTTGTTTGCAAACAATTTTATCTTTAAAAACAAATAAGTTGACATTATATTCAGATGTGAGAAAAATAAAAAACAAATATGTCATTTAGTTCCGGTTTTCGGTTTCTATTTAGTTTTCTGAAAATTTCAGAACTGTTAAGTGTTTAGATAAAAAAAACAAACGACTCACCTCTCTTTTCTTTTCTTTTTTTCTTTGTTCAACAGGTACACCTCTTATTATTATTATTATTATTATTATTATTATTATTTAAATAAGTACTTCTCTTGTTTTTAGTTTTTGGAAAATAGTATTCTTTATGACCGTACAATTTAATTTATTTTTTATTTTTTTTATTATTTATTCATAAAATTTATTTTTTAAATATTTGTTTTCATTTTTTAAAATATAAATTAATTAAATCATGTTTCTAAATATTAATTTAATTTGAAATAAAAATATAGTGTCTAAAAAAATAAATATATTATAAATATATGAACAATATAATTATATTAAATACTAATACATAAAACATTTAATATTTATAAGGGTATAATTTTCTTGTTACTAGTTTTCAGATACTGATATTCATACGTTATAAATAAAAAACAAATGTATTTTCAATATTTCATATTTCAGTCACTATTATATATATAAAAAAAACACTACCTCAGTCACTCCATACTAAAAACTTGAATATTTAAAAAATAAAAAAATAAACGCAACTTATCTAATTCTAAAATTATCATTTTTATTGTTGTCAAAAAAAATATCATTTCTATCTTTTGCCACTCCTATTCTAAAATCACGTCATTTAAAAAAAAATTAGATTTATAAAAACTCTTCGTTTGATTTTGATATTACCCATTATTAATTTTGATGAAATTTTTAATGCATTCCAATGCAACTAAGGATCCACATATCCGTAAATATAAGAAGAAAAAAAAATAAAGAGTAATGTTAGGATTCTCAATTTTTTTTCCAAATTTCTTCCCAAAGTGTTGGCACGTGATGTGTCAACATTATATCACTCACCACTTAATCTCATGATTTACAAGATGTTGACACATCACGTGCCAACAATATTAGGAAAGAAATTTTGGAAAAAATTTGGGAAGTCCAGCATTACTCAAAAATAAAATCAACATCTTTATTTTTGTTATTCAACTTTCACATGTTAAATGATTTAATTCAACTTTCACACGTTATTTACTCAAAATTTAGGTGAAAATAAATATTAATAATTGCAATTATAAATTATATCAGAAAAATTGCAATTACAGTATAATCGATAATAAAATAATTATATTTATTGATCTCGGAAATTTTATTGTAACGGTTCGTGTAAATTATAACACTTCCAAAATTGCATTCATGATTGAGCAAGAAAACAACATTCTTTTTTTGGGATTCCACGTATAATATATATATATATATATATATATATATATATATATATATATATATATTAACAAACCTAAGGAAATTAACTTGTTCATTTTTTATTTTTTTTTAAAGCATATGATTTTTTTTAATTGCTTTTTTGAGACCATTTTCTATGCACTTTATTTGTAAACAGTGTTTGGTTTTATGATCACTATCTATCTATTTATTTTAGTTGAAATCCGCAAGTTCAAGCTCTCCGAGATTAACATGTGATTGAAATATACTAATCTTTAGAATCAAACAAAACTTTAAAATTTGGACAAATTACACTGAACCCCTTGAGGTTTCGGCAAGTTACATTTAACTAAAACTATTTCTTTATTATACACTAACACCTTCAAAACTTATATTTGATTTTAAAAATACCTAACATGCCCCTAGTTATATTTTTTTATACTTTATTTTTTTTATCTTTTAACCAAAAGCTTTATAAAATTTAATAAAAATAAAAAAATTAAATAAAAATTATGATTAATTAATTAAATAAATAGTTTAAAAAATTAAATAAATAAATAGTTTTAAAAAATTAATTAAATAAATAATTTTATAAATAAATAAATAGTTTAAAAAAATAGTAAATATACTAAAAAAATAGTTTTAAAAAAAAATAAAAAAAAAATAAATTTGGATATTTAGAGCTTTTCTTGTCCCTATTAATGGATATCCTTAAAAAATTAATGTTTTTTAATTTTTAATTTTATTTTTTGAAACTATTTATTTATTTGATTTTTTAAAACTATTTTTATTAATTTTTAAATTATTTATTAATTTAATTTTTTTAACTATTTATTTATTTAATTTTTTTAACTATTTATTTATTTAATTTTTTAACTATTTATTTATTTATTTAATCATATTTTTTATTTAATTTTTTTTATTAAAGTTTATAAAGTTTTTGGTTAAAAGATAAAAAAATAAAGTATAAAATAATATAACTACGGGCATTTTAGGTATTTTTAAAGTCAAATTTAAGTTTTTGTGGTGTTAATGTATAATAAAGAAACTTGTCCAGTTAAGCGTAACTTGCCTAAACCTCGAGGGGTTGAGGCTTAGTCTTAAAATTTTAGAGGAAAAAAATATAGGGTTAGTAGAACACAAAAGAGAAAGAAGAATACCATTAGATTTTTAAAAAAAAATGGATTTGGAAAAGCAGCCCCCTTGGGCTTTTGAAAATCAGATTATGCTTTTACTTTATGAAATACGACCCGAAACACACCCTTAACATCTTTCGTGAGTTATATAATACTACACATTTGGAATTTTATTTCAAATTTCCCATCCAAAAAAGGTGATAAGTGATTACAATTATCATAAGATAATTTGAAGAATGATGTATGGTTGAATGATTATCATCACCTGCTTTTGGAATAAAATTTGATAGAATTGTTTTTTGACAGAATAAAATTTGCATAACACAGAAGAATAGATAGAATACTCATAACTCGATTATTAATATTTAGCAAATATTATCACAAACAGTGAGAAATCAACTGCTTTCAAAAGCAATAACACAATTAATTATAAACTAATCTTCCATAGTTCTTCCGCCCCATCTTTTGCTCTTGAAATTGAACCACATGACTACCAGTTAGCAGAAATTCATTCATCATAAGGATTTTGAAAATAAAATCAGCAATGGAGTAACCTAACAAGGGCAATGACCGATATTAAAATTAGTCACACAATGCCCTTGAACAAATAGTCTCTAACTCAACCAGAACTGGATACAGCTTCCTCACAGTTCTCTGCTTCGCTAGCACTTGTTTCATCTTCTGTGAAACTGGGAGCCTTTGGAGTCAGACCAAGTATCTTGAACATTAGTTTATCAGCATCAAAATCATTGTTAGGGGTTGTTAGAAGCTTCTCGCCAGTGAAGATGGAATTTGCACCGGCAAGAAAGCACAGTGCTTGCTCAGGCATAGAGAAACGAACTCTTCCAGCCGATAACCTGACCATTGCTTTTGGCATCACTATCCGTGCTGTGGCTATCATCCGAACCATTTCCCATATTTCTACTGGCTGAACAAGGAGCAAGGAAAATTGACATCTGTTATCCTTCAGAATTCTCATAGCAATTTCAATGCATGATGGAAATATAAAGAAAACTGTTTAAAAGAATTTTAAGCTTTGAATTGTGTAGCTCCTGAACTTGATAACATCATTTCACCATGACCCACAGTAGTAACTACGATCAACTTCATTGAAATCAGATCCAACTTCAAGCTCCACCAACTTCCTAAAACTTTTGGGACCCCTCTGACAGTGAGAGTTTCCTCTAACGAAATCAATAGCAAGTATGCCAAGATGGTTTTATTTGAGCAAAAGCATCCTATGCAAGTCAATGTCATCTTTTCTGTATCATGTCCAGTTGCTTTTTCCGCTTCTATCTCCCATTACTTCTTTTTTACATAGTTATTATTTTCATTAAATAGCAATTTACTTCAAGACCCTAAATCGTTTAAGAAATGTTTAACTCTCTCTATTAGCTATGTTATGTTACAAGACGTTGACATGTCAGATCTAATAGACTAATAGAGATAGGTAACTGAAAAATGTACATAACTGGGACAGCTTTCTCATGTAGACGTTTGCCATTTCTTAACGTACAGAGTTTAACTTCCTGGAAATTTCTTCTTGTACACTCTGTCAAATTTTAACTATATTTTATATCACTTCAGCAGTCGATGAGTTGTGGGAACTGAACAGATACCAAGAACAAATGTGTGTATTCACACATATCATGGAGTCTGAAGAAATTTAGAAACAAAATTACATAATAGCTTCTATTATAAGATTGGTAAGTGTCAATGCTCTCTGTATATAGTCAAAATTTTAAAAATTGTAATAAATAAAATTCCAATATTTAATGAATTTCGTAATAAACTTTCTATCTATGACCCAAAGCAGATATTAAAATGTCCATAGCTCTATTTGAAATGGCTAAAAATATTTCTTTCTTTATCTTTGGGACAGCTAATACATTGTAATAGTCACAGAAATAGATCATCCACAATCAGTTATTCTGTCAGTTTACTGGTTTCAACATATCCCGCCAAACAAAGTATTCACTGGAAGCCAATTCAGTTTCCAGAACTCTAAATATACAATGTAATTATTTCATATAAAAATAATATGTTCTATATGATAGGCAAAAAATTGTGTAAAATAGACAAGTTGAATATGAAAACATGTTGGAAGTAAAACATCATAAGCACTCAACCAATAACAACTGCATGTATTCTGCAAAATGTAATTATATGTACCTTCTGATCTTGAAGAGGCGTGCCTTTCACTGCAAGCAGTGCATTGATGGGAACACTCTCTGGATGAGTTGGGAGTGTTGCCAATGTATGCAACAAACCAACTCGGTCCTCCTCTGCTTCTCCAAGTCCTATTATTCCCCCTATCAATACAAATAAATAGTCACCTTCAATATCAATAATGTTTACCTTGTTTAGCAGGAAAAGAAGAAAAAAAAAAAAAAGATCCATTCGATGTTAAAGGAAAGGAATGTGTAATAGCATGTGTAAAAGCTTTTGGATGTATTTGTGAGGATAATTTATAGTTAAATTTTGTAACTCTTAACTCAATATTTGTTAGTTATTTTATTTAATTATAGTTGTTTAATTAGTTGTATTCAAATAGTCTAGACTTGTAATATTAATAAACGTTACAAAAAACAGTATAGGCTTTTAATGGTAATAAACATTACAAAAAACAGTCTAGACTTTTAATGTTAATAAACACTACAAAAAATAGTCTAGAGTTGACTGCTTGTAATGCTTAGAATTTGTATATAAACATTACAAGTCTAGGCTTAATTAATTTAATAGTCTAGACTACAAAAAGTATAAGGCATTAATGGTGATAAGTATATATCAAAAAAAAAAAATTAACGGTGATAAGAAATTGTTTGAGTTAATCCTAATGAAGTTAGAGTCATTAACATTCAAGATACAATGAAATCATGAATGGAAAACCATGAAAAATATTAAATAATGAGGCTTCCATTCATGATAGATATGTTCAATTTAAAGCGATGGTAGAAAAGTAAATCCATTTCACAAACAATATATGGACTTACTATAGATAAAGCACTGAAACTCATCGTAATGGTTTCACATGACACATATACCCTTTAGTTTCTAGAACCTAATGCCTACGGTCAGTAATCCTAAATCAATCAGCTCAACTCAATGCATCATGAAAAAATCAGCATAGTGTAAAATACTTTTACCAAAATGTTTACCTATAATTTCCACTCAAATAGTTTCTTATGTACTTGTACACAAAATACAATGGAAGATGATTGAACATTTTGGTGGAAATTACAAACTCTGCATTCAATAATAGTTTATTTCAACTCAATCAAGGAACTTATACCATCCTTGGCTATTGGTTCTCAGGGATGGTATGAGTTAAATTAGTGATACTTTGGAGCTTTACTATAAGGGACTTTGGGCAGAGTTTGTAATCTCCCTCTTTGAAATGGCATGACCACAACACTCAAAAGAGCAAATTGTATGAATCCCTAGGAGCATAAGAATGGAATCACAATTTGTTTGGCAACAATAATTGCAGTTTGGAGCCATTAGCCAAGAAGGTTCTCTGGCAGGTCCAGCAAGCAAGCAAAGAAAGCCGTAGCTGTCCTCACTTCTTATAGCATGTTCTTCCTTCTTGAATGACTGCTAGAAGTTAATTGAAAACTTATTTATTACTATAAGAATATAAAAAATTTCCCCTTTCTGACAGTCCACATTACCATTTCATGGAAATCAAAGTAAATTGACCAGCTTAAATGCTTAACATTTCTTTTTCTATTTCTGAACATTCCTCCTGAAGAAATTCTTAGCTCCCAATTAACAAGATGCTATGGCCAAATAAAAATCCATGTTGTACAAAATTTTAAGATGATAACATATTCCAAACTTTGGTACCAAATCACCTGAACAGACGTTAATCCCAGCTTCACGGACATGTTTAAGGGTTTCCAAGCGTTCATCATAAGATCTCGTAGTGATGATGTTCGGGTAATATTCTCTCGAGGTATCAAGGTTATGGTTATATGCTGTAAGGCCTGCTTTTTTGAGTTCCAAAGCCTGCTGCTTCTCCAGCATGCCCAAGGTGCAGCATACCTCCATCCCCATCTCCCTGGTGCAGGACAGAAATAACTGAACTTAAAATATTTTATGGATACGCAAGAAAACTTTCAACAGGTTAACCTTCAAAACAATTAAAACAATATTTTTAGTCAATCTTCCCTTTCAACAAAAAGAAATTTTATATGAAAACAGAGTTGATTTCACACAAGACAAAAGTCCATGAATGCTAAACTTTCCAAGTATAACCAAGTTAAGAAGAAATGAATCCAGGGAAAAGGTAAAGAATAATGTATAATATGAAATACAACCACCTCACTTGTGGTTCAAACTTCAAAATGAATTCATTTTAATCACTTTGTGGCAATGAGTTCAGACATTGATATGACAACTTCATTATCCATTATAAATGAAAAAGTGATTCAAGCACAAGCACAACTGAGAAAGTCACCTTTTTTTACCACAACGATTTTCTTCATTAATGTTGCTTAGTTGCTTTATTACCTTATTTCTTTCACATATTCAAGGATATTGTTGAAATTGGTTTTCCTTCCTATCGTGTCTCTCCATGCAGCACCCATGCAAAAGCGTGTACTACCATCCTCCTTTGCCTGCCAGAGTATACAAAGATGTTGATATCACGCTTCAAAAGATTAGCATCATATTACATTCAGCAAAACTCACATCAGACAAAGTTCAAATATATTTGAAACAAAATCTATCAATTTTAATGGGAAACTGCAACTAACTAATCTGAATATGCTTGTAAAAGGTATTCATTCATTGAAATGTAACCTCAAAACAGTTATCTATTCTAATACAGAATGAGAATAAGTTGGTCTGACATTCAAGTATGTAATTGTCTTGGTGAGTAATGCATAGAAAAGGTACTGAAATTAACCACAAAATCGATAATAGAGCTCTTAAATGAAGATATACAAAGCCAATGGATAACAGAATAGTGTAGGGTGGTCATTCAAATTCTCCTTATGTTCTTCTCTCTCCATCTCTAACCACTGAATGATGCAGAAACTAAACTAGAATTACATTTCATGTAGCTAGCTAAAATGAATTTCTCCATGTGAACAAGTTTAGCCTATGTGTGAGAGACTAGTATCAATATACTTTGGAGGCTTGATATTCTTATCTCCTCTTACCTAAATTACAGCTCTGAAATACTGTTAAGAAATTCATGCAGCATTAATGATATGTAAGTTAATGAAATACAGTGAAATATGCCATTAAATATCCATTATGACAAGTACGTCTTGGAAAAGGAAAAACTTCCAGTCAAGGAATATAATCTAAATTTTTTTTTATTCCAGAGCATTCATGACATCAAGAATCATTGAACTTACAACAACATGCAGAGAGGACTGGCAGTAGATTTGTCCCATCTAAAAAAGATTTGACAATTATTCCAAATATTTGTGTGCGTCAAGTTCAGTCATCGAATCGTCAAGAATAAAATGTCTAGTGTTGATACATAGCAAATAATCATTACATAGAGAAAAGCTTATTTTTGCATACAGAGAGTACTTTAGCATGATATGTAATTGTATTAATGAACCATAGTTCCACAGTGCAATGCAAAAAATATGAAAAAACAAATGTGCTGACCTTTTGTGCTGCCTGTATAACAGCGTCCTTGTTCATTAGCTTTTGTGCTTTTAATCCAGTGTCATATCTCGAAGATTGAGGACAATATGAGCAATCCTCACTACATCCACCAGTCTTTATGGAGAGGAGAGTGCACTGTTGCACTTCCCTGAAATTATGAGCATGTCTATGAACTTGTGCCTAAAATTGAAAAGAATCTCTCAGAAAGTTAATCAAACGATAAAGAAGCCACAGATTGTAGCAGCAACAACAACATCATCAAATATGACAACTAACTTCACACACGGTCCAAGGCCAACAATTTGATTAAAATGGATATTAGACATAAAACCTGAGTCTCAAGTATCTAAACATGGTAAAGGATAATTTTTCAATCATCAGTGAAACAAACTATGCATAAGGCAAGATCAGCTAAAAACATATCTCAAGAAAAAAACACATTTACCCCATGAAAGAGGAGATCGAGAACAGGAGAATCGTAAATGGATTTGATCTGGGGTTTAGTCCAATCGTTTCTGGGACCTTCCCTAACAGTTCTCTCTGCTTCAACAGCGGCAGCTGATGATGAGTAACACAGACATTGTAATGGCAACGACTTAGAGCGTATGAGACTGAGCTGCAAACCCAGTAGAGACCGAATCGGCAACATGTCTTTTTGAGAGTTCAATTCCACTGGGTTTCTGTCGATACAAACAAAGAAGAAGAAGAAGAGAGTGTGGCCGGCTCTGACTCTGTGACTGAAAGCTTCCTGTACCTAACTCTTAACAAATGTATTCATGTTGGTTTTTCTCATATCAGAACAATTGCACAAACTCCCCCGAATTTAGGCCTAATTGCAGTTTGGTGGAACGTTGGCTTAAAATTGCACAAGCCTCTTCAACTAACCATATTAGACTAACCTATCGGTGAGAATGTTCTAAAATGCCCCTATATTAGTTAAATTACTCTTATTCTATTGCCTTGATATAATAAACTATTAGAGATGATAAATAATAATAAAATATCAAAGCAAAATACAGAGCCCACCATCACTCTCATGGAGATGGAGACGGACTATTGTTCATTTTTATTATTCTTATTATTCATATGTAATTATATTTTTATTTATTTCAATTTTTTATATTTTTATTAATATTTCATATTATTTGTTAAATATATTGTTTTAATTATAATATTTGATTGAAAATAAATATTTAGATAAATTAATTGTTATAATAATTAAATAAAATGAAAAATTGAATATAATTGTTATTAAGAAATTATTATAAAATTTTAATTTAATTCAATTCAATCATATACATTAAAACATTAATCTATAACTATCTTTCGTTATTATATAATATAATCAACTTTGAAATAATTTTTAAAAATTTATGTGTTTGAATGTGACTTGCTTTTAGGTATTTGTTTTACAACTAATAGATTATGATATTATTTATTTAATTGCTATATTGAAAATTTTAATTAAAATTTCAATTAAATTTAAATTATAATTTCAATTATAATTTCAATTAAATTTAAATTATAATATTGGCGTAAAATGTGCATTAAAGATGGTGTATTCATGTCCCTTCAATATATTACTAATTTTTAGAATGTGTTTTGTTTGTTGTTATGAAAATTTTCTTGTATTCGATAAGACTTCGTTTGAGTCTATTTGTTTAATCAAACTTAGCAAAACTTTTATACATATTTTTTTAAAAAAAAAATAACTTTTACAAAAATAAAATTACTTAATTCCTACATTGAACATTTTAAATTCTTTACCGTGTTTGGTTATTAAGAAAAATATAAAATCAAATACTCTCCACAAAGACATTCGTACGTCTTAACCGAAATAATGTCATTTTTATCGTGTTTGTAAAAATCTTTGGTGTCATTATTTACTACCGCACATTGCATATTGCATGCATGATTGATTGTGTTTGATAATTTATTTGATACTTGATTGTTAAGTCTGACATGTGTATGTTTAGATAATATAAACATAGTCCAACAAATGTATGTTATAATCCGAACATTATTACATTGTTTGAATTAATTAATATCTAGTTAGAGTCTAATATAGAATTCCTATTTTATTCAAGTGTTGGCAACTAAGAATAGTTTTCCCCTATTTGCTACATGACAAATTGCCGTTTTGTTAAATGAAAATCCATTTGTCAAATTTTTTTTATAAAATCCTAGCAAGTCCTCAAAATGTGTAAAAACAAGTATAGTGATAAGTTTGATATCGTTCCACAAGGATCGATAGTAGAAATGATAAATTAAGATTAATAATACAAGTATGCATAAAAAGTAAAGTTTCAATGGTTTGTTTAAAATGATGAACACTAAGATGCAAACTACAATTAAGTTAATTAATCTAAAATGCAACTACAGTTAGCAAGAATGCAAAGTGTAAAGATATGAGATGAATATGAGAGTTGATGTAATCACAACACAAATACTAGGCAATCCATTTATCAATTTAGAACCGATTTGATCTTTTAGGGCTAAATCTACCTTTAGATGTGATTTGAGAATCACTCAACTCTCACTCACAACTACTAGGTTGCGTTTGGAGAGAGAGTTTCTCATCACTAAACTCTCAACTCACAACTACTTGGTTGCGTTTATAGAGAGTTTCTCCTTAAGCATAAATAGATTTAAATAGTTAGGGTGGCTTGAATTGGCATATTCTTAACCCACCATTTCCTTTTAGCCAGGATGTATAGGATTGGCATATTCTCTACACATCCCTTCCATTCAACATAACTTGTTTTAATCACCATAAAGTGTGTATCTGATCGAGCCAAAATTGTTATGATATTTGGCCCTTAATTCATATTCTTTATGCTTGATTCTCGAGCATTTTCTTTTGGTTTGATATGATCATCAAGTGTTTCAGGGTTTATGTTTCCACAAGGGCATTTGTTAAGAAAGAGAAGAAATTAAGGAAAAAGATGCAAAAAAAGGTGAAGAACAGGGCATATTCGCGATCTTGTTGCCTGGAAGACAACAACGACTCAAACCAAAGGAGGGTCGTTGTCTATGTGTCGCTTCTAGGACACCGCGACAGAGAAACAGCAGAAGCAAAGATCAATGGCTAAGGAAGAGTCACGGTCCAAGTGTCGCTGTAAAGCAAACCGCGGCCGAGAGAATTAAATTTGGAAAATCAATCAGGTCTTCTGTCGCAGTTGAGTGTCGCTGACAAATCAGCAGCGACACCATCATATCTATTTACCGCTAATTGAAGGGTCACTGCTTGGGTACGGCGAAAACAGATGAATGGAATCAAAACCAACTGCCGCAATCCAAGTGTCGATGCTGACCAACCACGAAACTGATGAAATTTGGCTGCGACATTCAAATTGAAGATCGTATAATAGTCAATCGCGGTCACGTTCGCTGGGTGCACACTGCAAAATCGGGACCGCGATACATGCCACATCAGTTTTTCAGGCAGTTACAAGACACCACCTTTTGCTCATATAAATACTTTTCTTCATGATTTTCAAGAGAGCTTTTTTTCCAATCACGAAATCTATAGATTGTTGAAGAGCCATTTTCCTCCATAACTCCCAAACTCAACTTCCTCCATTTCTAATCTTGAACTATCTTTTCCATCTAAAAACTCAACACTAAATCTAGATTACTTTAATCCAATCATTCCTCTCTTTCCATTCTCTACATCTCCTAACTTTGTCATTACCCACTTGACATCCATCTATCTAGACATCTTATCATCTTCCACTCTTTGTACAAGGAACAACTAGGCAAGGAAGGATCAAGCGATCAAGAAGGTGGCCCAAAGGTGATTTCCTTTTCTTTTACTTCTTTGTCTTTATTGTAACTATGTGTAACTAAATCCCCATCTAGGGGATTGATGTGAGAATCGTATGGATGTAGGTATTTGCTTGAGCGTTAATATATGAATCTCTTTTTATGTTCGATTCACTTTTTATTTAGATTCTATTCATTCTGTGATTGATTTTGTATGCCACTTGTTAATCACAATATTGGTAGGATAATTTGCGATACAACTAATTAAGGATTGACACACTTGATTTGTTAAAACACATAGTGAAAATACACTCTAAAGCGTGTCTAACAACCTAGAGAGGGGGGGGGGGGGGGGGGGGGGGGGGGTGAATATGTTTTAATCAAGTTATTTACCAATTTTTCATGATTAGTCAATATTAAAAATTTACCCCATGAACCAACATACAAAAGCAAGTATAAAATGCGGAAATTAAAAGACATTTGATTTTTTACGTGGAAAGCCTTCAACAAGGGAAAAACCACGGGCTATCCTTCTAGCCACACCGATCCTCAAATCCACTATTGTAATGATGTTTACAACCTAGTTTGACCTCTAGTCACATCATTCTTAGTAACTAACCCACCATTACTACCCAACAGGCCTTTATAGTGAATCCTTAATCACTTTGCTTGTCAACCACACATTGGTTGCAAGACTTCACTTTCTTGTGCACTACACCTTGTAGTCACAAGACTTAACTCTCAAGAAGAGATAAACAACCTATGTGAATATATGAATATTCAAAATGCAATTAATGCTAGGCAACACTAAATGTTTATCTAGAGATTATATGATGGCAATAAGCATAAATCATAGATATCAATGTCTATATGAATGCTCATAAGAACCTAACTAGATATAGACATGCAAGTCTAAACTCCAGTCATCAAACATAAGCCAATCAACAAAAGTTGTCATTAACACATGGCAAGGACACTAATGCAATTAACAAATGCAATCAATGAGTCCTAATTAGCTAAAGGGCAAATATGTCCAAAATGCAAGTTATCACAATACAAACTCAATCAAATATTCATGAACATTAACTAGTTGATTTAAAACACAATTTCTCAACCTAGTTATCAATAAAACACCTATGAATATTTATGACCTAGCTTTTAGGCACAAATAACCTAATCAATTAAGCTATCAATAAATGGGCAATCTCAACCAATAGACAAAAACACAAACATACTCAAAACATGCTTAATCAAAGAACTATGCAATTAATCAACAAAGTAATTGTTAATCCTAAGCAAAGATGAACAAATATGCAAACAATAAGTTCTAGGACATGTTCAACTTACAAGGATGTGAAAGCATGAAGACCCATAAGTAGATGATGCTTGAAAGATGCTAGATGCACGTGAGGTTTGTGTCTGGTTGAGTAAAAATCAAGTCTTAGAGCTCTCTCTCTCTCTCTCTCTCTAGAAGTCAATTTCTCTCACCAAGAATGTGTTCTTGATGCTCTCAAAATGAAATGGGAGAGAAAGTAACATATATATAGAAGCCCCAGATGAAACTACATCATTTTGAACTTGGGCAATAAAATCCCGTCAAAACCGCTCTCTGCACCGCGGCACAGGCAGCTGTCCAGACCGCGGTACATACTACGTAACATAAGAAATAGTCTTCTAGAATGGACAGTTGTGTAGGCAAGTGCACCAACCGCGGTCCACACTGCGCATGACACACTGAAGAATACCGCTCTGTGTGCCGCTTGGCAAGCAGTGCTTGCCAAGTAGTCTAGGCCGCACTAAAGGGAAAAATCCCTTTTTAACACTCAAGAAAAATGCCTATCCTACATGAATGTTGTGCAAGTGTGAAGTGAGTGGAATGCACACAAAATGAAGCACAATTAACATGCAGGACATGTTATCAATTTAGATACAATGCATGATATGATATCTAATGCAAGCTAGTGAGTGTGTGCAACTAAGTCTCTTCAATTAAGAGTCAAGACAAGTAAACTACCTCTCTTGAAGCACTTTGGGATCTTGGAAGCTTGTTGAAGATGAGTCACAGTTGGAGACCTAAGCTACCCATTACAAAGTGATCCCAATGTGGTTTGTCATGAAATAAGCCAATCATAAATAGAGGTCCTTACACATAGTGAATAGAATAAATCATTGGAGGATATATCAACCCCAATTATCTAGGCCTTGGATTGTAACAAACTGATCTCATATTTATCCCCTTTCTCCAATAAGTGAGGAATTTTGGTGGGAAGTGTCTTGACTGCGTTTCGATGGCCACTTCACACTTTAGACTACAATCGGTCCATACTTGTGAGATTGGTTCATTAAAGTAGCTCTATAGCTTTGCCCATAATCCATTTGCAACTCCATTAGTTTCCTAGTTATTCATTAATTGATTCACTCATATTTCTTATCTAGATTGTTGAGCATTCTATTTTTCCTATCATTTTTATCACATTTGTTGTATTTTAAATTCAATTGTTTTGTTTGGTGGTTTCTCAAACCAACCTTTATCAAACTATCCATGGTTTACTTTTATGTTATTAGAATAGTTAATTAATTCAACAACCATAATTTTTCATGTGGAATGATCATTTGCTTACCATTTTACTAATTTTCACATTTTAAGTGGTAAAACTTGGTTTCCAAAGCATAATATAAATATCTTTTGTTGAGTACAAAAACAGCCTCATCAGTATCTCACATGAATCAAGAGTTGGCATATCTACTTAATCTAAGAAGATTTTTAATCCATTTAAAAAACTCAAATTAATTTGATACCAAGACATGAATTAAGAGTTGGCATATCTACTCAATCCAAGAGGCAATCAAACACGTTAAAAACATTGAATGGAACTAAATGAATCAAATACTAAAGAAATGGTGGATTACCCACAACTCATGTGCAATTAAATCAACTCCCACTTAGGGTTCAGCTACTCATAATAAGATTACAATGAAGAATTAAAGGAGGAAGAGTTAAGAAGAAATCCATTGGCATATTGTGGTCTCTCTACTCTTGTTGCTCCTATTCTCCTCTAAGGTGTAGATTTCGAGCTCCTTGAGTGGTGATGTGGTTAGAGTGAAATAGAAAGTGAATTTCGGTAGGAAAAGGTGTATGATGGGTTTGGATGTGGTGGGAAAGAATCCTAAATCTAAGAATGATGTAAGAGAGGATGAATGGTCGTGTGGGCATTGTAGGGAAAAATCGATATAAAACGCAGCGGAAGAAATGAAAAATAGATTTCGTATGGTTTTAAAATTTTATTCTCAAAGTTGAACCTTAACCTTTTAATTAATTAAACTCAAATATATACGGTTAGAGTTAAATACCTCTTGACGCTTGATCCGATTGACTTACGTCGATTGGTAATCCGCAAAATCTTTTCTGATGCCCGTGAACAGTACCCGCGTGAACAGTGATCGTGAACAGTACCCCCGTGAACAGTGATCGTGAACAGTACCGCGAGATCTTCCAATCCGAACACGTACGTGAATCACCTAGGAGCGTGGTCTCCCTTTTTCTTTGAATTGCAAACCTGAGAATGGATGAACAAAGTTTTCTTTTTCTTTTGTTAGTCACAAAACAATAAAAAAAAGACAAAAATTATTCCGGTCACTTTTGAGTTCTCAATCTAATGATCGAAACTCGCGTGAACCTAATTCAATGTTGTACACATAAGCGTATTGATGAACAAGCAATCGGTGTACTATCAAAGAATAATCTCTTCTCTCTTTTATGTTTAGTAGAATAAAAATTATCATTTTCTATGAATTTAGAAGAAGAAGAAAAATTGAATCATTCGATTATGCTTCCTCTTCTATTTAGGATTGCCGAAATCTTCCTCTAAATGGACTAGGGTTGCCGCAAATCACATACCAAAAAGAGTTTGTGTTGCACCCTAATTTCCATCAACCTTTAGACTTCAAAACCTAATCCAACTCATAGATATTTTTATTCTTTTATTGACTAAATAAAAAGACTTCTTATTTGATTAAATAAATAAAATTAATTATTTATTTTCTTATCAAAAAAGTCTTTTACTTTTAATATACTACTACCAATAGTATAACTTTAGAAAATATATTTCCTGATCAGAAAAATATTTGTTTCTTAATTAAATAATTAATTAATAAATTAACTAATTCTTATTTAATTAAAACAATGAAACAAAATAATATATTAGGTTAATATATACACCTTGCCGCCCCACTTATATAAATGGGCCATATATTATTTTCTTATTTCATTTAATCCATTAGACTTTAAATAAAAGCCCACATGTGAACCAGACTCATTCTTACTAAAAGAAACAAGCCCACATGTCTCCTTTTAATATATTAATATAATAGTGCAGCCCATTAATTAAATAATAGACATATTATATTCTTGATATATTAAAAACAATTCTAGATGGACCCTTAAATCGGCCCGGTAGAATATATCAAGTGATCCATGCAAATACGTGTGGATTGGGGATCTTGGCGGGCTATCTAAATTTAAGCTTCAATAGACACAACCTAATCACAATCAACAAATGATTCACTTAGGTCCAATCTATTAATTTTAACTCATTCCACTAAAGAGCTAAAATTGAACTCTTAAATAAAGATAGAATAAGGAGATGTTTCTCATTCATACCCTAGACAATCTTATAGGAAATGATGTATCCTCGTGAATAATATCAGTAATCGCCAAGAGCTCATAGACCGCCTATAGCTCTCCAAGTTACCATATTTCCTCATATGACCACATTTTGAACTTGGATATTTTGACTTGTCCAGAAGCCATGTCTTCAATAATCATTATTGAAAACTCAACGTTGAGATTTAATATCCAATACCTCAAAACATCCATATGATGATATTATACTCTCATTTAATAAATGGAGCCACGATGTCCATATCTATAAATGAAGTCCTCTATCGATTAACAAATGTATACCACAAAAGTATCGAGGATAGACTATGCTATATAATCGTACTCATTGATAGCTCTAATGATAACACTTGCAACCATAAGTCCATCATTTATCTCAGGATTAAGATAGACTTTCTGATTGTCCTCTTTAATGAAAAGACTTATATCTAGTGACAGTTCTAGATAAAGTATTTCATTGTGATCCAGTTCAATGCACCTAGTGCACTAGATTCTTTTACTCGAAAACCTTTCGATGATTTTAGACTCATCATATTCATTTGATCCCACTCAAATGCTAGTAAAAGAATTCTACAACTTTAACAAGATAGAGGTGCCCAACCTTTAACTTAAGTTGTGAACGTTATTCAAGACTAACTAAAGAATTGTGTCTACCTCATACATATCCGGATGTATGAACAATTCTTCATGTCTCATAGTCTTTTGACCTTATGATTATTTACCTTGACAATTATAATAATAAATGCTATAAGTAATTGTAAGAATCAGGATTCACTTTATTAATATGAGAAGATTGTCAATTACAATATTACACTCTTGCCATTGAGCATAATCCTAACAGGCATCAGTATGAAATCAGAAAAGTACATATTTGTAATGTTTCCAAAAATAGGTCAAAAGGTGCTGATGTCATCAGATCTGACCAACTTTACGGCCCGAAGTTCGCAGGTATAGACCTGCGAAGTAGACCAGCGAAGTGGATTTGAGGCTTTTCTATCTCTCGGTCCGCGGGTAGTCTATGGGTACTTCTCTAGTGAGGACCTGCGAACTGGGTATTTTTGATACTTTATGATTCTTGGTCCGCGGGCCACTTGGTTGGTGTGGACCAGCGCACTACCAGCGAACTGGGCACTCTTGGTCTTCTAGAGAAGTTATGGCTCTCGGGTCGCAGGTCATTACGCTTGTGTGGACTAGTGAACTGTGCCTTGAAGTCTTCTAGAGACAACTTCGCTGATGCAAATGCGAGGGTAGGTACCCGTGAGGTACTAGAAAACTAGGCACTTTGAGATCTTCTGAGTCTCACTTCGTGGGTGGCTTTGCTGACTTGCGTGGTAGAGACCTGCGAATAGATCCGCAAACCAGGCTCCCTTCCTGCAATTTGACTTGTCCTGCACCTGAAAGTCACAGTTTACATTTCCAATACCTGAAACACATTGAATGCCTGCATTGACTAGAAAAGAGCCATTAGACATAAGAATATACTTGGAAACAAGCTAAAGGATGTGGAATTGTGGGCCAAAATATAACACAATTTTGGCACGATCACTACATCAAAAACTAAATCATAAGCTTATTATAAAAAAAACGAGCAGTTCTTGTCAGATTTGTAATATGAATACCTTTATGTTTTGCTGAGATATAAGGTGTCATTCTAGGATTTCATTTCCTAGTACCATGACCAAAAGGAATCCTACTTCTATCATCTCTTCAAAATTGATATTCCAATATCTTCTTGCCATTGCAATTTGATAAAATATTTAAGGTATGATTTAATTTCAAAAATATTTATAAAAGACATATTCACCTCTTATAGGGCTTTCTTAGCATAAAACTGTGAACCTTACACATACGCGGATCTACGCTCACCACGGGCGAAACCAGAATTTTTTTTCCTTGGTGGGCTGTTGATAATTTCTTATATATATATATAACATTATACTATATAATAAAAAAATCATTTTGATGGTGAATCTCAATAGTACAAGGGAATTTCATTAAGTAAAATAAAAATACACCTAGTCATAAGGGACATGATGAGCCTTACCCTCAAAAACATATTCTAACCAAGAAACACTAAAGGGTTAAAATTTCCCAATTTGATTTTTCAGTTGGTAAATGGTTAAAATTTTCCAATTTTATTTTTTAATTTTTAAAGGGTTAAGATTTCTTAATTTCGTTTTTCACTCAAAAGGCTTGGTAGAAGATGTGAGCAAAATCTAATTCTGATCTTCCTTTAATTCTTTTTGCTTTCTAAGAGGCGAATTGCAGAGTATTTTGGAATGCTAAGAACCATTTCCTTGCATATCCTCTTAAGGTGTATGTGAAGAAGTTAAAAACATCTTCTGAAAATGCAACTCAAGTGAGTGTCTAAAATACCACCATTCCGGTTGTGGCCATAAACGACCTCCCCAAAAGCAATTTCCAATCCCTCTCATGGAATTCATCATCTTTAATCTGGAATACAACAAAATCCACTGGAACCTTAAGTCCATGGATATCCAGCTATACATCATCAACCACTCCATAGGGAGTCTTTAGAGAATTGTCTACCATCTTAAGTTTCATGGAAGTGGTCTTGATGGTTTGTATCTTCAATTGCTTGTATACCTTCAAAGGCATCATGTTGACACTAGACTCTATATCAAGCACTGCTCCCATCTTTCCAAACTTTCCTATAGTGACTGGGATGATAAAATCACCTGGATCCTCTAGTTTCATATGACTGGTTTCCCTTGATTCATTAGACTCCTCATTCATAAGGTCTTCAACAACTTCCTTAATGTCTTGTGTTGTCTTATTTCCTACCAACTTCTCACACCCCTCTTGAGTTACCTCCATCATTTGCACATGTTCGTTACTGCTTTGAGATTTCCCGTTGTTCTGCTTGTGCAAAGCATCTGCAATCTGGGTGACTTGGGTCTCCAATTTTTTACAAGATGCATCCATGCTATTTGCCCTTTGGTCATTTGATTGCATGTAATTTTTCAACATCAGCTCATTTGCAGTCTGGGAGTTTCTGATGGCTACAGAAGCCTCATCAGTTGCCTTGATAAAATCTCTCAATTCTTTCCCAAGTAACCTGACCTTTGTTTGGTAAGGGTTTGTTTGAGTGATGAAGTTGTTTTGTGGGTTGTTGTTAGAGCTTCCCCACTGGTTGTTGTTACTTGATCCCCCTTGATTGTTGTACCTGTTGTATCCTTGGTTCTGGTAAGCTTGATTGTTGCTTGCATTGTTGTTATTACTCTAGGAGAAATTATGGTGGTTTCTCCAACCAGGATTGTAACTGTTGGAGTAAGGGTCATTCCTCTACCTCTGGAATCCTCCTAGCACTTGAGCTTCTTCTTGCTTCTTCTGTCCCTCAGCTCCGTTCATTGTATCATCTGTGATTTGACTAACTTGAGTTGTTAGCTTGAACATGTTCTTCACTAAGTCTTTCACTGACTGCATCTCCTTGGCCATTCTAGACAATTCTATAGCTATGTTTGTGCTTCCATCAATCTTTAGCCTTCCACCTCTTCTTGTATTTGATGTCCTCTGCTGTGAGTTCTGGGCCAACTTCTCCAAAATTTCATAAGCTTTTGAACTTATCCGTTATTCCCCCCCCCCCCCCCCCCCCCCCCCCCCCCCCACAAGTATTGTCAACCATCATTTGGGTGATAGCAAAGAGACCTCCATAAAATGAAGTGACCTTCAACTCATCCAAGTAAGTGTGTGATGGAACTTGTGCCAGCAATATATGGAACCCCTCCCATGCCTCATGGAAAGGCTCCACTTCTTCCTCACTGAAGGTAGCAATCTTTATATTCAAGTCTCGTGCCTTGGCAGCCGGAAAAAACTTATTGTAGAACATTTTGCACACTTGGCCCATATTGTTAGTGACCCTGGCCTTAGTGCCATATACTATTATTTCGCCTTGTCCTTCAAACAATACTGAAAATAGCAAAGATACAACTACTCCCTTGATAGTACCGCATTCCTAGCTACTATCGGGAATGTCTCGAGTACGGCACTATACTCCTTCATAAACTGTAAACAACCGTATACTATTGTTTCACCCTATTGATGGGCAGATTTTTGCCGTCAGAAAACCGTCTGTCAAAACAATTGATAAAACCTATGCGATGCGTTCACAAGTATAAATACAAGTAAAGCGGTAAGCACAGGTGTCTTCCACTGAGATCGGGGTAGCGGTGATAAGATTAGGATCAATATAACTAGTATGCATAAAAGTAAAGTGATGGTGAATGAAAATACAATATAAACTAAACTATGAAAGCAAATAAAATGGGATGACAATGAAGTGATGAATGAATGATGATGGAACTACGGAGTTGATGGACTCGTAAGTGAATATTGGAGCAATTGCAACAAACTCTCAATTAAGCATGTATTGACAAATGTAACCAACCTAGGGTGTATAGTGTTGGTATATATCTCTAGCAAGAGGTCAACCTAGGGTGTATAGCGAAGACCTCCTACTAGCGATTAATCCCTCCTAAGCAACCAACAATGGCTAGTTACTCAATCGGGACTTGTTCCATGAATGCTCATCTATCTAGTTATGGCTCAACCTATTACTAATGTCGCCATCCTAGGATGTATAGTGATGGCTTCCAATTCCCTCACAGGTGGCCAACCTAGGATGTATAGTGAAGGCCACCCGTTTGAGATTGGTTGAGGCTTTAGGTTATCAACCGAATTCTACTCGAAGGTTAGTTCTCGTAGAATCACTAAAGTAGCCAACCTAGGGTTTATAGTGGAGGCTTCTAATTCTCTCACAAGTGGCTAACCTAGAGTGTATAGTGAAAGCCACTAATTCAAGATTAGATTAAGGGCATGGTTATAGAGCCGGATTTTCGGAAATCCTTCCATTCAATTGAGCATTAGACAACCTAATTGCCTACTCAAGTAATCCAAATAAATCATGCAAAGAGGGTGTATCCAAGCAAATCAATAATGGAAATCAATTCAAGCAATTGAATAAAACATAGAGATAAAATAAATATAACACATAGAGTTTATTTACAAAGCCCAAATATCCATCAAACAAATAACATCAACCCCATAGTGGGGTATTTTAGCTACTCATGTTCTATTACAAACAAATAAACTAAGAGAGAGTGTAGAGAGAACCCTTGAAGATTGATCTCCTTCCTTGAAGCTTGAATCCAAGTCTCCTAGTTGCCTTTGATTGAGTAGAGATGGTTTGGATGATAGGGAGATGTGTTTCTAGCTTAGACTACAAGTGTTGGGAGAGATGGGGATGTTTTGGTTCGTTCCCATCCTTTTCTATTTATAGAGGATGGAAAAATAGGTCACTTAAGCTTGAAACCAGAAACTGTTGCGCGCAGAGTGCGGGTGGAGTGTGGGTGAATTACCCGCACTGTACCCGCACTATATGGGTTTTCTTCATCTTCAGTTCTCTGATCTGGGCAACAGTGCGGGTGGAGTGCAGTTGGATTACCCGCACTTTACCAGCACTGTACTCGCACTGTACTCGCACTCTGGTGTCAGGTGTAAATCAGCTCCTCTATCTTGAGCAACAGTGCGGGTGGAGTGCGGTTGGATTACTCGCACTTTACCCGCACTTTAGTGTCAAGTGCAAATCAGCTCCTCTGTCTTGAGCAATAGTGCGGGTGGAGTGCGGTTGGATGACCCGCACTTGACCCGCACTTGACCCGCACTTTAGTGTCAAGTACAAATCAGCTCCTCTGTCTTGAGCAATAGTGCTGGTGGAGTGCGGTTGGATGACCTGCACTTTACCCGCACTTTATCTTTCCTTCATGATTCAGGTCTCGGCTGTGGGAAGGAGTGCGGTTGCGACCCACACTTGACCCGCACTGTAGAGCTGCTTATGATCATTTGTCTTTCCTTTTGCCCATTTTCTGCCGGAACCATTGTAATTAGCTTCTAACACCAGAATTACATCTATTGCCTGCAATTAGCACAAACGAGCCTATTAGACATAAAATATATAGAAAATACACACAAGAACGAGACAAAGGAATAGGAATGAGGGCCGAAATATACAACAATTTAGGCACGATCACCTGTCTTTCAAACAATACTGAAAATAGCAAAGATGCAACTACTCCCTTGATAGTACCGCATTCCTAGCTACTATCGGGAATGTCTCGAGTACGGCACTATACTCCTTCATAAACTGTAAACAGTCCTCGGTTGGTAACCCAAAGAATGAAGGAAGTAGATTTATGTGCATACCCTTCAGCTCATATTACCTCGCCACATCATCCAGAATGATTGGTAAGCTGCTGGTTTCCTATGGATGGGAGAGTATATTCTTCGATAGTGAACCCCAATTCTTCTTCAAGAGTGGTCTCATATTCTTCAAGTGGTACTCCATAAAATGAAATGACCTTCAACTCATTCGAGTAAGTGTGTGATGGAACTTGTGCTAGCAATATATGGAACCCCTCCCATGCCTCATGGAAAGGCTCCACTTCTTCCTCACTGAAGGTAGCAATCTTTATATTCAAGTCTCGTGCCTTGGCAGCCAGAAAAAACTTATTGTAGAACAGTTTGCACACTTGGCCCATGTTGTTAGTGACCCTGGCCTTAGTGCCATATACTATTATTTCGCCATGTCCTTCAAACAATACTGAAAATAGCAAAGATGCAACTACTCCCTTGATAGTACTGCATTCCTAGCTACTATCGGGAATGTCTCGAGTACGGCACTATACTCCTTCATAAACTGTAAACAACTGTATACTATTGTTTCACCCTGTATTTCAAACAATACTGAAAATAGCAAAGATGCAACTACTCCCTTGATAGTACCGCATTCCTACCTACTATCAGGAATGTCTCGAGTACGGCACTATACTCCTTCATAAACTGTAAACAGTCCTCGGTTGGTAACCCAAAGAATGAAGGAAGTAGATTTATGTGCATACCCTTCAGCTCATATTGCCTCGCCACATCATCCAGAATGATTGGTAGGCTACTGGTTTCCTATGGATGGGAGAGTATATTCTCCGATAGTGAACCCCAATTCTTCTTCAAGAGTGGTCTCATGTTCTTCAAGTGGTACTGCTGGTGGAACTTCTTCAGCCATTTCTCCTTCAAAATGATTGTCTTTAAATTGCCTGATCAACCTCCTTATCCGGTGAACGTTATCAATTGCTGGAACTAATTCACCTCCCAAAGAACGTCTTCCGTGCATGTACCTATGCACCTAAAATTTCAAAACAACAAATACAAACAAAGTAAAAGAAACTAAGACAATAAATAACTAAACTAAAGCTAAATCTAATCACAACTATATACGCCAATCCCCAGCAGCGGAGCCATTTTTGACATGCATCTGTCGCATATGCAATATCAAAACAAAATTTATAAAACCATAACTTTGCACTCAAATGTATTAACACGTAGTGTGGTAAGTTTAGGTATCTTCCACAGAGATCGAGATATAGTTATGACCAAATTTTACTCTAGTACTAAATGCAATAAAAGTAAATTGAAATGGTTGTTGATTGAGAATTAACTAATATGCAAACTATATTAAAACTAATTAAAATGCAACTAAGATAGTAGGTGAAAATAGATGATAAATGGACTGAGGAATTGGTGGATCTATTATAGTAAACAATGGGCAAGATGAACTCTCATTAATGATCATTAGCAAAATGTAACCAATCTAGATTGTATAGCTTGGTTGTATATCCCTTATGAGTTTCCAATCTAGAGTGTATAGTATTGGCCACCCATAAGTGATTGTTCATGAATGTGCATCTATCAAAATAAGAGAATAATCTCTTTATAAAATCACCCATCCTATAAGGTAGAGAATTGATGCTTAACCTCTTACAAGCAACCAACCTAGAATGTATAGTATTGATTACCCATTTAAGATTATATAAAGATTGAGATTAAAAAATCCGGATTTCACTTGAGGAAGGTACTCTTGTTCAATCCTTCCATTCAATTGAGCTTAAGAGAATCAAATGGAGTGTATACCTAATTCTCTACTCAAGTAATTTCTCAAACAATTTGCAAAGAGATGAGGATACAATCTAAGACAGATTATCTTTGAAATCAATTAAAACAATGAATGAAACATATTTGATAGATTAATATAAAAGATTAGAGTTCATTACAATATCCATAGTTCACATATGAATCACATCAACCCCTTAGTGGGGATTTAGCATATTACAACAAAGATTTTAGAATTCCCAAATAAAATAGAAGAAACAAAAGAATTACAAAAGTTTTTAGGATTATTAAATTATGGACTACAGTTCATTCCTAATTTAAGTACACTAGTAAGACCACTTTACAATAAGCTTAGTAAAAAGAATAAAAGAAATAGTAAAGACTTTAAAGCCCATTTCACTCCCAATAGACAGTTATTACAAAATAGTACAAACAGACGCTAGTAGTAAAGGATGGGCTGGAATACTAATCCAAAAGCCCACAACTAATAGCCCAAAAGATACAGAAGAAATAGCAAAATATGCTAGTGGTAAATTTACTGAACTAGAAAGTAGAAAATCTAGCACAAAATTATAAATTTTCAGAGTAACTGGGTCCTTGTAATTTTGTTGAAAGGTTTGTAAGGCTGTTTATGCTGTAAAAGTATGTAGTAGAGTCCCGTTTTTATTGAATCAATATTTTATTATTTTCTGTTAAAAACTCCTTGGTGGTCCTGTGTATAAGTCATGTTGATAGACATTTATGGACTTTAGGAGAATTTTGAATTTTTTTTGAAACAGTAAAAACCATGGGATCTTGAAAGACCCGTGTAGACAGCAACCCCTCCTTTCTCTTTGGTATCAGAGCCTTGTTACCTTTAAATTTAATATTTAGCTTATATTAGTAGTTACAGAAAGGCAGACTTCTATTTACAACATCAGATATTCAAAACTCTTTTATTATTTCTATGGTACAATTTCTTCCTTTAATAATCATGTCTATCATGTGTATCCTTATTTTAAGATACTTACTTCTTATTTTACGTATCTTTGATATATGAATACTGTTAATTTTAATAGTATAGATAGATTTTTAATAGATGTTGCAAAAAATAGTCCACAAAGCCTAGAATCTATAAAAAGGCATCAGTTAGAACATATAGAATTAGTAAACGAAAGACTACCAATACTTTATAAAGCCTTAGACTTTTGTCTTAAGCATAGTAGAGATAATTTTCCACAATTACAAAAAGAAATATTAGAATTAGAAAATTTAAAGATCAACAGTGAAAACAAAATAAAATAAGAAGTAAGTATCTTAAAATAAGGATAGACATGATAGACATGATTATTAAAGGAAGAAATTGTACCATAGAAATAATAAAAGAGTTTTGAATATCTGATGTTGTAAATAGAAGTCTGCCTTTCTGTAACTACTAATATAAGCTAAGTATTAAATTTAAAGGTAACAAAGCTCTGATACCAAAGAGAAAGGAGGGGTTGCTGTCTATACGGGTCTTTCAAGATCCTATGGTTTTTACTGTTTCAAAACAAAAATTTAAAATTCTCCTAAAGTCCATAAATGCCTATCAACAGGACTTATACACAGGACCACCAAGGAGTTTTTAACAGAAAATTATAAAATCTTGATTCAATAAAAATGGGACTCTACTAGATACTTTTACAGCATAAACAGCCTTACAAACCTTTCAACAAAATTACAAGGACCCAGTTACTCTGAAAATTTAATATCTATCTTATATTTTCGTTAACCTGGCAAGACTTCCTAGGTTTTAAAACAGATAAAAATAAAAGATTGAGATTGGAGAATGCTCACTTTGATCGGATATATAGAATATGCACAGCTTTATTGATGATTGCTAATAGTGTACATAAAGAAAAATTACAGGAGAGTTTTTAAGAGAGCTCTGAGTTTGCAAGAGATTGAGTGTGTTTTTCTCGTGTGTGTTTTTCGTGTGTTTTAAAACTAAGAGCAAGACTCATATTTATACAAGGAAAGAGATAAGCATGGCCTAAATAATGGCCGACACTAAGGATATTTTTACAGAAAGGTATGCAGAAGTCGTTGATCTTATCTTCTTACCTTCTACATTATTGATTTTCTTATGGTCTTATCTTCTTCTTCATTCTCGATCTTCATTATTGCTATGCTTTTACTATTTTTGTCTGCTGCTGCCGACGCTTTACTGTTGTCTAACTTTGTCTTGTTCTGCCGACACTTGCTTTTGACTTAAGTGTCATGATTGTGATAATCTTCATCATCTAAATTATCGTCTTCATCTAAGAGAGGATCGTCTTCTAGAAAAGTAGGATCACCAAAGGTTTTTTCTTCTTCTTCCGGGAGATCTCTAAGAGCTTCATCAGTTTCTAGGCTGAGAAAAATCCATGGAATTGGGAATTTGAACCACACTTCATTGCTTCTTATGAAGATAGATATGTGTGGTGTTTGACCAACCAGCTTAGGTCTAATGGAATTTATGCAGAGAAAATATTTTTCGGCCCTGTACCTTTGAAGATATTCAGGGCAAATGTCATCACATTCTAAAGGAGGATTTCCTTCATGCATAAAAGAGACAGGGTGATCATATGGGACTATCACAATATAGTGATAGGCTGGGAGAAAGTTTGTCATCCTGTAGGGTTGGCTGATGATCCATTCACAGGGAAGAGAGTCGATATCTAAACAGAAATCTTTTCGCCCTCCATACATTTGTATTGAGTGTTGAAGTTTTTTTGGGAGGAAAGCGATTTTTAGTATGTTGGTAGCATGAAGGCTATTAATCATACCGTAGCTAAGTAATTCTTCAATACCAACTTGTCCAAGATCTGAGATTTTAAATTCAAGTGGGAAAATATCTAGATTTACTTGAACTGTTATAAATTTGTACCAAATTTGCTGATATCGTAATCTTTGGTGTAACAATGTAGTCATACCGTTAGGTAATCCTACGCTTTGAGCTAAAAACTTTTGTATTTTTAGAAAACGCTTCAAACTATCATTTTTAGCATAGCCAAAAATGGTTTGCTTTAATTCATTAGGTAGATTTTCTACCGCTTTATATATAATTTTTGCTTGATCCCTCACTAGGGTAATAGTTATAATATCAAGAGGCCTTTCAGAGATTACCACCTTGTCTTTGCTACTATTCTTTTGCTTTTCATGCTTTTGAACGCTTTTTTGCTTTTCATCTATCATATCTAGCTTCTGGATCTGATCAATTAACTGTTCAGCTTCATCCAGCTTTTGCTTTAGTACGTCATTTTCTTCTTGTAGCTTTTCTAAAAGCTCATTCATTGTTGCTTTGCAATATTCTAATTCTTCAGAAATTTTTTTTTTGCTTCATTGATTCTTTTGAAATGATTCATAAAGCTTTGAACTTGGTTCCGTTCATAGGTGATTCCATTAAATTCTAAAATAGGCTCGAAACCATCTTGATTTTGCAAAAACATTCTTAAAGAGATGTTAACTTCTTCTAATGAATAAAAACCTTTGAAAATGGGGTTTGGAAAATCTTCAACATAGCTAGCAGTTTCCTGCCATGTAGAATAAATTCCAACTTTTCTTCCTTTATAAACTACGGAAAGAGAAAACTTATTATTTTCAACAAAATACTGGCTTAAAATATTAAGCGAGTTTAGAAAACCTTTGTTATCATTTCTAAAAAACCAAATGTTATTAAGTAACGCTTGCTGAGGTTTTGTAAGCTTATCTTTTAAAACTTTTAAAGGTTGAAAAGGGACTTCAGGACTATAATTAATAGTATAAGATCCTATGCTAAGCTTTTCTGTATTAATGCTTGATGATGGGAAACTAAAGCTTTTCTGAACATTCTTTGAGCTTCCTGCCATTCCTGCAATAGTTAGCAATCTATTAGTCTTGACAAAATATCTGTTACTGTATTATCCTTTCCGCTTATATGTTCAAAAACAACTTTGTATCCTCTTCCAGTTAATGTTTCTAAAAAGCTTAACCAACGTTTACTAATGAAAGAATTCTTTTTCTCAAAATTCTTCTTTTGTACTTTTTTGTAAAATTCTACAATATTATTGCAATCTGTTCTAACTGTAAAAGACTCATTTTGTATATAAATATGAAAGGTATTTAATGAATTTATTATTCCTAAAATTTCTAATTCTGTGCTAGATTTTCTACTTTCTGGTTCAATAAATTTACCACTAGCATATTTTGCTATTTCTTCTGTATCTTTTGGGCTATTAGTTGTGGGCTTTTGGATTAGTATTCTGGCCAATCCTTTACTACTGGCGTCTGTTTGTACTATTTTGTAATAACTGTCTATTGGGAGTGAAATGAGCTTTAAAGTCTTTACTATTTCTTTTATTCTTTTTACTAATTTTATGTCTTCAGTGTTAAAATATTTTTGACCGTTTTTACTAAGCTTATTGTAAAGTGGTCTTACTAGTGTACTTAAATTAGGAATGAACTGTCGTCCATAATTTAATAATCCTAAAAACTTTTATAATTCTTTTGTTTCTTCTATTTTATCGGGGAATTCTAAAATCTTTATTGTAATATGCGGTTGCAATTCTATCTTCCCTTTGTCTACAGTTAATCCTAAAAAATCTATCTTAATTTTAATAATTCTACTTTTCTTTTTGAAATTATTATATTATTATCTTTTAAAGCATCTAGAACTTTATTAACATGAACCGTATGTCTATATCTATTGTTACTAAAAACAAGAATATCATCTATGTAAACAATACAAAAACTGGAATATTTTTTAAAAACTTTATCCATTCTAGCTTGAAAAACTTGAGGTGCATTTTTTTAATCCAAATGGCATAACTAACCATTCAAGATGAACTTCAGGGCAACTAAAAGCTGTCCATGTTATTGACTCTTCATCTAACTTTATTTGCCAAAATCCGCTTTTGCAATCAAACTTAGAGAACCAAGATGCTTTTGTATACAATTTACTAATTCATCGTTATGAGGGGGTTTATAGCTATTTCTCAATGTATTATCATTTAATCTTTTATAGTTAATTACCATTCTGCTTTTGCCTCTTTTTGGTTCACAATGGTTTGATACTAAAAAGCTGGGCTTCTATGTCTACTAGTGCTTCTCCTTATTACTTTTAATTCTAATAAATCTTCTACATGCATTTTGCATTCTTTCCTATCTTCTAAGCTATAAGCTAAATCTTGGGTTATGATAGTAATATCGAGATTTATTGGATTTTCTTTATTTATTGGATTTTCACCTATTTTGTTTAAGGTTTCTAATTCTTCTATTTTTTGTTTTATTTCAGTTGGCCAATTTTCACATTCTTCTAGTCTACTATTTTCTAATCCACTTATATTATTATATTCGTACTTTAGGTATTCTTCTAATTCGTATGTGCTTAAGATTCCTTCTGCTTCACTTATTTCTAATTCTTCTAATAAAGAGTCAAGGTATTCTAAAGCAATTGGTTCCTCTATATTATTAGTTTTCTTTATATACGGTAGGTTTTGTGTTTCTAGTTTTGGTTGAACAAAAGTTGACTTTTTAAAGAAATTTACACCATTTGGTGTGATCAACATGCTTCCATTATTTCCTAATATAATATTCAATCCTAAAACAAACTTATGACTACTGTTTTGCTTTGTGACTAGGGTTTGAGGTAAATTATGGGTTTCACCATTAATTCTTATTGGTATATTAATTATACAGTCTGTTATTTGTATTATATTTCCACTAAAAGTTCTTAGTCATATATCTGCTCATAATTGTGTCCTATGTTCTGCTGGGGCTAAGCTTTCATGAATTATACATTTGTTGGCTCCTATATCTATGATAGCTTTAGTTTTTACACTTTTTGTCTTATAAAGAATTTCTACATCTATTATTATAAGTTCACTACCAACTCGATTTACTTCATCCTTTTCTATATATTTTTCTACACAATTTTTACAATAATAAAGTGTTTTGCTTAAATCAATGTTTTTATAACCTTTATTAAATTCTTTATGACATTCTTTGCAGCTTTTTCCTAAAAATGATACTATTTCTTCTATTGTATTTATCTCTGATCCTAAGTCTGTACTACTTCTTTCTTCGTTTCTTATAACTTCTTCAGATGATCTATCCGAATCACTTTTTTCTATTTCTAGATTATTTCCTAGATTTTCTTCTTCTCCATCATCGATTATACATATACTTTCATTATCTGATAAATTTTCTATATTATTAATATCTATTTCCTCTAAATTTTCCATATCTTCTAATTCTACTATTTGTTCTAGCATATTGGCTTTGACATTTTTTTGCTTTTGGATAGTTTGGCTTTATATGTCCTATTTTTCCACATAAATAACACTTACAATCTTTATGACTTTTTCTTTTATAGATCCTTTTTCCTTTATTTAAGGCTTTCTTTACTTTTTCTTTATTATATTTATATTTAATAAAATTCTTCACATAAGGTTTGCTATACTTATTATTATATTTCTTTCTATACCTTTTGTCTTTATTTTTATAATATTTACTACTCCTTTTGTACTTATGTTTATAATTCTTTATTCTTCCACAACCTAAAGTGGGTACTTAATACAATCTACGCACATTCTACTAAATTGTTGTTGTGATTGTCTTCTAAGCTTTTCTTCATCACAAAGGTCTCTAATTTTTTGCCTAACAAATTCTACTGCAGGAATTAAAGAAACTTGCAAAGATAAACCTTCTTCTTTTCTACTTTTAAACCATTCACTTAAATCTTTATATAATCTTTCACCTATTTTACCGGGTAATTTCGTTACAAACTTCATTAATAATTCTTTGTCATATGGTCTTCCTATTTGACTCCAATATTTATAAAATAAATCTACATAATGATCAAAATAATGTAAATCACATATCTTTCATTGTTCTAAGCTTCTAATTGCTCTAATTTTCTTTTGGGTATCATCTACTTCTTCCATTGATGATCCTAAAATACATTTTCTAGTACCATCTGTTAACGGAAAAATCACTCAGGGAGCGAAATCTCGGTTAGAACCCTCACCCACTACCGGTAGCCAGTAGCGGGATAGGTACCTTCGGTACCACAATCCTTCATCGGAATGTAAATGGATGTAAATAAGGAGCAGAATAAGAAGGATCGATGAGATATGAAATAACACTATTTTATTCAAAAAAGGGTATTAGTAGTATCGTTAAAATTCGGACTCTCCTCACACTAAACTCTTTATTTCCTCTTACACAGGATGAAGGCTGAGCCTTCGTTTATGTCGATAAGTGGATATTTCCTTCCAATGATTGTCAGTGGACTCTCACTAGCTTCAGAGAATTCAAAGAGTATTCCTCTGGAAATTAAACTCTGTTTTCTGGCGATAAAAAAAATGATGTTCCCTCCCCTCTCTTTACCCTTCAAAGCTGTATATATAATTCTCCCAAGATCCCCTCAATATCCGGTCTCCTTTATGAGGATTATTGAGAGTCTTATTTTAAGCATTGAAAAGCATTGAGTGGGGCTGAAGGCGCGGGATTTGATCCCATTAATTACTGTCGAATTCAAATTCTGATTATGTTGACTATTTGGTCTCATTAATGGCGCTTTATATTGGCGATGGAGTCAACTTTCCTTCTTCGTGGAGCTTCGGAGGGAAATTCTGGTCTCTGGCAGATTGAGGTGCCAGTATATCAGATTGATGGAGCTTGTTTTGTGTCGTGCTGGAATGGTGCTTGTGTCTTTATATATAATCTCGTATTGCTTAGCAGGTGTGGTGCTTGTCTTGGAGGGGTTTCGAGTAGGCATGCTAGGTATCAGGTGGGAGTTGAGACAACGCCCTGAGGGATATTGAGGTACCACGTACTTTGTTTGAAGTCGAGGTACTTCGTGGGGTACTGGGCGTACGAGCTACCATTGTACTGATATGGGATTGGCATCAGGAGCTTCAGTTGAAGCGAGGTACATGACTTCGTTAGCTCGCGGAGCTGATATCCTATCCAGATAGATAGGTGGTCGAGGTTTCGACCTTGTCGAATATCGTCTATTCTAGGTTATGGTACCGATCTTGCTGGTTTACTGAAGTATCTGGATGAATCTTCCTAGGAAGGTCCCTATTGGAAAATTCTCCTTTGGTCCCTTGTCAGAAAACCCTGTTAACAGAAGTCCCTCCTGACTTGAACACCGGTATAAGGTTGGGGTTGGAGTAAGGATAAATAATACTTGGAGAATTTTTCACAATCGTCTCGTAGGAGGGAATCTTCTCTTTGCACGCTGATTTAAATGAGTCTTCCACGTGGATAACCAGGATAGGCCAAATTCAAAGAAGGAAATTTTCTGGGGGTGCACATTTCCCGAAACCGTTCCCTCCACGTCGCCGATATTCCCGCGGCATTGATTACCTTTTCTGCCCATGACAAGTAGCTATTTCTATATAAACCCTACTTCCTCATGGTGTATTCACTTAAGCAAATCTTCCCGAACAAGAATCTTTGAAAGAAAAAACCTAACTTTCTCTTCGTTGATCTTCACGCTTTTACTTTTCTGAGAAACGAAACCTCGACTCTGTGAATATGTCTTCCCCTAATGGCGATAGTATCGAGCAGTTTTTTGGTAGCGATGTGGTAGCCAGTAGAAACCTTGCCCCTAGAAAAAGGGCACACGTCGATAGTGATAGCAGGGACGATGTTCCCTTTCAACGCCGACGTTCCAACCGAAATGTGGCAATTGGGATGGGTTTTTCGAACAATCCCGATACTCTGATTGATATCGATTGAGAGTCGAGTGGAGAAACTGGAGCCGCTGCCAGGATAGTCGAAGACCGAGCTGGCGAGGTTACAGACACCGTGGGGAGGATACTCGCCCTTCCTTACGAGTATAGGTGTGTCCCTGATTCTACCAGCACTTCGATTACTATGAAGTGCTTGCGGAGGGATTTTAAGATCCCTAAGGATATCATGGTTACCATACCCCCACCCGGGTATGATATGTATTCTCCCACTTCTAGCGAGCTTCCGATTCATACGGCGGCCTTCGACAGTGGGGTCAGGTTACCTCTTTACCCTACCTTGCGTATGGTGCTGTACGCCTTATAGATCGCCCCTCTTCAACTGACACCAGGGTTTGGGAGGCACTTGGTTTGGTTCCTGGTTCTATAGAGGGAACAGTGTGCGAGGGACAACATCGATCAGGAATAGAGACCTGACGAGCTTGGGTATGTGTTTCAGATTACCGCCAACGCCCCGGGTCCAAAGGGGAAGTTCTATGCTCGGGCGAAGAACAACTTAAAATTTGTGGTACCAGGGGCCATAAAGAAGGATACCTCTTGAAGGGAGGAATGTGTCGTCATCAAGGGCGAATGGGGCAGCTCGGTTCACATTGGAGGAACTGAGTTCAAGGTTCCTACCTGCTTTAGTGGGAAACCTCCGTTGGAGAAGGGTAAACTTTCTGCTGAGTCAGAGAAGATCTTGAAGGCCATCATGGCCTGGAATTATATCAACCTGCAGTATCCTACCTCGGATGCTTTCGATGCAGGGAGGGTGGAATATTCCCTCTGAATTTCCTACGCACCTCTTAGTAAACACCTTTCTGATTCTACTTTCGATGTACTGCTTTATTAATTCTGCTGGTTTTAACTTGTGCTGTCTTGGTAGTTTCAGTAGTACCTCCTGATCGTGCCTAAATTGTTGTATATTTCAGCCCTCATTCCTATTCCTTTGTCTCGTTCTTGTGTGTATTTTCTATATATTTTATGTCTAATAGGCTCATTAGTGCTAATTGCAGGAAATATATGTAATTTTGGGTTTAGAAGCATGTTGCGGTGATTCTGGCAGAAAAGGGGCAAAAGGAAAGACAAAGGAACATAAGCAGCTCTACAGTGCGGGTCCAGTACGGGTCTCAACCGCACTCCAACCGCACTCCAACCACACACATGATCATAGCCGGGACTTGATACAGGAGAAGAGTTACAGTGCGGGTCCAGTGCGGGTCATCCAACCGCACTCCACCCACACTATTGCCAAAGCCAGAGAAGCTGAGTTGCACCTGACGTTAAAGTGCGGGTACAGTGCGGGTCATCCAACCGCACTCCACCCGCACTGTTGCCAAACAAGAGAAGTTGAAGTTGCACCTGACATTAGAGTGCGGGTACAGTGCGGGTCATCCACCAACACTCCACCCGCACTATTGCTCACAAAAGAGGAGGGATTTTGCACCTGACAGTACAGTGCGACTCAAGTGCGACTGCAGTGCGGGTCAAGTGCGAGTCAAGTGCGGGTAATCCAACCGCACTCCACTCGTACTATTGCCCAGATCAGAGACCTGAAGATGAAGAAAACCTTTACAGTGCGGGTACAGTGCGGGTAATTCACCCGCACTCCACCCGCATTCCGCACGCGACAGTTTCTGGTTTTAAGCTTAAGTGACCTATTTTTCCATCCTCTATAAATAGAAAAGGATGGGAACGAACCAAAAGAACACCATACCTCCCAACACTTGTATTTTTAGCTAGAAACACATCTCCCTATCATCCAAACCATCTCTACTCAATCAAAGGCAACTAGGAGACTTGGATTCAAGCTTCAAGGAAAGAGATCAATCTTCAAGGGTTATCTCTACTCTCTCTCTCTTAGTTTATTGGTTTGTAATAGAACATGAGTAGCTAAAATACCCCACTATGGGGTTGATGTTATTTGTTTGATGGATATTGGGTTTTGTAAATAAACTCTATGTGTTATATTTATTATATCTCTATGTTTTATTCCATTGCTTTAATTGATTTCCATTATTGATTTGCTTGGATACACCCTCTTTGCATGATTGATTTGGATTACTTGAGTAGGCAATTAGGTTGTCTAATGATCAATTGAATGGAAGGATTTCTGAAAATCCGGCTCTAAAACCATGCCCTTAATCTAATCTTTAATTAGTGGCTTTCACTATACATCCTAGGTTAGCCACTTGTGAGAGAATTAGAAGCCTCCATTATACACCCTAGTTTGGCTACTTTAGTGATTCTACGAGAACTAACCTTCGAGTAGAATTTGGTTGATAACCTAAAGCCTCATCCAATCTCAAATGGGTGGCCTTCACTATACATCCTAGGTCGGCCACATGTGAGGGAATTGGAAGCCATCACTATACATCCTAGGATGGCTACATTAGTAATAGGTTGAGCCTTAGCTAGATAGATGAGCATTCATGGAACAAGTCCCAATTGAGTAACTAGCCACTGTTGGTTGCTTAGGAGGGATTAATCTCTAGTAGGAAGTCTTCGCTATACACCTTAGGTTGACCTCTTGCTATAGATATATACCAACACTATACACCCTAGGTTGGTTACATTTGTCAAAACGTGCTTAACTGAGAGTTTGTTGCAATTGCCCCAATATACACTTACGAGTCCATCAACTCCATTGTCATCCCATTTTATTTGCTTTCATAGTTTAGTTTATATTGTATTTTCATTCACCATCACTTTTACTTTTATGCCTACTAGTTATATTAATCCTAATCTTATCACCGCTACCCCGATCTCAGTGGACGACACCCGTGCTTACTGCTTTACTTGTATTTCTACTTGTGAACGCATCGCATAGGTTTTATAAATTGTTTTGACGGACGGTTTTTTTGACGGCAAAAGCCTTCTCATCAAATGGCGCCGCTGCCGGGGATCGGTGTGCATAGTAGTGATTAGATTAGTTTTAATACTATTAGTTTATTAGTTATTTTTAGTTTTGTTAGTTTCTTTTTATTACTTTGGTAGTTTTTGTTTCAGGACTCGATGGATTCCTTTTGGCAAAATTCAGGGTCAAGCTACGAGCCTAACGAGAATACCTACATCTCATCATTCCAGTCAAATTCCGTTGAAGATCAACTAGGAAATTTCATGAAGAATCATGTGCGGGAGACTAAGCAGATGATAGCTTCTCAACAAAAAACTCAAGCTTCATAGAAGAGAAAACCACCCAACTGCTCAAATCCGCCCAGCAGTCCACCCCGGTAAATCAGAGTTGTTTCCAAGTTAAAGCAGCCAAACCGGTGGATTCCTCCAATTTCTCAAAAGAAGACATGTATAAGCTCCGAATAGAATTTGAAGTGGAGCGAAGCAAGAGAATGGACGAGATGGACAGGATGATCAAGATAAACTAAGAGCTTATGAGCATGAGCACATAGCTAGTGTTGGAAAGGGGTGTGTTGAAGGAAGAGAATGAAGCACTTCAAGAGAGAGAAGCCTTGGGAATGGAAAAGGCGAGTAATCTCCAAGAGTTGAACAAGAAACTATTATTTGAAGTGAAGATGCTCAAGGTTGAGAATGGTACTCTCAAGAAGACAAATGGTGAAGTCTCCGACAAGAACAAAGAATTGGAGGAACGACTTGAGAGATTTGAAGCCGAGAAGAGTACCGCATCGAAGGATTTGGAGAACTTGGTGAGGCTATCAAAAGATTTTGAAGATGAGATAGCTCACAAGTCAATGAAGATGCAAATGGAGGTTGACCAAAAAGCCAATGCCTTAGAGGATGCAAAGGTAGCACTAAGCAAAATGGAGGCGGAGGTCAAGACGTTACAAGTGAAACAAATCAAACGTCCTCAAGACCACGCATCAAAGGGGAGTTCCTCTAACTCTAATATCTTTTGCTATGCATGTTCTAGGATAGAGCATTTTAAGGCTACAAATTACAAGCCAAATCAACATAGGAAAACTAGAGGTCCTAGGAATAGATGGAGTCCACCTAGGGTCAAGCAAATATGGGTAACGAAAGACTAAGTGCACTTATATAGAAACATGAAAAGGGAAAAGATAATGAAGTCACCTAAATTTATTTGGGTAGTGAAAAATAGGGAATTTTCTAACTTGGTCAAACCACCCTTAGAGGACCCTAGCCTCTCCATGAATGCATCCCATTGAATAATTTTGATGCATGTACTTAGTTTTATGTTTTATGTTTTATGTTGTTCAATAAATTGTGTTGTTGGGATATTTTTGTTCGAATGTTATATTTTGTGGATATTTGCACATTGAATTTATTGATTATATTTGTGGATGAAAGAGCCGGAGGCTCTTGTGCAAGTATGAATGCATGTGCTTTATATTGTTTAATTCGGTTTGGGGGTTCATGCCCCATTCCGTCATTTTTGATAAAATGCATGATGTTAAGCTTGACTTGTGCTTCAATGATATAGTGCATAAATTGCCTTTATTTTGTGAGCCTTGTTTGAGTCATTTTTATTTTGTTGGGGCATTGATTGTGTTTGATTAGTGCCTAGGTTTGTTTGAGTCATGTTAGGTGCATGCTGCTAGGCCAAATTCTCTTGTCTTCAACATTGAGGACAATGTTGGGTTTTGGTTTGGGGGTGTTGACGCCTTTTTGAGTCGTCTTTTGTGTCTTGAGTCATTTTTGTGTCTTATTTTCGAAAAAGTTGCTGCTTAGCCAGAATTTTGAGCTTATTTAGCTTGGTGAGATACCTGGAGCATAGTGTTTGTGGCGAATGTGTGTATGCTTTATTTGCTTATTCAATAACTCTTAGTCACTTTAGGGGTCTCACTTGCACTTCATGGGCTAGTCTCATCTTCTAGTGTCCAAGTTTAGGGAAATCGGTGCTCAAGTGCCTTGTTCTAATAGTGGAGATTTCCCTTGTAAGATCACAAACACAAGCCAAAAGCGTTTATATTTGAGGGAAAATATTTTTCAAATCTGTAAACACTATTCAAACACCATGCATAGTCTCACTACATCAAAAATCATCATTTGTCATTGAACATGCATCATATATGTGGATTGGTTGACGGAAACTTTTATTCCCTTGGTAGATTGATCCTTTTAAGTGATATTAGGCAATGTGTGTTTTAGCCACTCAAAAAGAAAGCCTAAATACTTCTCATTCCCGTAATATGTGTGCTCCCAAGCCAATTTTGAAGCCAAACACATATAGACTTTTCCTTTCTACACCCACGTTATCCATAACCCAAGCAACCTAAACACTTAGCCAACCCTTTCTTAATTGATCTTGTTGAGGCTTAGGAATGTAGAGTTGTGCTTTAATTTGATAAATGGCGTGTACCTAGGCAAGAGTAATGAGTTGTGAAAATGTGCTTAGTAAAAAGGCATGAAAAGAAAAGAAAAGAAAAGAAGCAAAAATTAACAAAAGAAAAATATGCTTCAAATGCCTTGTGTCAATTGTAAATGCTACTCAAATGGGTAACATGAGTAGTTAAAGATTGCACGTAGAGTCTAATTGTATGCCTGGACGCCATATTGTATTTGGAAGTGGAGTTGCACGAGAAATTAAATGCTTAAGTGTAGAATGTATTGCCTTAACTTGGTTGATTAGTGCGTGTGCCTAAATTTCTCATTCTTCTAATCACCATTCACCGTGGCCACGTTACAACCAAATGGAAAACACCTAGTTGATCTTAGGGGATGTCTAGATTGGGAATATTAGTTAATGAATGCTCTTTCCACATTCATGACACATGATTCTTTCATGAGACTCACTCACTGAAAACAGCATTTATTCTACACTAAATGTATGCAACTAAGTTTATTCAGTTACATAAATTCATTGGCATACATGTTGCATGAGTGTGAACCTAGGTTCTAAGAGGAAATATAAGAGAGAATCCATGTGAGAACCTAGCTTCGAAGCGAATTATGCTCGAGGTGTGAGAGTGAGTAGTTTCTGAGGCGAGGGCATTTTAAGTGTGGGATTCGTGTTGTGCCAGTTTCCCTTAGGGTGTCTTCGAGTTGTTTAGAACATTTCACATATGCTCATTCCTCGCTCCTATTTGCTTTTGCGTATCTCTCTGCTAGTTGGTTCTGCAGCTAGTTTTTCTTTGCGTCTAGGAAAGTTTTTAGTTCGAGTCATTTTTAGTTTGTGTCTTTGTTTCGTTTTATGTTTGCTCGAGGATGAGCAAAGGTTTGGTTTGGGGGTGTTTGATCGTGCCTAAATTGTTGTATATTTCGACCCTCATTCCTATTCCTTTGTCTCATTCTTGTGTGTATTTTCTATATATTTTATGTCTAATAGGCTCATTAGTGCTAATTGCAGGAAATAGATGTAATTTTGGGTTTGGAAGCATGTTGCGGTGATTTTGGCAGAAAATGGGCAAAAGGAAAGACAAAGGATCATAAGCAGCTCTACAGTGCGGGTCAAGTGCGGGTCTCAACCGCACTCCAACCGTACTCCAACCACACTCATGATCATAGCCGGGACTTGATACAAGAGAAGAGTTACAGTGCGGGTCATCCAACCGCACTCCACCCGCACTGTTGCCAAAGCCAGAGAAGCTGAGTTGCACCTGACGTTAAAGTGCGGGTACAGTGCGGGTCATCCAACCGCACTCCACCCGCACTGTTGCCAAACAAGAGAAGTTGAAGTTGCACCTGACATTAGAGTGCGGGTACAGTGCAGGTCATCCACCAGCACTCTACCCGCACTATTGCTCACAAAAGATGAGGGATTTTGCACCTGACAGTACAGTGCGACTCAAGTGCGACTGCAGTGCGGGTCAAGTGCGAGTCAAGTGCGGGTAATCCAACCGCACTCCACTCGTACTATTGCCCAGATCAGAGACCTGAAGATGAAGAAAACCTTTACAGTGCGGGTACAGTGCGGGTAATTCACCCGCACTCCACCCGCACTCCGCGCGCGACAGTTTCTAGTTTTAAGCTTAAGTGACCTATTTTTCCATCCTCTATAAATAGAAAAGGATGGGAACGAACCAAAAGATCACCATACCTCCCAACACTTGTATTTTTAGCTAGAAACACATCTCCCTATCATCCAAACCATCTCTACTCAATCAAAGGCAACTAGGAGACTTGGATTCAAGCTTCAAGGAAAGAGATCAATCTTCAAGGGTTATCTCTACTCTCTCTCTCCCTCTTAGTTTATTGGTTTGTAATAGAATATGAGTAGCTAAAATACCCCACTATAGGGTTGATGTTATTTGTTTGATGGATATTGGGCTTTGTAAATAAACTCTATGTGTTATATTTATTCTATCTCTACGTTTTATTCCATTGCTTTAATTGATTTCCATTATTGATTTGCTTGGATACACCCTCTTTGCATGATTGATTTGGATTACTTGAGTAGGCAATTAGGTTGTCTAATGATCAATTGAATGGAAGGATTTTCGGAAATCCGGCTCTAAAACCATGCCCTTAATCTAATCTTTAATTAGTGGCTTTCACTATACATCCTAGGTTAGCCACTTGTGAGAGAATTAGAAGCCTCCACTATACACCCTAGGTTGGCTACTTTAGTGATTCTACGAGAACTAACCTTCGAGTAGAATTCGGTTGATAACCTAAAGCCTCATCCAATCTCAAACGGGTGGCCTTCACTATACATCCTAGGTCGGCCACTTGTGAGGGAATTGGAAGCCATCACTATACATCCTAGGATGGCTACATTAGTAATAGGTTGAGCCTTAGCTAGATAGATGAGCATTCATGGAACAAGTCCCAATTGAGTAACTAGCCACTGTTGGTTGCTTAGGAGGGATTAATCTCTAGTAGGAAGTCTTCGCTATACACCCTAGGTTGACCTCTTGCTATAGATATATACCAACACTATACACCCTAGGTTGGTTACATTTGTCAAAATGTGCTTAATTGAGAGTTTGTTGCAATTTCCCCAATATACACTTACGAGTCCATCAACTCCATAGTTCCATCATCATTCATTCATCACTCCATTGTCATCCCATTTTATTTGCTTTCATAGTTTAGTTTATATTGTATTTTCATTCACCATCACTTTTACTTTTATGCCTACTAGTTATATTAATCCTAATCTTATCACCGCTACCCCGATCTCAGTGGATGACACCCGTGCTTACTGCTTTACTTGTATTTCTACTTATGAACGCATCGCATAGGTTTTATAAATTGTTTTTGACGGTCGGTTTTCTGACGGCAAAAACCTTCTCATCACCTCCACCGGTCCCTGAGGTGGAACTCAACCAAGCTGGGGGCGTCGTTGATTCTCCTCCAACCTCCCCTGCCAGGCTTCTTGCTAGCTCTGGTCTCAATACAGGAGTTGGCATATCTGCTGGATCTGGTAGGGTCCAGGTTGGGGTATCTAGATCACCGACTCCCCCTATCTCGGCTAGATCACTAGAGGCCTTTACAGCTAGAGTGGGGAGGTATCGAGGTGCTTCTGGTCGGGTGCAGGATACGTCACCTATCAGACCAGTCAATGTTGCCAGTGCTACTGATGCTAGTGCTTCAGCTCGTTCTACTTCTCCTGTTGTGGCAATTGGTCAATCTAAACTGGTCGAGAAAATTTCTGACCCTACTATAGCGAGGCGAGTGGTACCTCGGGACAAGGCACGATTGAGGTCGAAGGACAGCAGCCAGGATGAAGTTTTAGCCCACTTCATTGCCTCCTGCCCAATTGGGAGCTTAGGTATCATGACGGCCATGCCCACCGAGCTGCTAATTAGATGGGAATATGCTCTTCTGGTTGAGGTAAGTTGTCTCATTTTAGACTTCTATCCCAATTAAGCGTGGGAGATATCCTGACTAGTGCTTTGTTCTTGTCAGGCTTTTAAGTTCAACGTGGCCATGAGCCAGTAGGTTGTCTCCCTTTTGGAGCAAGTTAGAGGTGCAACTGCTGAGCTGGAGAAGTCTAAGGAGGAGCTCGATAAGTCTGCTAGAGGCATGGAAGCTTTGAACCAGTCTCTGCATAATGCTAAGAAGGAGGCGGATGAGGCGAAGGTTGACAGGGAGAAGATGCATCATGCTTTGGATATTGAGAGGCTTAGGTCCCTTCGCCGTAAGGAGGATAGGGATATTGCTACGGGATGAGTAACGGAGCTGGAGAAAGATGTTCAATCCTTTCGTGGTAGCGTGGCCGACCTGGATGCTCAAGTAGACACCGCCTTCAGGGATGGTTACTTTTTTGCTGGCTACCAGGTGGCTCTAGCTCTCCCTTCTTCGTTTGATCTGAGTGCCATCACAGGGTGGAACCGGGAGGAGATTATGGCAAAGGCTATTGAATTGGCGGGAACAGCGCCTTCTGATGTGGCTGGACCTTCTAGGTTGCTGGAGCCAGTGGAATGGTAGGAGGTGCAGACCAGAGTTTTATCTTCCTTCTTCCACCAAGCAATGCTGGAGCAGCTCCCAGTTTGAAGGTTCTTGAGGCTGGTATGGCTCAGGATGATGGAGGGGTTCATGCCCCTTCTGCCCCTCCATCGGAGTCCGTCAAGGAGGTAGGGGATCAACCTGCTATTGAGGATAGAGAATCTGCCCCGCCTATCTCATCTTCTGAACTTGCCCTGGTAGAGGAAGGTCAGGCTGCTTTGATCAAGGAAATTGGAGGAGATTCTGACCAAGCAGCAGTAGGAGAACTTCGGGGCGATCTATCCCAGGTGGAGCTTCTGGTTACGGGGGGTACCCAAGAAGTAGGCGGGGTTCTGTCTAGTGCTGAAGGGGGAGAAACTTTAACTGGCGGATACATGATCCAGCTTGATCCTCTACCCAGTAGTACCTAGTCAATTTTATCTTCTTGTAGCCCGTGATTGGGGGTTGGGCTCCCCAGTTTTAGTAATAAGAACTTTTTATTTTTCCTTAACTTCATGCATGTGTAGTTTATTTCATTCTAGGTTGAACTCGCCTTAATCTGAAGTAAGGTCTTCGATGTAATTTCGATTCCATAAATTCTTGCTCTTGGAGGAATCCTGGTGCCTAGGTGGAGGTTCGGCGACCCACCCTCTATTATGCCCAATTTAGTGTAGTTGATATCGTGATTGGTCTGAGAGGGGTACCAAAACATCAAATAGATATAGATCGTGGTCCATATTTTTTATGAATTCCCGCGTAGGAATTATTGATTCAAATTTTGTATTCAACTGCTCTTCCAAGTGTCAGTCCAGGACATGTTCGATTGTCTCAAGCATTAAGCTTCGGGGGGGGGGGGGGGGCACACTTTACGAAGCTACCATTTCCCATATATCGAGTGTTGTGTCCATAAATGATCTTATCCTCTCACTCTCGATACTCGATCTCTCCTTCTATAAATACCCTTTATTTGTTAGACGGGTCTTCAGACAATTTCCTTTCCCTTTTAGTAGGCAACCCCCAATAGGTTGACCAATGATCGTCGTATCAACTAACACTATGGGAGGAGGAAGAGATGTCAGCTCTGTGATGTAGGGAAAAATCGATATAAAACGCAGCAGAAGAAATGAAAAATAGATTTCGTATGGTTTTAAAATTTTTCTCAAAGTTGAACCTTAACCTTTTAATTAATTAAACTCAAATATATACGGTTAGAGTTAAATACCTCTTGACGCATGATCCGGTTGACTTACGTCGATTGGTAATCAGCAAAATTTTTTCCGATGCCCGTGAACAGTACCCGTGTGAACAGTACCCCCGCGTGAACAGTGATCGTGAACAGTACCGCAAGATCTTCCAATCCGAACACGTACGTGAATCACCTAGGAGCGTGGTCTCCTTTTTTCTTTGAATTGCAAACCTGAGAATGGATGAACAAAGTTTTCTTTTCTTTTGTTAGTCACAAAACAATCAAAAGAAGACAAAAATTATTCCGGTCACTTTTGAGTTCTCAATCTAATGATCGAAACTCACGTGAACCTAATTCGATGTTGTACACACAAGCTTATTGATGAACAAGCAATCAGTGTACTATCAAAGAATAATCTCTTCTCTCTTTTATGTTTAGTAGAATAAAAATTATCCTTTTCTACGAATTGAGAAGAAGAAGAAAAATCGAATCATTCAATCAACAATCGTGGCTGAATTCTATATGTGGTATTATATAGGTGGCCGAAATTTTGCTTCCTCTTCTATTTAGGATTGCCGAAATCTTCCTCTAAATGGACTAGGGTTGCCGCAAATCACATACCAAAAAGAGTTTGTGTTGCATCCTAATTTCCATCAACCTTTAGACTTCAAAACCTAATCCAACTCATAGATATTTTTATTCTTTTATTGACTAAATAAAAAGACTTCTTATTAGATTAAATAAATAAGATTAATTATTTATTTTCTTATCAAATAATTCTTTTACTTTTAATATAATACTACCAATAGTATAACTTTAGGAAATATATTTCCTGATCAGAAAAAGATTTGTTTCTTAATTAAACAATTAATTAATAAATTAACTAATTCTTATTTAATTAAAACAATGAAACAAAATAATATATTAGGTTAATATATACACCTTGCCGCCCCACTTATATAAATGGGCCATATATTATTTTCTTATTTCATTTAATCCATTGGACTTTAAATAAAAGCCCACATGTGAACCAGACCCATTCTTACTAAAAGAAACAAGCTCACATGTCTCCTTTTAATATATTAATATAATAGTGCAGCCCGTTAATTAAATAATAGACATATTATATTCTTGATATATTAAAAACAATTCTAGATGGACCTTTAAATCGGCCCGGTAGAATATATCAAGTGATCCATGCAAATACATGTGGATTGGGGATCTTGGCGGGCTATCTAAATTTAAGCTTCAATAGACACAACCTAATCACAATCAACAAATGATTCACTTAGGTCAAATCTATTAATTTTAACTCATTCCACTAAAGAACTAAAATTGAACTCTTAAATAAAGATAGAATAAGGAGATGTTTCTCATTCATACCCTAGACAATCTTATAGGAGATGGTGTATCCTCGTGAATAATATCAGTAATCGTCAAGAGCTCATAGACCGCCTATAGCTCTCCAAGTTACCATATTTCCTCATATGACCACATTTAGAACTTGGATACTTTGACTTGTCCAGAAGCCATGTTTTCAATAATCATTATTGAAAACTCAACATTGATATTTAATATCCAATACCTCAAAACATCCGTATGATGATATTATACTCTCATTTAATAAATGGAGCCACGATGTCCATATCTATAAATGAAGTCCTCTATCGATTAACAAATGTATACCACCAAACTATCGAGGATAGACTATGCTATATAATCATACTCATTGATAGCTCTAATGATAACACTTGCAACCATAAGTCCATCATTTATCTCAGGATTAAGATAGACTCTCTAATTGTCCTCTTTAATGAAAATACTTATATCTAGTGACGGTTCTAGATAAAGTATTTCATTGTGATCCAGTTCAATGCACCTAGTGCACTAGATTCTTTTACTCGAAAAACTTTCGATGATTTTAGACTCATCATATTCATTTGATCCCACTCAAATGCTAGCAAAAGAATTCTACAACTTTAACAAGATAGAGGTACCCAACCTTTAACTTAAGTTGTGAACGTTATTCAAGACTAACTAAAGAATTGTGTCTACCTCATACATATCCGGATGTATAAATAATTCTTCATGTCTCATAGTCTTTTGACCTTATGATTATTTACCTTGACAATTATAATAATAAATGCTATGAGTAATTGTAAGAATCAGAATTCACTTTATTAATATGAGAAGATTGTCAATTACAATATTACACTCTTGCCATTGAGCATAATCCTAACAATCTCCCACTTGCTCTATAGCAAGTGTGTCATATCTTTCATTCCCATGTTCTCTAGATGTCCATCAAAGCTCTTTTGAGGTAGAGCCTTTGTGAAAGGATCCGCTAGATTTTCTGCTGACGCGATTTTGGTGATCGTCACGTCTCCCCTATGAACAATTTCCCTCAAAAGGTGATACTTCCTTTCAATGTGTTTACCTCTCTTATGACTTCTTGGTTCTTTTGAATTAGCCACTGCACCACTGTTGTCACAGTGTATAGTGATCTGCTTATTCGCACTACGAACCACTTCTAAGTAAATCAAGAATTGGCGGAGCCAAACAGCCTCTTTGGCAGCTTTGCATGCAGCAACATACTCAGCTTCCATGGTGGAATCAGCAATACAAGATTGCTTGATACTCCTTCATATGACTGCTCCTCCTCCAATGGTAAACACAGATCCTGATGTGGATTTTCTGGAGTCAGAATCCGACTGGAAATCAGAATCTGTATACCCAACGGGAATTAAATCCCCTCCAGAGTATACAAGCATATAATCTCTAGTTCTCTTGAGATACTTGAAAATATACTTGACTGCCGTCCAATGATCAGGACCAGGTTTCGATTGAAACCTGCTAACTATGCCAACAGCAAAACAAATATCTGGTCTAGTACAGAGCATTGCATACATGAGACTTCCAACTGCCGAGGCATATGGAACTCTACTCATGAATTGCTCTTCATACACATTCTTAGGTGCTTGACCCTTAGAAAGTTTGATTCCATGTCTAAAAGGTAACATACCTTTCTTGGAATCTTGCATGGTGAATCTAGACAAGATTTTATCAATGTATGAAGCTTGGGATAATGCAATCGTTCTATTCTTTCTATCCCTTATTACTTGGATACCAAGAATATAACTTGCTTCTCCTAAGTCCTTCATATCAAATTGTTTTGCTAACCATTCTTTCACTGATGTCAATACACCTACGTCGTTTCCAATGAGTAGTATATCATCAACATAAAGAATGAGGAAAACCAACTTGTTGCCTTTGATCCTCTTGTATACACAACGTTCGTCAGGGTTTTGAATAAATCCAAAACCCTTTACAGCTTGATCGAACCTTATGTTCCAGGATCTGGATGCTTGCTTTAGTCCATATATGGACTTTTGCAACTTGCATACTCTTTCTTCTTGGCCTTTTTCAATGAATCCCTCTGGTTGCATCATGTAGATGCTCTCGTCAAGACTTCCATTAAGGAAAGCTGTCTTGACGTCCATTTGCCAAATCTCTAGGTCTAGAGATGCTGCAATGGATAAGAGTATCCTAATGGATTTAAGCATGGCCACAGGTGAGAAGGTTTCCTCGTAATCGATACCTTCTTTCTGTGTATAACCTTTAGCTACTAGTCTAGCTTTAAAGGTTTCCACCTTACCATCCATACCTCTTTTCCTCTTGTATACCCACTTGCACCCAATGGGTTTTATCCCTTTAGGCAAGTCTACAAGGGACCAGACTTTGTTATTGAACATCGATTCAATCTCGGATTGCATTGCCTTTTGCCAATGACGACAATAAACATCCTCCGTAGCTTCCTTGTACGTGTAGGGATCATCGTCGTCCGGGAGAATCTCAACAGATTTTCCTAGACCGATATATCTTTTGGGTTGTGTTCTAACCCTCCCACTACGACGAGGAATGGTAGGTTGTTGATCCTGTGTTGGAGTGGAACTTACAATTGGGCTGGGTTGTGAAATCTCTTGTGGAATTGTATCTCCTGACATCTCACTCAGGACAATTCTACTTTTGAGCACAAAATTATTCATATAGTCCTTTTCTAGAAATGAAGCATTTGTTGAAACAAATACTTTTAGATCAGAAGGACTATAGAAATAATATCCTTTAGTTCCTTTTGGATACCCCACAAATATACATGTTTCCGAACGGGACTCCATCTTTTCCGTCTTTCCTTTCAACACATGTGCAGGACAACCAAATATCCTCATGTGTTGTAAACTAGGCTTTCGTCCAGTCCAAAATTCATGTGGGGTTTTAGGGACAGATTTAGATGGTACATCGTTTAGAATATATATTGCTGTTTGTAGAGCATATCCCCAAAAAGAAATATGAAGTGTTGAATAACTCAACATTGATATAACCATCTCTAAAAGAGTCCTATTTCTCATTTCTGCTACCCCATTTTGTTGAGGTGTACCTGGTGCAGAAAGCTGAGAAACTATCTCATTATCAATAAGATATTGCTGAAACTATCCAGATAGATATTCTCTACCACGATCAGATCTCAAGATTTTTATATGTTTCTCAAGCTGATGTTCTACTTCAGCTTTGAATGCTTTGAACATATCAAATGCATCCGACTTATTTCTCATGAGATACACGTAACCAAATCTTGAGTAATCATCTGTGAAGGTGATGAAGTACTCATATCCACCTCTAGCTTGAATGCTCATAGGACAACATACATCAGTGTGTACTAGTCCTAAAAATTCAGTGGCTCTTGCACCTTTGGTATTGAACGGCCTTTTGGTCATTTTACCTTCCAAACAAGATTCACAAGTTGGTAGATCATCAACCTTTAAGTCACTTAAAGGTCCATCACATACCAATCTTTTAATCCTATTAAGGTTAATGTGACCTAGGCGTAAATGCCAAAGATAGGTTTCATCTTTTGATAATTTTACTCTTTTATGATTAGGTTCCGTTATTTCTGTGTCTAACGAGTGAGAGATATTTCTATGCAAAAAGAATAAACTGTTTTCCAATGTGCCTTTGCAAACAACTTTGTCATTCTTACTAATAATAAAAGTTTTATTAAAAATAACCGAATATCCAAACTTATTTAAACAAGAAACTGAAATTAAATTCCTCTTGAATTGAGGTACATAATAAACGTCTATTAAATCTAAATGCCTACTAGAATCTAAAATAACTCTAATATCTCCCACTGCACTTGCAGACACTAACGTTCTGTTGCTCAAGCGCAAATTGACTTCGTCTTCATTCAACCTTCTCTTTTCCTGAAACCCCTGCAAGGAATAACAAACATGATTCGTGGCTCCAGAGTCTATGATCCAAGAATCAGTAGAATCTGCTAGAAAACATGTTTCTAGATAATTAACATTACCTTCTTCCTTCTTTTTCTGGGACTTTGGGCAATCTCTTTTCCAATGTCCCTTTTCACCACAAAGGAAGCATTTCCCTTTGATCTTGGTTACTTTCTTGGTTTCCTTCTTGGTAGGCCCAAGTTGCTTTTTCTTCTGTTGTTTCTTGACCTTTTTACGGGTCTTAACAGTAGCAACTTTACCAACCAAATGAATCTCTTGACCTTTGTTTTTCACAAGGATCTTTTCAGTGCTTTGAACATCTTGCATCAGGCCCTGCAAGGTGTATTCCTTTTTGTTCAAGGTGTAGTCCAACTTGAACTGATCAAAGGAATCTGACAGTGAGTTAACTACCATATAAATTTTGGTCTCACCATCAATCTCAGCACCATTTAGTTCAGCAGTATTGAGATGTGCGATGACTTTCATCATGTGATCTTTCACAGATTATCCAGGTTTCATCCTAAGATTCATAAAAGCAGTCACTGCCTCTCTCTTAGTAGTCCTAGACCTCATAGCAAACATTTCTTCTAGAGACATCATTATCTCAGCAGCGGACTCCATTCCTTCATGTTGCTTTTGCAACACGTCGGAGATAGTGGCTATAATGTAACATTTTGCCATATCATCAGAAGTCTTCCACTGCTCATACTCATCTCTTTGCATCACATTAGATTCATTATTAGGAAGGGGTGGTTTAGGAGTGGTCAGAACAAACTTATGTTTTTCACTTTGCAGCAACAACCCAATTTTCCTTTTCCATGTTACGTAGTTATCTCCAGTTAAGGTGTTATCTTTCAGGATGTTCATAAGTGATGGAGTCATGATTTCTGATTAAAACAAAAACATATATAAGTAAATAATCATGATAATAGCACTTTTAAAAATTTATCTTGAATTAAAATAAATAATTCAATCATAAAAATTCAACGGTGATCCAACACCCATAAATATTACGCCTCCTTTGGGAGTTCGCACTATTTATTAGTTAGACTAGGTCCCACCTAATTGTTAACATAACAACCAGCGTTTTTAATTTTAGCCTTATAATTTTTATTAACAAGAACTCTTGGGAGGATATTAATAAAATTACATTAAGTGTGTTACCAAGATATCGACCCTCAATTTTCTCTCACGAAAATCCCTCCTTGGGGAGTAGATTTCGTTTAAGTCAATTGTCTAGTCTATCCCTGTAAGGAAGTATATTGTTAAATTTCATTTATGGACGCCCCTTGGGGGGATTACAAAAAATAATAAAACTCAACTAATCATGGAGGCCATAGGCATTCTTGCACACCTTCTCCCACTCAATTATTTAAGGCGTGTGATTAAATCCCAAAGAATGATTTTTACCAAGTTATCTAGATGCCAATTAGATACCTAAATCATTCAATGCATGTTAATACCAAAAGAGATATATGAGTGGCAATCCTATTCTAAAATGTCATGTTATCATACAACAACAAATATTGTAATATTTAAGCAAAAATTAAATAGCAGCAATTTTGGCCCATCCTAGAAAAGCAAGTAAATTACAATTGTTAGGAATACAAGATCTTCAGGTGGCCATCAACCATACGCTCATCCCTCGGCCTCCTCCCATGGACTTGCACAGCCTACAACCCCACAAAGGGGCTGCCTTGAGCAGCCCATAAGGCGACACAAGGCTGCCGTGCGCAGCCCACCAAGGATTGGGCTTGCCATGCGCATCCCAATCTAGTCCTAGGGTGTGCACGGTGCTCGTTCTTGGTTCCGGTTGCCATATGTGGCCGAATTCTATATGTGGTATTATATAAGTGGCCGAAATTTTGCTTCCTCTTCTATTTAGGATTGCCGAAATATTCCTCTAAATGGACTAGGGTTGCCACAAATCACATACCAAAAAGAGTTTGTGTTGCACCCTAATTTCTATCAACGTTTAGACTTCAAAACCTAATCCAACTCATAGATATTTTTATTCTTTTATTGACTAAATAAAAAGACTTCTTATTTGATTAAATAAATAAAATTATTTATTTATTTTCTTATCAAACAAGTCTTTTACTTTTAATATACTACTACCAATAGTATAACTTTAGGAAATATATTTCCTGATCAGAAAAAGATTTGTTACTTAATTAGTAAATTAACTAATTATTATTTAATTAAAACAATGAAACAAAATAATATATTAGGTTAATATATACACCTTGCCGCCCCACTTATATAAATGGGCCATATATTATTTTCTTATTTCATTTAATCCAATTGGACTTTAAATAAAAGTCCACATGTGAACCAGACCCATTCTTACTAAAAGAAACAAGCCCACATGTCTCCTTTTAATATATTAATATAATAGTGCAGCCCGTTAATTAAATAATAGACATATTATATTCTTGATATATTAAAAACAATTCTAGATGGACCCTTAAATCGGCCCGGTAGAATATATCAAGTGATCCATGCAAATACGTGTGGATTGGGGATCTTGGCGGGCTATCTAAATTTAAGCTTCAATAGACACAACCTAATCACAATCAACAAATGATTCACTTAGGTCCAATCTATTAATTTTAACTCATTCCACTAAAGAGCTAAAATTGAACTCTTAAATAAAGATAGAATAAGGAGATGTTTCTCATTCATACCCTAGACAATCTTATAGGAGATGGTGTATCCTCATGCATAATATCAGTAATCGCAAAGAGCTCATAGACCGCCTATAGCTCTCCAAGTTACCATATTTCCTCATATGACCACATTTCGAACTTGGATACTTTGAGCTCTCCAAGCCATGTTTTCAATAATTATTATTGAAAACTCAACGTTGAGATTTAATATCCAATACCTCAAAACGTGCATATCATGATATTATACTCTCATTTAAATAAATGGAGCCACGATGTCCATATCTATAAATGAAGTCCTCTATCGATTAACAAATGTATACCACCAAACTATCGAGGATAGACTATGCTATATAATCGTACTCATTGATAGCTCTAATTATAACACTTGCAACCATAAGTCCATCATTTATCTCAGGATTAAGATAGACTCTCCGATTGTCCTCTTTAATGAAAAGACTTATATCTAGTGGCGGTTCTAGATAAAATATTTCATTGTGATCCAGTTCAATGCACCTAGTGCACTACATTCTTTTACTCGAAAACCTTTTGATGATTTTAGACTCATCATATTCATTTGATCTCACTCAAATGCTAGTAAAAGAATTCTACAACTTTAACAAGATAGAGGTGCCCAACCTTTAACTTAAGTTGTGAACGTTATTCAAGACTAACTAAAGAATTGTGTCTACCTCATACATATCCGGATGTATGAACAATTCTTCATGTCTCATAGTCTTTTGTCCTTATGATTATTTACCTTGACAATTATAATAATCAATGCTATGAGTGATTGTAAGAATCATAATTCACTTTATTAATATGAGAAGATTGTCAAGTACAATATTACAGTCTTGCCATTGAGCATAATCCTAACATGTGACTGGCGGGATGCTTGGTATTGTGGAAAGAGCTGTGATTAGTGGACTTAACTACCAGAGAAACAGGAATGGTAGCGATTCCTAGGATCATGATGAATGGTGGGCTCTGGTGCTGCAGCCTTGCCAATGGTGTAGACATTACCCGGGTGAGTTGTAGCTTCTTTCCCTGTTGCATCTTGGACGTGGTGGGGGGGGGGGGGGGGGGTCTCAGGACTGTCCCTATTCCCCCTTTATTTGTACTGACCCCAACACGGCCTCTGTTCCTGCCTCCAGGGTTTGTGGCAGCATCGTCAACATAAGTTCTTATTAAGATCAATGTTGCTAGGTAGGCAGATCAAGAAAGTAGGTGAGAAGTTAAAGAGGAAGATGGCATTTCTAGACTTCCAGTTTATTTTCTTGTCACTTTCTCTCTTGTATCTTATATGTAGCTTAAAATAAGGGCTGGGTTCCCTGATTTGATCAATGAAAAGAAAACCCATTTCCATCTATATCTGTTGATCGAATTCAGTCGCGTGCTTCTGATTGTAGCATAGATTCGAACAATAGTCCCCAGCATAAACTTGACTTAATCAATACATGGTAATGCGAGGACCCCGATGAGAGTAAAGTAGAGAAACAACAGGTGACCGGTACCATGGTACCTCGCACTCTAGTTCTACGAATCTTGGTTCCTTAATGATGATGAATGTTTCGGCAAATCATCTTGCAATCTAGGTACCTAGCATTCCTATTTTAGGAATCTTGGTATTATGGCGAATATTCTAGTGAAACAGGGCACCTCGCATTCCCGTTTACAGGGATCTGGTGCCTTGGCGAATAAATTTGGCGAATCAGGGTACCTCACATTCCTGCTCTGGGAATATTGGTACCGTGGCGAACGTGATGGCAGCGAGATCCTGGTAGGCGACTAAGGAAATGTTAGGACCATGTCTTTCTTAGCGGGGGGTAGTACCCGGCCAAGGCATTTATCTGGTAGGCGACTACGTCCTTGCTAACCAGACTCCTCCTGGCGGGGGGTGGCACCCTGTCAAGGCAGCATAAAGGCCATATGGTCTTTTCTGGTCTTGAGGCGATTATTAGCGAAAATAAGGCGGTCATATTGGTAACAAGATCCTGGTAGGCAACTAAGGCCACTTTAGCACCAAGTCTTTCTTAGCGGGGGGTGGTGCCCGGCTAAGGCCTTAATCTGGCTGGCAACTATGCACTAACTATCGAGACCTTTCTCAGCGGGGGGTGGTGCCTGGCCGAGGTTTGATCCGTAAGGCAACTATGCTCTTACATACTGGATCCTTCCTAGCGAGGGGTAGTGCCCGACCAGGGCATCAGGAATGCCATGCGGCTTATCCTGGTCTTCGAAGAGATCCTCCTGGAGGGATTTATCCTGTCCAGGGCATCCGGAGGGCCATATGGCTTCCCTGGTCTTTAAGTCGACCATGATGGATACAATTGGCGACACACAGTAGATAGGTGTAGATAATCGTAGAACAAGTGGATGGAAAAAGAAAACCTTCTTTATTGATGATCAAAAAAGAGAATACAAGTACTAACATCTTCTAGTGTTTGTTACGGGATAGTCTTGGCTTACTCTTACTGCATGGCTTATGGGTAGAACCTCTTGAGATGATCAGCATTCCAAGTGTGGTCTACATGATGCCCATTCATGTCGTCCAGCTTGTATACCCCACATTGGATCACCATTCTGATAAAGTAGGGACCTTCCCAATTAGGTGACAATACCCCGTCTGACCTCTTCCGGGTATTCTGAGTAACCTTTCTGAGAACCAAGTCCCCTTTTTTGAAACTCCAGGCTCTCACTCTCGTGTTGAAGTAACGGGCGATCCGGCTCTGGTAAACTGCTACCCTTTCTGCAGCCCTGCCCTGTTTTTCCTCTAGGACGTCCAGGCTGGCTCTCAGCTTGTCTTCATTTTCATCGGGGTCAAAATGTTAAACCTGGAAAGAAGTGAGCTTATACTCTATCGGAAGGATAGCTTCTACCCCGAAAGATAGCGAGTACTCCTTTTGGTGGTGGGGTAAGCTCATAGCACGTCCGGGAGTTCATCAGCCCATCTTCATTTCTTCTGTTGAAGTTCTTCTTCAGGAGCCTCTTGATAGTTTTATTTATGGCCTCTACTAGGCCATTAGTCTGAGGGTGTGCTACAGATGTGAAGCCAAGTTCAATCCCCAGACTCTCACAGAATTCCCTAAACCTGGCATTATCAAACTGCTTACCCAGATCGGTGATAATGACCATTGGGGTACCGAACCGGCACACCACATTCTTCTTGATGAATTCTGTTGTATTTGCTTTAGTGATTCTGGAGAGGGGTTTTGCTTCCACCCACCTGGTGAAGTAATCAATAGCCATGATCGCGTGCTTCTGCTGACCTGGCGCGGTTGGTAGAGGCCCAATTAGATCTACTCCCCAGAAGGCAAACGGATATGGCAAGCTGATGGTAGATAATCGTTCTGGAGGTAGGTGATGCAGGTTAGCCATTTTCTGACATGGTTCACAAGACCGTACGAACTGCCTCGTATCATGGTGCAAAGTTGGCCAAAAATATCCCATGCGTAGCACCTAGTAAGCCAGTGCTTCTCCCCCGGCATGACTTCCACAGTCTTCTGAATGTACTTCTCTCAATGCCCAGTCTGCATCGTCGGGATGTAGGCATCTAAGCAAGGGGATTGATCTACCTCTTCGGTAAAGGTACCCTTTTACCAAGCAGTATCGGACCGAGGTTCTCTTGATTTTACGAGCTTGATCAGGGGTTTCAGGGAGCTTCCCTGACTGAAGATAATCCGCGATGGGATCCATCCAGTATAGGAGTCGTTTCATGGGGTTGATTTCCCTGCCTTCAGCTATGCTTGACGTAGTAATTATCTGGAGCGGTACTCTTTTCGGCAATGCTTGTCCTCCACTGGCAGTTATCTTAGCTAGGATGTCAGCTCGATGATTCTGCTGCCTAGGTATCTGTTCGATCCTGAAACCTTTGAAACAGGGCAACAGTTCTTGGAATTTTCCAATGTAGGTTGTCTTGTTATCTTCTCTGGCCTGGTATAGACCGGTTATTTGATTTACTACCAGTTGCGAGTCACATTTGGCAATGAGGTAATCAGCCCCTAGCTCAGTTGCGATTCTCATTCCTGCTAACAAGGCTTCATATTCAACTTCGTTGTTGGTGGTACTGAACTCGAATCTGAAATAGTGACATCACTCGACCTTTTCGGGGTCGGTTAGAATGATCCCACCTCCGCTTCCTTCTTGATTGGATGCCCTACGATATATAAGATCCAGACTTGATTGATAGGCCAATCTACAGGCTCTTGCTCCTTCTGAAGAGATTGATTCAGGGCTGGGGTAGCATCTTGATCGGGAGTTGCACTGAATTCTACCAAGAAGTCCACTTGATGTCGAACTGGGTGAGCTCAAGGGCCCACAACACAAGTCTTCCTGATACGTCCGGCCTTTGGAGAAATTGATGCAAAGGTTGATCAGTGACTACCACGACTGTGTGGGCAAGGAAATAAGGACGAAGCTTTCTAGAAGCAACCACCAAGGTGAATGCGAGCTTTTCTAGGAGGATGTAGTTCCTTTCTTATTTGGTTAGGGTACGGCTCACATAGTAGATAGGGCGCTGGACCTCATCTCCACATTCTTTTACTAATGCTCCGCTGACAGCGGTTTCAGATATTGTCAGGTATAATTGCAGTTCTTCTCCTGGTACCGGGCTAGCTAGCAGGGGCGGGCTAGAGAGGTACCTCTTCAATGATTGGAAAACTAGCTCACTGTCATGGTCCCATTTCATGTTCTTCCCTTGTTTGATTGCCTTGAAGAACAGGATACACTTGTCAGTGGATTGTGATATGAAGCGGTTTAGGGCTGCAATTCGTCCAGTCAAACCTTGCACTTGTTTGAGTGAGGTGGGAGACTCAAGATCTCGGATGGCTTTGATCTTCACGGGATTAGTTTTGATCCCTCTCTCATGGACCATGAATCCGAGAAATTTACCGGCTGCAACTCCAAAGGGGCACTTATCAGGATTCAATCATATCTGATTTCCTCTGATTAATTGGAACGTCTGACGGAGATGGTCCTGGTGATGTTCAGCTACCTGAGACTTCATGATCATATCATCGATGTATACCTTTATCGACGTTCCTATCAGTCCCTTGAACAATCGGTTAACCAGGTGCTGGTAGCTAGCCCCAACGTTTTTAAGCCCGAAGGGCATGACCCTATAGCAGTACAGGCCTTGTCCGGTTATGAAACTGGTTTCATCCTGGTCAGCTGGGTGCATCATTATCTGGTTGTATCCTGAGAAGGTGATGAGAAGGTTTTTGCCGTCAGAAAACCATATGTTAAAACAATTTATAAAACCTATGCGATGCTTTCACAAGTAGAATACAAGTAAAGCAGTAAGCACGGGTGTCGTCCACTGAGATCGGGGTAGCGGTGATAAGATTAGGATTAATATAACTAGTATGCATAAAAGTAAAAGTGATGGTGAATGAAGATACAATATAAACTAAACTATGAAAGCAAATAAAGTGGGATGACAATAGAGTGATGAATGAATGATGATGGAACTACGGAGTTGATGGACTCGTAAGTGAATATTGGGGCAATTGCAACAAACTCTCAATTAAGTACGTTTTGACAAATGTAACCAACCTAGGGTGTATAGTGTTGGTATATACCTCTAGCAAGAGGTCAACCTAGGATGTATAGCGAAGACCTCCTACTAGCGATTAATCCCTCTTAAGCAACCAACAGTAGCTAGTTACTCAATTGGGACTTGTTCCATGAATGCTCATCTATCTAGCTATGGCTCAACCTATTACTAATGTAGCCATCCTAGGATGTATAGTGATGGCTTCCAATTCCCTCACAAGTGGCCAACCTAGGATGTATAGTGAAGGCCACCCGTTTGAGATTGGATGAGGCTTTAGGTTATCAACCGAATTCTACTCGAAGGTTAGTTCTCATAGAATCACTAAAGTAGCCAATCTAGGGTGTATAGTGGAGGCTTCTAATTCTCTCACAAGTGACTAACCTAGGATGTATAGTGGAAGTCACTAATTAAAGATTAGATTAAGGGCATGGTTTTAGAGCCGGATTTTCGGAAATCCTTCCATTCAATGGAGCATTAGACAACCTAATTGCCTACTCAAGTAATCCAAATCAACATGCAAAGAGGGTGTATCCAAGCAAGTCAATAATGGAAATCAATATAAGCAATGGAATGAAATATAGAGATAGAATAAATATAACACATAGAGTTCATTTACAAAGCCCAAAATATCCATTAAACAAATAACATCAACCCCATAGTGGGGTATTTTAGCTACTCATGTTCTATTACAAACAAATAAACTAAGAGAGAGTGTAAAGAGAACCCTTGAAGATTAATCTCCTTCCTTGAAGCTTGAATTAAAGTCTCCTAGTTGCCTTTGATTGAGTAGAGATGGTTTGGATGAGAGGGAGATGTGTTTCTAGCTTAGACTACAAGTGTTGGGAGGTATGGTGATTCTTTTGGTTCTTTCCCATCCTTTTCTATTTATAGAGGATGGAAAAATAGGTCACTTAAGCTTGAAACCAGAAACAGTCGCGTGCGGAGTGCGGGTGGAGTGCGGGTGAATTACCCGCACTGTAAAGGTTTTCTTCATCTTCAGGTCTCTGATCTGGGCAATAGTGCGAGTGGAGTACGGTTGGATTACCCGCACTTGACTCGCACTTGACCCGCACTGTAGTCGCACTTGAGTCGCACTGTACTGTCAGGTGCAAAATCCTTCCTCTGTTTTGAGCAATAGTGCGGGTGGAGTGCTGGTGGATGACCCGCACTGTACCCGCACTCTAATGTCAGGTGCAAGTTCAACTTCTCTTTTTTGGAAACAGTTCGGGTGGAGTGCGGTTGGATGACCCGCACTGTACCCGCACTTTAACGTCAGGTGCAACTCAGCTTCTCTGGCTTTGGCAACAGTGCGGGTGGAGTGCTGTTGGATGACCCGCACTGGACCCGCACTGTAACTCTTCTCCTGTATCAAGTCCCGGCTATGATCATGAGTGTGGTTGGAGTGCGGTTGCGACCCGCACTTGACCCACACTTGACCCGCACTGTAGAGCTGCTTATGATCCTTTGTCTTTCCTTTTGCCCCTTTTCTGCCAGAATCACCGCAACATGCTTCCAAACCCAAAATTATATCTATTGCCTGCAATTAGCACTAATGAGCCTATTAGACATAAAATATATAGAAAATACACACAAGAACGAGACAATGGAATATGAATGAGGGCCGAACTATACAACAATTTAGGCACGATCAAACATCCCCAAACCAAACCTTTGCTAGTCCTCGAGCAAACATAAAACGAAACAAAGACACAAACTAAAAATGACTCGAACTAAAAACTTTCCTAGACGCAAAGAAAAACTAGCTGCAGAATCAACTAGCAGAGAGATACGCAAAAGCAAATGGGAGCGAGGAATGAGCATATGCGAAATGTTCTAAACAACTCGAAGACACCCCAAGGGAAACTGGCACAACATGAATCCCACACTTAAAATGCCCTCGCCTCAGAAACTACTCACTCTCACACCTCGAGCATAATTCGCTTCGAAGCTAGGTTCTCACATTGATTCTCTCTTATATTTCCTCTTAGAACCTAGGTTCACACTCATGCAACATGTATGCCAATGAATTTGTGTAACTGAATCAACTTAGTTGCATAGATTTAGTGTAGAATAAATGTTGTTTTCAGTGAGTAAGTCTCATGAAAGAATCATGTGTCATGAACGTGGAAAGAGCATTCATTAACTAATATTCCCAATCTAGACATCCCCTAAGATCAACTAGGTCTTTTCCATTTGGTTGTAACGTGGCCACGGTGAATGGTGATTAGAAGAATGAGAAATTTAGGCAGAAGCACTAATCAACCAAGTTAAGGCAATACATTCTACACTTAAGCATTTAATTTCTCGTGCAACTCCACTTCCAAATACAATATGGCGTCCAGGCATACAATTAGACTCTACGTGCAATCTTTAACTACTCATGTTACCCATTTGAGTAGCATTTACAATTGACACAAGACATTTGAAGCATATTTTTCTTTTGTAACTTTTTGCTTCTTTTCTTTTCTTTTCTTTTCATGCCTTTTTACTAAGCACATTTTCACAACTCATTAGTCTTGCCTAGGTACACGCCATTTATCAAATTAAAGCGCAACTCTACATTCCTAAGCCTCAACAAGAACAATTAAGAGAGGGTTGGCTAAGTGTTTAGGTTGCTTGGGTTATGGATAACGTGGGTGTAGAAAGGAAAAGTCTATATGTGTTTGGCTTCAAAATTGGCTTGGGAGCACACATATTACGGGAATGGGAAGTATTTAGGCTTTCTTTTTGAGTGGCTAAAACACACATTGCCTAATATCACTTCAAAGGATCAATCTACCAAGGGAATACAAGTTTCCGTCAACCAATCCACATATATGATGCATGTTCAATGACAAATGATGATTTTTGATGTAGTGAGACTATGCATGGTGTTTGAATAGTGTTTACAGATTTGAAAAACATTTTCCCTCAAATATACACGCTTTTGGCTTGTGTTTGTGATCTCACAAGGGAAATCTCCACTATTAGAACAAGGCGCTTGAGCACCGAGTTCCCTAAACTTGGATACTAGAAGATGAGACTAGCCCATGAAGTGCAAGTGAGACCCATAAAGTGACTAAGAGTTATTGAATAAGCACATAAAGCATACACACATTCGCCAAAAACACTATGCTCTGGGTATCTCACCAAGCAAAATAAGCTCAAAATTCTGGCTAAGCAGCAACTTTTTCTAAAATAAGACACAAAAATGACTCAAGACACAAAAGACAACTCAAAAAGGCGTCAACACCCCCAAACCAAAACCCAACATTGTCCTCAATGTTGAAGACAATAGAATCTGGCCTAGCGGCATGCACCTAACGTGACTCAAACAAACCTAGGCACTAATCAAACACAATCAATGCCCCAACAAACTAAAAATGACTCAAACAAGGCTCACAAAATAAAGGCAATTCATGCAATATATCATTGAAGCACAAGTTTAGCTAAACATCATGCAATTTATCAAAATTGACGGAATGGGGCATGAACAACCCCCAAACCGAATTAAACAATATAAAGCACATGCATTCATACTTGCACAAGAGCCTCCGGCTCTTTCATCCACAAATATAATCAATAAATTCAATGTGCAAATATCCACAAAATATAACATTCTAACCAAACAATGCCAACATCACAATTTATTGAATTTAAACAACATAAAACATAAAACTAACTACATGCATCAAAATTATTCAATGGGATGCATTCATGGAGAGGCTAGGGTCCTCTAAGGGTGGTTTGACCAAGTTAAGAAATTCCCTATTTTTCACTACCCAAATAAATTTAGGTGACTTCATTATCTTTTCCCTTTTCATGTTTCTATATAAGTGCAGTTGGTCTTTCCTTACCCATATTTGCTTGACCCTAGGTGGACTCCATCTATTCCTAGGATCTCTAGTTTTCCTATGTTGATTTGGCTTGTAATTTTTAGCCTTAAAATGCTCTATCCTAGAACATGCATAGCAAAAGATATTAGAGTTAGAGGAACTCCCCTTTGATGCGTGGTCTTGAGGACGTTTGATTTGTTTCACTTGTAACGTCTTGACCTCTGCCTCCCTTTTGCTTAGTGCTACCTTTGCATCCTCTAAGGCATTGGATTTTTGGTCAACCTCCATTTGCATCTTCATTGACTTGTGAGCTATCTCATCTTCAAAATCTTTTGATAGCCTCACCAAGTTCTCCAAATCCTTCGATGCGGTACTCTTCTCGGCTTCAAATCTCTCAAGTCGTTCCTCCAATTCTTTATTCTTGTCGGAGACTTCACCATTTGTCTTCTTGAGAGTACCATTCTCAACCTTGAGCATCTTCACTTCAAATAATAGTTTCTTGTTCAACTCTTGGAGATTACTCGCCTTTTCCATTCCCAAGGCTTCTCTCTCTTGAAGTGCTCCATTCTCTTCCTTCAACACACCCCTTTCCAACACTAGCTCTGTGCTCACGCTCATAAGCTCTTGGTTTTTCTTGATCATCCTGTATATCTCGTCCATTCTCTTGCTTCGCTCCACTTCAAATTCTATTCGGAGCTTATACATGTCTTCTTTTGAGAAATTGGAGGAATCCACCGGTTTGGCTGCTTTAACTTGGAAACAACTCTGATTTATCAGGGTGGACTGCTGGGCGGATTCAAGCATTTGGGTGGTTTTCTATTCTATGAAGGCTTGAGTTTCTTGTTGAGAAGCTATCATCTGCTCAGTCTCCCGCACATGATTCTTCATGAAATTTCTTAGTTGATCTTCAACGGAATTTGACTGGAATGATGAGATGTAGGTATTCTCACTAGGCTCGTAGCTTGACCCTGAATTTTGCCAAAAGGAATCCATAGAGTCCTGGAACAAACAAAAACAAAAACTACCAAAGAAATAAAAAGAAACTAACAAAACTAAAAACAACTAATAAACTAATAGTATTAAAACTAATCTAATTACTACTACGCACACCGATCCCCGGCAGCGGCGCCATTTGATGAGAAGGTTTTTACCGTCAGAAAACCGTACGTCAAAACAATTTATAAAACCTATACATTGCGTTCACAAGTAGAATACAAGTAAAGCAGTAAGCACGGGTGTCGTCCACTGAGATCGGGGTAGCGGTGATAAGATTAGGATTAATATAACTCGTATGCATAAAAGTAAAGTGATGGTGAATGAAGATACAATATAAGCTAAACTATGAAAGCAAATAAAGTGGGATGACAATGGAGTGATGAATGAATGATGACGGAACTACGGAGTTGATGGACTCGTAAGTGAATATTGGGGCAATTGCAACAAACTCTCAATTAAGTACGTTTTGACAAATGTAACCAACCTAGGGTGTATAGTGTTCGTATATACCTCTAGCAAGAGGTCAACCTAGGATGTATAGCAAAGACCTTCTACTAGCGATTAATCCCTCTTAAGCAACCAACAGTGGCTAGTTACTCAATTGGGACTTGTTTCATGAATGCTCATCTATCTAGCTATGGATCAACCTATTACTAATGTAGCCATCCTAGGATGTATAGTGATGGCTTCCAATTCCCTCACAAGTGGCCGACCTAGGATGTATAGTGAAGGCCACCCATTTGAGATTGGATGAGACTTTAGGTTATCAATCAAATTCTACTCGAAGGTTAGTTCTCGTAGAATCACTAAAGTAGCCAACCTAGGGTGTATAGTGGAGGCTTCTAATTCTCTCACAAGTGGCTAACCTAGGATGTATAGTGAAAGCCACTAATTAAATATTAGATTAAGGGCATGGTTTTAGAGCCGGATTTCTGAAAATCCTTCCATTCAATGGAGCATTAGACAACCTAATTGCCTACTCAAGTAATCCAAATCAACATGCGAAGAGGGTGTATCCAAGCAAGTCAATAATGGAAATCAATATAAGCAATGGATTGAAATATAGAGATAGAATAAATATAACACATAGAGTTCATTTACAAAGCCCAAACTATCCATCAAACAAATAACATCAACCCCATAGTGGGGTATTTTAGCTACTCATGTTCTATTACAAACAAATAAACTAAGAGAGAGTGTAGAGAGAACCCTTGAAGATTAATCTCCTTCCTTGAAGCTTGAATCCAAGTCTCCTAGTTGCCTTTGATTGAGTAGAGATGGTTTGGATGAGAGGGAGATGTGTTTCTAGCTTAGACTACAAGTGTTGGGAGGTATGGTGATTTTTTTGGTTTTATCCCATCCTTTTCTATTTATAGAGGATGGAAAAATAGGTCTCTTAAGCTTGAAACCAGAAACTGTTGCGCGCGGAGTGCGGGTGGAGTGCGGGTGAATTACCCGCACTGTACCCGCACTGTAAAGGTTTTCTTCATCTTCAGGTCTCTGATCTGGGCAATAGTGCGAGTGGAGTGCGGTTGGATTACCCGCACTCGACTCGCACTTGACCCGCACTGTAGTCGCACTTGAGTCGCAATGTCTTGTCAAGTGCAAAATCCCTCCTCTGTTTTGAGCAATAGTGCGGGTGGAGTGCTGGTGGATGACCCGCACTGTACCCGCACTCTAATGTCAGGTGCAAGTTCAACTTCTCTTGTTTGGAAACAGTGCGGGTGGAGTGCGGTTGGATGACCCGCACTTTAACGTCAGGTGTAACTCAGCTTCTCTGGCTTTGGCAACATTACGGGTGGAGTGCGGTTGGATGACCCGCACTGTAACTCTTCTCCTGTATCAAGTCCCGGCTATGATCATGAGTGTGGTTGGAGTGCGGTTGGAGTGCGGTTACGACCCGCACTTGACCCGCACTGTAGAGCTGCTTATGATCCTTTGTCTTTCCTTTTGCCCCTTTTCTGCCAGAATCACCGCAACATGCTTCCAAACCCAAAATTACATCTATTGCCTGCAATTAGCACTAATGAGCCTATTAGACATAAAATGAGGGCCGAAATATACAACAATTTAGGCACGATCAGAAGGCGTCCATAAAACTCAAGAGCTTGTTACCCTCGGTTGAATCTAACAGTTGGTCAATTTTTGGTAGCGGGAAGCTGTCTTTTGGGCAGGCGCGGTTGAGATCGGTATAATCAATGCACATGTGCCACTTCCTGTTTGCTTTGGTCACCATAACTATACTATTGATCCACTCGGGGTACCGAGACTCCCTGATGAATTCTGCCTTTAGTAGTTTGTTTACCTCCTCTTGCACTGCAGCATTTCTTGCCTGGTTGAAATGTCTTCTCTTTTGTTTGATTGGCTTGAAGGTGGGATCTACCGCTAACTTGTGAGCTGCTAAAGCAACAGGTATCCTCGGCATCTCCTCATGGCTCCATGCGAAGATGTCATTATATTCTTGTAGGAGCTCTATCAGATCTTCCTTTACTCTAGCTTTCAATGTTGAACCTATCATGACTACCTTGGAAGGATCGTCCTCCCTGATATGTACCTTTTCTAATTCCTCTGCAGGATGGCCACTGGCCCATCCCTTCTCTTCCTCCTCCCTGACGTGGATCTTTCCTTTACTGAGTTTGCTTCATCTTCAAAATCTTCTTTTGAGAACTGGTGATCTTTATTAATGGTTATTTGCACAAATTGCTTGGCCAGTGCTGCTAGGTTGGTTGACACTGCATAGCACTTGCAAGCAGCCTGCTGATCCCCTCGCACTTCGCCCAGATTGTCTCCTACTGGGAATTTCAGGACGTTATGGTATATTGATAGGACCCCTTTGAGGGCAGACAAGTAGGGCCTTCCCAGTATAGCGTTGTAGGCGGACGGGGTGACTACCATAACAAAGTCTGTCATTAGGTTCTGCTGGAGTGGTATTGTTCCGACTATTACTGGTAGGATCATAGACACGGTAGGAATCAATGAATCTCCTATGAACCCGTACAATGGGGTGGTGCAGCTGTTGTAACAGGGTCTCTTTAGGTTGAATTGTTCCAAAGCATTATTGAAGAGAATATCAACGGTGCTACCTGTGTCAATCAAAACACGGTGGACCAAGTTGTTGGCTATTTGAACAGTGATGACCATGGGATCATCATGAGGCTGGACGGTGTTGAATACGTCCTCTTCTGTAAAGATGATCTGTGCAGCAGGAGGAGACCGAGGTGATCCTCTAGTAACCTTGAAAATATTCTGGCCCGCTTCTACTCTGGGAACTTTCCTGGCGTGGTTCTTTCGAGCATTGTTGGAGGTTCCTGCCAAGGTGGGACCTCCACTAATGGTATTGACAATATGGATCTACTCCATCAGATCATTCCTTTTTGCTTTCCTTCCTTCTTCATATGCTTTAATATCAGCTTGCACCTCTTTCCTAGTGTGTTTGTTGTCGCGTACTTGGATGGAAGGGCAGAGGCCTTTGGCCTCCCCTCCAGTCCCTCCAAGCTACCTCCCCTAACCAGGGCTTCAATCTGGTTCAGCAGGCTATAACATTCCGAGGTATTACGACCTACATCCTCGTGGAAGTCACAATACTTGTAGCGAGTCTGTTGATCGACTGGTGCTTTTATTGGACCCGGATTCCTGAGTAGTCCTTTGCCACGGATGGCGAGGTAAATAGTTTCGCGAGAGGCGTTCAAGGGGATATAGTGGCAGTACCCCTTTTCCTCTTTATCTACTTGCGCTACCTTCTTTGGTGGAGGTGTAGCTCTAGGTGGAGTCCGCCTCACCGGGTACCGGTTCTGTGGAGGCTAATAGGGTTGCGACCGATGTGTAGATTTGTTGGGAGGTCTGTTCTAATTTTTCTGAACGGGTGCAGGTTTAGGCGCTTCCTTCTTTTGGTGCTTGGCAGTTCTCATATCATCATGCTCCATCTTAACTTAGAGCTGTTCATCTACATCAACCTGTTCCAGAGCTCTATCGTAGGTCTCCTGGTAGGTCTCAAGGGGATGCTTGGCGAAAGATCTGAACAGTCTGCCTACCCAAAGATTCCTTCTAAAATTGGACAAGGTTTCCTTCTCCGCGAAGACTCCCATCTGGATCACTTCTTTGTGGAATCTCTCCACGTAGGCTCTAAGCGAATACACATACATATATATGCTCTCTTTAGAGCTAAAAAGATAATTCATATAAAATATATAGTATCTTTCCTTCAAATCCTAGTAGCCGGTCTCTCTATAGAACTATGTCCATACTCACATATGCTATGAGGAGATATGGGCGGTATAAAAATACACATACATACAAATTGTATTTATGTGTATTTAGTCACCCTGCTCTTGGATCACGTATTGAAGGTGAATAGGATCTTTGGGGCGAGGTTTGATGCCTTGAAACTGGGCATAGAAGTCGGTCGTTAATTTGGTGAATGAATCAACGCTTCCCGCCAGTAACTTCCTGAACCATGTCTTGGCATAGTCCGTTAGCGTGGTTGGGAACATTCTGCACCTCCATCTGGTGGACAAAGCTGTCTAAGTGGCTCAGGGGGTCTTCGGTCCTAGAGTATTTGTCGGTTGGCATCTTAAATTTGGGAGGTAGTTCTGCCTCCTTGATCATCCTAGAGAATGGAGCATTCATATTTCCCAAGGGGTCTTTCTGATTTTCCAGATGTTTTCCCTTCTTCAACTCCTAGATTTCTTTCACCATCTTGGCAACCTGGTCCCGGAGACGTTTATTGCCATCATTCCCAGATTCCACCTCAGAATCTCTGTCATCAGGTCCCTCCGATGTCGCAGAAGCTTTATCCTGATTTTCTCCTTGGGGAGGGTCTTCTCCGGTGCCCCTATTGCTACCTTCTGCCACTGAGCGAGGGCGTCCTCTGGTCGTTTCCTGGTAAGGTTGTCTAGAATAGGGTACTGGTTCAGCCAGGTGGTGGCGCTCTCGGAGCGGGAGATCGATGGCGGATCTCGCACGCCAGGGTTGATAACCTATAGGATGTCCTGGAACCGGGGGCATGGGCCTGAGCCTGTCATGGACTGATGGTGCTGAGGGCATGGGCCCGAGTCTATCATGGACTGGTATGGGAGGTGGCAGTCCCAACCTGTCAAAGGGAGGTACCCTAGTACCTTATCGATTAGCATCTCCCCTGGGATCTGGTACCACGGGCTGACTGGTACTACTGACGAATGAATTTTTGTGTCATTGAAAGCAACGTCAAACATTTATAATAAATTAACCTTGCTATAAGGCAAGAGTCAAAAGACCTATATAGAAATAAAACTAGTCCATCGTGCAAGCAAGGGTATCGTTCCGCAGGGATGTGTTTACCGTTTCAAGTTTTAGAGTTTAGGGAAAACATGTAAATAGAATGCGGAAAGGGTGAGAATGGTGTATAAAGTGGTGTTGTGTGTGTGTGTGTGTAGAAAATGTAAAGAAAAATAATATAAAAATAAACAAGAGAATATGGAGGGGTGAGAAAGGTGATTAAATGAGAAATAATAAAAGGGTGGATATGAGAGATGTATGAAAGTGGTCACACAAGGGTTTACAAGTTCACCATACATAAGTGCACACAAGTGGGTTGTTAGACATTAAGTTCATCCAGTTTAAGTTAAGGGTTCGTTCTTGCATCAATCCGATTTATACCCATTTATAGAGCCAACGGTTGAAGAGTGTGCCGAGAGCCTCTCAAACACGAAACCGCAACCGACATTTGTGAACCAATTCTACAAACCAATGCTAGATTGAGCCCCAATACTAACATGGTAATTGTAAAATAGCAACTTTAGGTGTAATGAATGTGGAAAGAGTAATTGTTCCTCCTGTAGGGAAAAATCGATATAAAACGCAGCGGAAGAAACGAAAAATAGATTTCGTATGGTTTTAAAATTTTTCTCAAAGTTGAACCTTAACCTTTTAATTAATTAAACTCAAATATATACGGTTAGAGTTAAATACCTCTTGACGCGTGATCCGATTGACTTACGTCGATTGGTAATCCGCAAAATCTTTTCCGATGCCCGTGAACAGTACCCGTGTGAATAGTGATCGTAAACAGCGATCGTGAATAGTAGTACCCCCCCCTCGTGAACAGTGATCGTGAACAGTACCGCAAGATCTTCCAATCCGAACACGTACGTGAATCACCTAGGAGCGTGGTCTCCCTTTTTCTTTGAATTGCAAACCTGAGAATGGATGAACAAAGTTTTCTTTTTCTTTTGTTAGTCACAAAACAATCAAAAGAAGACAAAAATTATTCCGGTCACTTTTGAGTTCTCAATCTAATGATCGAAACTCGCATGAACCTAATTCGATGTTGTACACACAAGCTTATTGATGAACAAGCAATCAGTGTACTATCAAAGAATAATCTCTTCTCTCTTTTATGTTTAGTAGAATAAAAATTATCATTTTCTATGAATTGAGAAGAAGAAGAAAAATTGAATCATTCAATCAACTATCGTAGCCGAATTCTTTATGTGGAATTATATAGGTGGCCGAAATTTTGCTTCCTCTTCTATTTAGGATTGCCGAAATCTTCCTCTAAATAGACTAGGGTTGCCTCAAATCACATACCAAAAAGAGTTTGTGTTGCACCCTAATTTCCATCAATCTTTTGACTTCAAAACATAATCCAACTCATAGATATTTTTATTCTTTTATTGACTAAATAAAAAGACTTCTTATTTGATTAAATAAATAAAATTAATTATTTATTTTCTTATCAAACAAGTCTTTTACTTTTAATATACTACTACCAATAGTATAACTTTAGGAAATATATTTCCTGATCAGAAAAAGATTTGTTTCTTAATTAAACAATTAATTAATAAATTAACTAATTCTTATTTAATTAAAACAATGAAACAAAATAATATATTAGGTTAATATATACACCTTGCCGCCCCACTTATATAAATGGGCCATATATTATTTTCTTATTTCATTTAATCCATTGGACTTTAAATAAAAGCCCACATGTGAACCAGACCCATTCTTACTAAAAGAAACAAGCCCACATGTCTCCTTTTAATATATTAATATAATAGTGCAGCCCATTAATTAAATAATAGACATATTATATTCTTGATATACTAAAAAAATTTCTAGATGGACCCTTAAATCGGCCCGGTAGAATATATCAATTGATCCATGCAAATACGTGTGGATTGGGGATTTTGGCGGGCTATCTAAATTTAAGCTTCAATAGACACAACCTAATCACAATCAACAAATGATTCACTTAGATCCAATCTATTAATTTTAACTCATTTCACTAAAGAGCTAAAATTGAACTCTTAAATAAAGATAGAATAAGGAGATATTTCTCATTCATACCCTAGACAATCTAATAGGAGATGGTGTATCCTCGTGAATAATATCAGTAATCGCCAAGAGCTCATAGACCGCCTATAGCTCTCCAAGTTACCATATTTCCTCATATGACCACATTTCGAACTTGGATACTTTGACTTGTCCAGAAGCCATGTTTTCAATAATCATTATTGAAAACTCAACGTTGAGATTTAATATCCAATACCTCAAAACATCCATATGATGATATTATACTCTCATTTAATAAATGGAGCCACATTGTCCATATCTATAAATGAAGTCCTCTATTGATTAACAAATGCATACCACCAAACTATCGAGGATAGATTATGCTATATAATCGTACTCATTGATAGCTCTAATGATAACACTTGCAACCATAATTCCATCATTTATCTCAGGATTAAGATAGACTCTCTGATTGTCCTCTTTAATGAAAAGACTTATATCTAGTGACGATTCTAGATAAAGTATTTCATTGTCATCCAGTTCAATGCACCTAGTGCTCTAGATTCTTTTACTCGAAAACTTTTCGATGATTTTAGACTCATCATATTCATTTGATCCCACTCAAATGCTAGTAAAAGAATTCTACAACTTTAACAAGATAGATGTGCCTAACCTTTAACTTAAGTTGTGAATGTTATTCAAGACTAACTAAAGAATTGTGTCTACCTCATACATATCCGGATGTATGAACAATTCTACATGTCTCATAGTCTTTTGACCTTATGATTATTTACCTTGACAATTATAATAATAAATGCTATAAGTAATTATAAGAATCAGAATTCACTTTATTAATATGAGAAGATTGTCAATTACAATATTACACTTTTTCCATTGAGCATAATCCTAACAATCTCCCACTTGCTCTATAGCAAGTGTGTCATATCTCTCATTCCCATGTTCTCTAGATGTCCATCAAAGCTCTTCTGAGGTAGAGCCTTTGTGAAAGGATCCGCTAGATTTTCTGCTGACGTGATTTTGGTGATCGTCACGTCTCCCCTATGAACAATTTCCCTCAAAAGGTGATACTTCCTTTCAATGTGTTTACCTCTCTTATGACTTCTTGGTTCTTTCGAATTAGGCACTGCACCACTGTTGTCATGTGTATAGTGATCTGCTCATTCGCACTAGGAACCACTTCTAAGTCAATCAAGAATTGGCAGAGCCAAACAGCCTCTTTGGCAGCTTCGCATGCAGCAACATACTCAGCTTCCATGGTGGAATCAGCAATACAAGATTGCTTGATACTCCTCTATATGACTGCTCCTCCTCCAATGGTAAACACAGATCCTGATGTGGATTTTCTGGAGTCAGAATCCGTCTGGAAATCAGAATCTGTATACCCAACGGGAATTAAATCCCCTCTAGAGTATACAAGCATATAATCTCTAGTTCTCTTGAGATACTTGAAAATATGCTTGACTGCCGTCCAATGATCAGGACCAGGTTTCGATTGAAACTTGCTAACTATGCCAACAGCAAAACAAATATCTGGTCTAGTACAGAGCATTGCATACATGAGACTTCCAACTGCCGAGGCATATGGAACTCTACTCATGAATTGCTCTTCATGCACATTCTTAGGTGCTTGACCCTTAGAAAGTTTGATTCCATGTCTAAAAGGTAACATACCTTTCTTGGAATCTTGCATGGTGAATCTAGACAAGATTTTATCAATGTATGAAGCTTGGGATAATGCAATCGTTCTATTCTTTCTATCCCTTATTACTTGGATACCAAGAATATAACTTGCTTCTCCTAAGTCCTTCATATCAAATTGTTTTGCTAACCATTCTTTCACTGATGTCAATACACCTACATCGTTTCCAATGAGTAGTATATCATCAACATAAAGAATGAGGAAAACTAACTTGTCGCCTTTGATCCTCTTGTATACACAAGGTTCGTCAGGGTTTTGAATAAATCCAAAACCCTTTACAGCTTGATCGAACCTTATGTTCCAGGATCTGGATGCTTGCTTTAGTCCATATATGGACTTTTGCAACTTGCATACTTTTTCTTCTTGGCCTTTTTCAATGAATCCCTCTGGTTAAATCATGTAGATGCTCTCGTCAAGACTTCCATTAAGGAAAGCTGTCTTGACGTCCATTTGCCAAATCTCTAGGTCTAGAGATGCTGCAATGGATAAGAGTATCCTAATGGATTTAAGCATGGCCACAGGTGAGAAGGTTTCCTCGTAATCGAAACCTTCTTTCTGTGTATAACCTTTAGCTACTAATCTAGCTTTAAAGGTTTCCACCTTACCATCCATACCTCTTTTCCTATTGTATACCCACTTGCACCCAATAGGTTTTATCCCTTTAGGCAAGTCTACAAGGGACCAGACTTTGTTATTGAACATCGATTCAATCTCTGATTGCATTGCCTTTTGCCAATGATGACAATCAACATCCTCCATAGCTTCCTTGTACGTGTAGGGATCATCGTTGTCCAGAGATTCTCAACAGATTCTCCTAGACCGATATATCTTTCGGGTTGTGTTCTAACCCTCCCACTATGACGAGGAATGGTAGGTTGTTGATCTTGTGTCTGAGTGGAACTTACAATTGGGCTGGGTTGTGAAACCTCTTGTGGAATTGTATCTCCTGACATCTCATTTAGGACAATTCTACTTTTGGGCACAAAATTATTCATATAGTCCTTTTCTAGAAATGAAGCATTTGTTGAAACAAATACTTTTAGATCAGAAGGACTATAGAAATAATATCCTTTAGTTCCTTTTGGATACCCCACAAATATACATGTTTCCGAACGTGACTCCATCTTTTCTGTCTTTCCTTTCAACACATGTGCAGGACAACCAAATATCCTCATGTGTTGTAAAATAGGCTTTCGCCCAGTCCACAATTCATGTGGGGTTTTAGGGACAGATTTAGATGGTACATCGTTTAGAATATATATTGCTGTTTGTAGAGCATATCCCCAAAAAGAAATAGGAAGTGTTGAATAACTCAACATTGATCTAACCATCTCTAAAAGAGTCCTATTTCTCCTTTCTGCTACCCCATTTTGTTGAGGTGTACCTGGTGCAGAAAGCTGAGAAACTATCCCATTATCAATAAGATATTGCTGAAACTCTCCAGATAGATATTCTCCACCACAATCAGATCTCAAGATTTTTATATGTTACTCAAGCTGGTTTTCTACTTCAGCTTTGAATGCTTTGAACATATCAAATGCATCCGACTTATGTCTCATGAGATACACGTAACCAAATCTTGAGTAATCATATGTGAAGGTGATGAAGTACTCATATCCACCTCTAGCTTGAATGCTCATAGGACCACATACATCAGTGTGTACTAGTCCTAAACATTCAGTGGCTCTTGCACCTTTGGTATTGAACGGCCTTTTGGTCATTTTACCTTCCAAACAAGATTCACAAGTTGGTAGATCATCAACCTTTAAGTCACTTAAAGGTCCGTCACATACCAATCTTTTAATCCTATTAAGGTTAATGTGACCTAGGCGTAAATGCCAAAGATAGGTTTCATCTTTTGATAATTTTACTCTTTTATGATTAGGTTCCGTTATTTCTGTTTCTAACGAGTGAGAGATATTTCTATGCAAAAAGAATAAATTGTTTTCCAATGTACCTTTGCAAACAACTTTGTCATTCTTACTAATAATAAAAGTTTTATTAAAAGTAACCGAATATCCAAACTTATTTAAACAATAAACTGAAATTAAATTCCTCTTGAATTGAGGTACATAATAAACGTCTATTAAATCTAAATGCCTACTAGAATCTAAAATAACTCTAATATTTCCCACTGCACTTGCAGACACTAACGTTCCGTTGCCCAAGCGCAAATTGACTTCATCTTCATTCAACCTTCTATTTTCCTGAAACCCATGCAAGGAATAACAAACATGAGTAGTGGCTCCAGAGTCTTTGATCCAAGAATCAGTAGAATCTGCCAGAAACCATGTTTCTAGATAATTAACATTACCTTCTTCCTTCTTTTTCTGGGACTTTGGGCAATCTCTTTTCCAATGTCCCTTTTCACCACAAAGGAAGTATTTCCCTTTGATCATGGTTACTTTCTTGGTTTCCTTCTTGGTAGGCCCAAGTTGCTTTTTCTTCTATTGTTTCTTGACCTTCTTAAGGGTCTTAACAGTAGCAACTTTACCAACCAAATGAATCTCTTGACCGTTGTTTTTCACAAGGATCATCTTGCATCACGCCCTGCAAGGTGTATTCCTTTTTGTTCAAGGTGTAGTCCAACTTGAACTTATCAAAGGAATCTGACAGTGAGTTAACTACCATATCAATTTTGGTCTCACCATCAATCTCAGCACCATTTAGTTCAGCAATATTGAGATGTGCTATGACTTTCATCATGTGATCTTTCACAGATTGTCCAGGTTTCATCCTAAGATTCATAAAAGCAGTCACTGCCTCTCTCTTAGTCATCCTAGACCTCATAGCAAACATTTCCTCTAGAGACATCATTATATCAGCAGCGGACTCCATTCCTTCATGTTGCTGTTGCAACACGTCGGAGATAGTGGCCATAATGTAACATTTTGCCATATCATCAGAAGTCTTCCACTGCTCATACTCATCTCTTTGCATCACATTAGATTCACTATTAGGAAGGGGCGGTTTAGGAGTGGTCAGAACAAACTTATGTTTTTCACTTTGCAGCAACAACCCAATTTTCCTTTTCCATGTTACGTAGTTATCTCCAGTTAAGGTGTTATCTTTCAGGATGTTCATAAGTGACGGGGTCATGATTTTTGATTAAAACAAAAACATATATAAGTAAATAATCATGATAATAGCACTTTAAAAAATTTATCTTGAATTAAAATAAATAATTCAATCATAAAAATTCAACGGTGATCCAACACCCATAAATATTACGCCTCCTTTGGGAGTTCGCACTATTTACTAGTTAGACTAGGTCCCACCTAATTGTTAACATAACAACCAACGTTTTAATTTTAGCCTTGTAATTTTTATTAACAAGAACTCTTGGGAGGATATTAATAAAATTACATTGAGTGTGTTACCAAGATATCGACCCTCAATTTTCTCTCACGAAAATCCCTCCTTGGGGAGTAGATTTCATTTAAGTCAATTGTCTAGTCTATCCTTGTAAGGAAGTATATTGTTAAATTCCATTTATGGACGCCCCTTGGGGGGATTACCAAAAATAATAAAACTCAACTAATCTTGGAGGCCATAGGCGTTCTTGCACACATTCTCCCACTCAATTATTTAAGGCGTGTGATTAAATCCCAAAGAATGATTTTTACCAAGTTATCTAGATGCCAATTAGATACCTAAATCATTCAATGCATGTTCATATCAAAAGAGATATATGAGTGGCACTCCTATTCTAAAATGTCATGTTATGATACAACAACAAATATTGTAATATTTAAGCAAAAATTAAATAGCAACAATTTTGGCCCATCCTAGAAAAGCAAGAAAATTACAATTGTTAGGAATACAAGATCTTCAGGTGGCCATCAACCATACGCTCATCCCTCGGCCTTCTCCCATGGACGTGCACAGCCCACAACCCCACAAAGGGGCTGCTTTGCGCAGCCCATAAGGCCACACAAGGCTGCCGTGCGCAGCCCACCAAGGATTGGGCTTGCCATGCGCAGTCCAATCCAGTCCTATGGTGCGCACGGTGCTCGTTCTCGGTTCTGGTTGCTTCATTTTTCTTCGTGTCTTCGAATTTTCAATACCCGAATACATTACATCATATTACGAATAAATTACTGCAGCAAATTTTTTTTTTTACTGCAGTATGATTTACAAAAATAATACTGCACCTGATTACAAAAAAAAAAATACTGCACTTATTTTACTTACAAAAAAAAATATATCAAACCCTAGCAACTACCAAGAAGGAATTATGGCGATAATAGACCACCCTTCTTGTTACAAATCCGAAACAAAAATTACATTGAAATTCTAGGACCAAAATCGAGCAATAACAATTCACTTTATAAAACATATATAAATCCATACATTCAATATGTAATTATATATGCGAATACCTAGAGTGCCATCTCTTTCTAAAACATGTATAATCACAATAAAAAAGAAATAGATTCACGTATATATACGTTAATTAATTAAAAGGTACAACCAAGGCTCTGATACCAATTGTAGGGAAAAATCGATATAAAACGCAGCGGAAGAAACGAAAAATAGATTTCGTATGGTTTTAAAATTTTTCTCAAAGTTGAACCTTAACCTTTTAATTAATTAAACTCAAATATATACGGTTAGAGTTAAATACCTCTTGACGCGTGATCCGATTGACTTACGTCGATTGGTAATCCGCAAAATCTTTTCCGATGCCCGTGAACAGTACCCGTGTGAACAGTGATCGTGAACAGTACCCCGTGAACAGTGATCGTGAATAGTACCGCGAGATCTTCCAATCCGAACACGTACGTCAATCACCTAGGAGCGTAGTCTCCATTTTTCTTTGAATTTCAAACCTAAGAATGGATGAACAAAGTTTTCTTTTTCTTTTTCTTTTATTAGTCACAAAACAATCAAAAGAAGACAAAAATTATTCCGGTCACTTTTGAGTTCTCAATCTAATGATCGAAACTGGCGTGAACCTAATTCGATGTTGTACACACAAGCTTATTGATGAACAAGCAATCAGTGTACTATCAAAGAATAATTTCTTCTCTCTTTTATGTTTAGTAGAATAAAAATTATCCTTTTCTATGAATTGAGAAGAAGAAGAAAAATTGAATCATTCAATCAACTATTGTAGCCGAATTCTATATGTGGAATTATATAGGTGGCCGAAATTTTGCTTCCTCTTCTATTTAGGATTGCCGAAATCTTCCTCTAAATAGACTAGGGTTGCCGCAAATCACATACCAAAAAGAGTTTGTGTTGCACCCTAATTTCCATCAATCTTTTGACTTCAAAACCTAATCCAACTCATAGATATTTTTATTCTTTTATTGACTAAATAAAAAGACTTCTTATTTGATTAAATAAATAAAATTATTTATTTATTTTCTTATCAAACAAGTCTTTTACTTTTAATATACTACTACCAATAGTATAACTTTAGGAAATATATTTCCTGATCAGAAAAAGATTTGTTTCTTAATTAAACAATTAATTAATAAATTAACTAATTCTTATTTAATTAAAACAATGAAACAAAATAATATATTAGGTTAATATATACACCTTGCCGCCCCACTTATATAAATGGGCCATATATTATTTTCGTATTTCATTTAATCCATTGGACTTTAAATAAAAGCCCACATGTGAACCGGACCCATTCTTACTAAAAGAAACAAGCCCACATGTCTCCTTTTAATATATTAATATAATAGTGCAGCCCATTAATAAAATAATAGACATATTATATTCTTGATATATTAAAAACAATTCTAGATGGACCCTTTAATCGGCCCGGTAGAATATATCAAGTGATCCATGCAAATACGTATGGATTGGGGATCTTGGCGGGCTATCTAAATTTAAGCTTCAATAGACACAACCTAATCACAATCAACAAATGATTCACTAGGTCCAATCTATTAATTTTAACTCATTCCACTAAAGAGCTAAAATTGAACTCTTAAATAAAGATAGAATAAGGAGATGTTTCTCATTCATACCCTAGACAATCTTATAGGAGATGGTGTATCCTCGTGAATAATATCAGTAATCGCCAAGAGCTCATAGACCGCCTATAGCTCTCCAAGTTACCATATTTCCTCATATGACCACATTTCGAACTTGGATACTTTGACTTGTCCAGAAGCCATGTTTTCAATAATCATTATTGAAAACTCAACGTTGAGATTTAATATCCAATACCTCAAAACATCCATATGATGATATTATACTCTCATTTAATAAATGGAGCCACGATGTCCATATCTATAAATGAAGTCCTCTATCGATTAATAAATGTATACCACTAAACTATCTAGGATAGACTATGCTATATAACTCATTGATAGCTCTAATGATAACACTTGCAACCATAAGTCCATCATTTATCTCAGGATTAAGATAGACTCTCCGATTGTCCTCTTTAATGAAAAGACTTATATCTAGTGACGGTTCTAGATAAAGTATTTCATTGTGATCCAGTTCAATGCACCTAGTGCACTAGATTCTTTTACTCGAAAACCTTTCGATGATTTTAGACTCATTATATTCATTTGATCCCACTCAAATGCTAGTAAAAGAATTCTACAACTTTAACAAGATAGAGGTGCCCAACCTTTAACTTAAGTTGTGAACGTTATTCAAGACTAACTAAAGAATTGTGTCTACCTCATACATATCCGGATGTATGAACAATTCTTCATGTCTCATAGTCTTTTGACCTTATGATTATTTACCTTGACAATTATAATAATAAATGCTATAAGTAATTGTAAGAATCAGAATTCACTTTATTAATATAAGAAGATTGTCAATTACAATATTACACTCTTGCCATTGAGCATAATCCTAACACCTCCAACCATAACTTACCTAGAGCCCCTAGTGCAAGAAATAGCCGGATTCCCAATTATTGTAACTCCAACCACAACTCACCTAGAGCCCCTAGCGTGAGAAGTAGCCAACGTCCAATATATAGCAAAAACAATGAACCAAACCTCTTTAAATATGGCAATTAACAAGTTCATTCATTCTTCCTAGCTAATTAGTCAAGTCTATGCCCGGAATGGCCTTTCCAAAGGCACAATCCTAATTCTAATTCACTCTAATCCCTCCATACACATGCAAATTCGACTTTCCGTCAACATACACACACAAATTGGACATTTGATTACAAATACTCTATTATGTTTAGTAGAATAAAAATTATCCTTTTCTATGAATTGAGAAGAAGAAAAAAAATTGAATCATTCAATCAACTATGGTGGCCGAATTCTATATGTGGTATTATATAGGTGGCCGAAATTTCGCTTCATCTTCTATTTAGGATTGCCGAAATCTTCCTCTAAATGGACTAGGGTTGCCGCAAATCACATACCAAAAAGAGTTTGTGTTGCACCCTAATTTCCATCAACCTTTAGACCTCAAAACCTAATCCAACTCATAGATATTTTTATTCTTTTATAGACTAAATAAAAAGACTTCTTATTTGATTAAATAAATAAAATTATTTATTTATTTTCTTATCAAACAAGTCTTATACTTTTAATATACTACTACCAATAGTATAACTTTAGGAAATATATTTCCTGATCAGAAAAAGATTTGTATCTTAATTAAACAATTAATTAATAATTAACTAATTCTTATTTAATTAAAACAATGAAACAAAATAATATATTAGGTTAATATATACACCTTGCTGCCTCACTTATATAAATGGGCCATATATTATTTTCTTATTTTATTTAATCCATTGGACTATTAATAAAAGCTCACATGTGAACCAGACCCATTCTTACTAAAAGAAACAAGCCCACATGTCTCCTTTTAATATATTAATATAATAGTGCAGCCCATTAATTAAATAATAGACATATTATATTCTTGATATATTAAAAACAATTCTAGATGGACCCTTAAATCGGCCCGGTAGAATATATCAAGTGATCCATGCAAATACGTGTGGATTGGGGATCTTGGCGGGCTATCTAAATTTAAGCTTCAATAAACACAACCTAATCACAATCAACAAATGATTCACTTAGGTCCAATCTATTAATTTTAACTCATTCCACTAAAGAGCTAAAATTGAACTCTTAAATAAAGATAGAATAAGGAGATGTTTCTCATTCATACCCTAGACAATCTTATAGGAGATGGGGTATCCTCGTGAATAATATCAGTAATCGCCAAGAGCTCATAGACCGCCTATAGCTCTCCAAGTTACCATATTTCCTCATATGACCACATTTCGAACTTGGATACTTTGACTTGTCCAGAAGCCATGTTTTCAATAATCATTATTGAAAACTCAACGTTGAGATTTAATATCCAATACCTCAAAACATCCATATGATGATATTATACTCTCATTTAATAAATGGAGCCACGATGTCCATATCTATAAATGAAGTCCTCTATAGATTAACAAATGAATACCACCAAACTATCGAGGATAGACTATGCTATATAATCGTACTCATTGATAGCTCTAATGATAACACTTGCAACCATAAGTCCATCATTTATCTCAGGATTAAGATAGACTCTCCGATTGTCCTCTTTAATGAAAAGACTTATATCTAGTGACGGTTCTAGATAAAGTATTTCATTGTGATCCAGTTCAATGCACCTAGTGCACTAGATTCTTTTACTCGTAAACCTTTCGATGATTTTAGACTCATCATATTCATTTGATCCCACTCAAATGCTAGTAAAAGAATTCTACAACTTTAACAAGATAGAGATGCCCAACCTTTAACTTAAGTTGTGAACGTTATTCAAGACTAACTAAAGAATTGTGTCTACCTCATACATATCCGGATGTATGAACAATTCTTCATGTCTCATAGTCTTTTGACCTTATGATTATTTACCTTGACAATTATAATAATAAATGCTATAAGTAATTGTAAGAATCAGAATTCACTTTATTAATATGAGAAGATTGTCAATTACAATATTACACTCTTGCCATTGAGCATAATCCTAACACTTTGAACCTAGGCCATGACACACCAACAAAAAGAAATTAAAGTTTGTAAAATAAACCACAACAGACAAATGTACAGAGTTAATAGACCGAGAAGCGTACCTAGCAACCGCCATTGCATGAGAACAAGGCAACTCATCTAAATCCCATTGACGGCATGAGCAAGAACGTTCGTCAAAGTCGACGGTTGTTTCCTTCCATTTTTCGTCTACCTTAAAGGTATTGAAGTGAATGGGATGAATCTCACACCGATGCGCTGTTTCTGTCCTATCTTTGATGTGTTCGTCTACAAACGTTGTCAGGTATGTTGACATTTCACGTGCATTTGTCCGACGATTGTTGAACCACCTTTGCAACAAATCTCTAATGAATTCCGCCATTGTTGTGATATACAATTTTTGGACTGCAAGTAGACAAGAATTCATTGACTCAGCAATGTTCATGGTCATCAAAAAGTGCTGCTTTCTAGGGCTATGTACATGTGAAAACTTTTCTACCCCAGCACCCAGGAGCTCATCGTAAACCTTACGGTAGTTTTCTTTCAACTCAGCCACTGAACGGTCAAACCCCTTGATACGGTATGCATATGTAGCATGGTAGTAAAGCCAAATCACATCATCCCTCTACTTGCAAAATCTTTAATGATTTTGTGTCAAGTGGTATGCACAAATCCCATGTGCTGCATCTGGGAATATGGCTTCCATTGCATTAAATATACCATTATGCCTATCTGAAACTAACATTACACGGTTGAGATATTGGATCAATTTACGGAGTTTCTTCAAAAATCAAGTCCACGACTCTGTGCATTCAAGGTTTGCAAACCTAAATGCCAAAGGGTATATCATCTCATTTCTGTCTTTGCACACCGCAACTAACAAAACACCCCTGGTCCTAGCCTTCAAGTGGGTAGCATCAATGCAGATAACCGACCTAATAACATAATTGAACCTCTCTTTAGAGGCTCCAATTGCCATGAATCAATATTTAAACCGATTTTTCGAGTCGGTCTTGATCTTTGTCACAGTTCCAGGGTTTGATTACTCTAAAACATAAAAGTAAGATGGCAACCACTGAAAGGATTCCCACGAATCGTTGAATACTTGATTCAAAGCGTGCTTCTTCGACCTGTAGGCTTTGTTGTATGAGAGGTGTATGCCATGCTGCTCTCTCATCTCATAAACTATATCTTTAGGATGGATACGGCGTCGAGGATTGCCAAATTTACTTACAAACAAACGACTTCACATGCCAGTAAGTCCCCCTATTTCACTTCCATGCCCAAAGTACCCATCCATAACTTTTCTGTGTACATTCAGCAGTGAATCGTGTATTAGAGGATCGTGAAACCCTGTACTCAAACCTCTATGCAAATGCATACGACCTTACAGCTCGTTTCAATGTTGGCTTGTCCTTGATCATTTGTCCTTTGTAAATTGGACCTTGGTCGGATGATTTTTCAAACACGTCCACTGATAGAACAACTTTAATTAAGTTAAGCTCTGACCTGGGGTCCTGGATACATACAAATTCTTTGCCTAAAATCATTTCCACAATTAATCTATCAAGGGAATGAATGCATCCGACAAGCAATCCAATATATATGTATGATGAATGTCCTATGGCATGTGACACGCATAACGAGAAGAGTGTTTAAAGAATAGAACAATTATTCACTCAATCGCTTTTTACTAGGCTTGTGTTTGTGAACTTATGGGTGGTCTCCACTATTAGAACAAGGTGCAAGAGCACCGAGTCTCCTCAATTTAAATATACAAAGGATGGAACTAACCCATGACAAGTAAGTATAGCCAAGAGTGACAACGATTTGTTACACAAGCTCAAAATGCATCCATAAACTCGTAAAAAGCATATGCTCAAGGCATCACAACCAAGCTAATTTGGCCATTGCGGCAAATTTGAAATGTTTTGACCAAAACAACTGAGAATGACTCAAAACAACTTAAAAAGAAGACTCAACGAAGGCGTCTACACCCCCAAACCAAAACCCAACATTGTCCTCAATGTTGAAGATAAGAGAGCTCGGCCTAGCAGCGCGCACCAAACTCGACTCAAAACACACAAAACCCTAAGCACTAATCACGTGCAACCAATGCCCAACAAATCAGAAGACTCAAAATTAGGCTCATCTTAAAATAAGGCATTTAAGTAAACATGGCAGTTAAGTTCAAGTTTAACCACTCCAAGCATTCATTCACAAAATTGTCGGGATTAGATTAATGACCCCCAAACCGATGTTCACTATATGCTCATTCATGTACAATTATATGCATGAATTCAAAACCCCAAACCGAGTTGCGCTATATGAAAAGAAAACCTGTAAATTCATGTGCATTATCCATAAGAGCCTCTGGCTCATCAAATCAAAAATGAATGAATCAATTAATTCAAAACTTAGAAACCAAAATTCCATTCATTCACAACTATCCGCACATTCAACCCAAAATTAAATGCAATAAGTGTCTCCATATTCACCAACTATCCACAAATGCTTATAAACTAGAATAGAGGCAAGTATAGTTCAAGAGTTCGAGATGAAAAGATGAAACCGAGGTGGTTGCTTTTTGAAGTCTCAAAAATGATTAGGTTCTAACCCGTTTTATGAGCACTCTTGGCTTGCTTGTCTCTCTGAGATGCGCGAGTTGTTGGTGTGTCTACTCTAAGAGATAAAGAACCTATACTTAAAGCAGAAATCCTAACCACAAAGGTTAACAACCACATAAAAGATCTCAAACCAAAATATCTCTCAAACAAATATCATCCACGATTATTCCCAAAACTATCTAGTACTAAAAACTAAACATGCAAATCAAATTAAAAGTGCAATGAAATAAATGAGTTCAGTTCTAACTATGCTAAATAAATTTAAGAAAAGTTTAAATGACTTGGCAAGTAAAAAGTGTTGGGGTTTTTACCCTAAAGCTTGTAATTTGTAAATGTGAATTGAACATAAATAAAAGAAGTAGTTTATTCATTCAAATTGTTTCATACTTTTATATAACATGTGTTTTTAACATCCAAGATTGCCGGATGTAATTTCGAACAGAGTATATGAATGTCATATACAGATGGATTCAGTTTCAAACGAGCAATCTAAAGAGTCTGTAATTAGCAAATAAAGTTGGATACTTTATTTGAGGTTAATCTACAACTGCGGTCCATTTCGTAAAGTACGGTGATCTTATCCTGGATCATCATAGGGTGATATGAGAATGGAGGCACCTTGTATGATGTGATCATATAGGACTGGGCCACGATCTATATGAATCTCTCAATAAGATCCGTTACATGATGAGATTCATATATATCGACAAATGATGGCTATTTATGGATGATCTTAATCCTAAGTGTCTTATCGACCCCTTCAGGTTAGATCGTGGTTTTTGATATACCATGGGTGAGATCAGAGTTACATTCCCGGTCAATATGCTTCGTTTGTTAGAATCACAATTTGCCTTGTGGCTGGGAAGGTTTGTACACAATAGTGGAATCCACTCCTTCTTGTGAGAAGCAGACAGTAATTCCTTTAAGGGTTGATTCGGGGCTTGAACAATATAAGCGATCTCCTAATTCCATGAGGAATGTAGGATTTATTGTTCATTAGAGAATCAATGGTACTTAATGGAAAAGATGTAATTGGAGAGTATAATGGACATTATGACCTAGCTTTAATTATGAACTACTTGTAGAGGATCATACCATATGTAATAGCTATATCGATGGACATCGAAAGTTATTGGTTTGTGTAAAAACATCTACAGTTGAGAGAATGCAGCTTCGGGTTTTTAGTGGAATACACCGAAGTTAATAATCCTGAAATATTAATTAAAGAGTTTAATTAATTATTTCTAAGGGTTATTGGAGCTCAAAATACTGTGGGTCAATTGGGTCCCCTTGCTAGCCCGATTGATTAAGGTATGAAGGGTCACGGTTAATTAATTTGATTGTCCAATTAATTGTGTTACGAAAGTGACATGTGTCTATTCAGAAATTAATTGAATAATGAGATTATTTAATTAATGAATTTTTTTTTTTGGTAAATAAATAGTATCATAGAAAAGAGAAAGAAAGAATGTACATTTACAAGGGGCATACCCCATGAAGAAGAACAAGAGCAAAAACAAAAGCTCAAAAATAGCTCAAACACACGAGCTAAACAAGAAAGCAAAAGCCAAACAAGGTTCGAACAAGCACCAACCATGACAAACAAATAACCCAATAGAGATATTCCATTTTAAAGCAACTAGAGGCCAATCCTTTAAGTTGATAGATAAGAGCCTGCTACGAATAGTGTCAATAATTGAGCGGGTAACGACTATGCTTGACTTATGAGAACTCCCAAAGATTCTACTATTCCTTTCTCTCTAAATATAATAAACCACCACAGCAAGACAAAGCTTCTTGACAACAATGGAAGGAGATTTCCCTTTCCAACGTTGAGCAGCCCAAACAATAAATCTAGGCCAGCTATGACCATTCCAAGGTCGGCCACACATATCCTTCAAATGAGACCATATGACTTTGCTATAAGCACACTCAAAGAAAAGGTGGGCATGAGTCTCAGGGGAAGAGGAGCAAAGAACACAAAGAGTACCAACACGAGGATTATAAAGATGAACACGGTCCAACATTGAAAGTCTTCCTCTAATGGCTAACCAAAAAATGAAGCTCATCCTTGGAATGTTATGAGAATACCACACAAGCTCAAACCAAGGAACCAAAGGATGAGGAGTCTTGAGACTAGCCATGGTTGAAGCTACAGAATAAATACCATCGGGAGTAGGAAGCCACTTAATACAATCCTCCAAACTAGAATTAGGGTTGTAAGAAGGCATATGGTTCTTGATTTCTAGGAGATCAATCAACATGGAGCAAGGCCAAACCCACTGATCACTGTGAACAATAGAACTGACTTTTGGCCTTTTTTGGAAGACCTGAGTCATAAATGACCCTAGAGCTCTATTTTAAACGAATAGGGCCATCGGGATGCCAATTATCAAACCACAAGGAAGTGCCAAAACCATTACCAATGATATGCCAAATCAAGGGGCGAGCAATAGGACGAAGCTTGAGTAGCTTTCTCCAATTCCAAGAACACATTTGGGGAGCTTTCACCTCCCAAATACTCCTACCTTTGAGGTGATAGGTTTTAATCCAGTTTGTCCAGAGATTATTAGAACCATTCACCTGATTCCAAATATCTCGAATCATTAGAGCTTTATTCCAAGAAACGAGATCCTTGATGCCGAGACCACCCTCATTTTACAAAAACAAATATCCGACCAAGCAACTTTTGCCCCTTTACAATTTCCATCAACACCTTTCCACAAAAGGAGCAAAGTTTATGCTCAATATTCTTCAGAACCTTTGAAGGGAGACAAAAGTGACTAGCCCAAAAGACGTAGATACTAGACAATATTTGGAATCTAGTGCATGGTTCTAATAATCTCTGGACAAACTGGATTAAAACCTATCAACTCAAAGGTAGGAGAATTTGGGAGGTGAAAGCTCCCCAAACGTGTTCTTGGAATTGGAGAAAGCTCATCAAGCTTCGTCCTATTGCTCGCCCCTTGATTCAGCATATCATTAGTAATAGGTTTTACTTCCTTATGGTTTGATAATTGGCATCCCGATGGCCCTATTCGTTTAAAACGGAGCTCTAGGGTCATTTATAACTCAGGTCTTCCAAAAAAGGCCAAAGTCAGTTCTATTGTCAATCGACATGGAGCAAGGCTAAACCCACTGATCACGGTGATCAGTGGGTTTAGCCTTGCTCCATGTCGATTGATCTCCTAGAAATCAAGAACCATATGCCTTCTTACAACCCTAATTCTAGTTTAGAGGATTGTATTAAGTGGCTTCCTACACCCGATGGTATTTATTCTGTAGCTTCAACCATGGCTAGTCTCAATACTCCTCATCCTTTGGTTCTTTGGTTTGAGCTTGTGTGGTATTCTCATAACATTCCAATGATGAACTTCATTCTTTGGTTAGCCATTAGAGGGAGACTTTCAACGTTGGACCGTGTTCATCTTTATAATCCTCGTGTTGGTACTCTTTGTGTTCTTTGCTCCTCTTCCCTTGAGACTCATGCCCACCTTTTCTTTGAGTGTGCTTATAGCAAAGTCATATGGTCTCACTTTAAGGATATGTGTGGCCAACCTTGGAATGGTCATAGCTGGCCTAGATTTATTGCTTGGGCTGCTCAACGTTAGAAAAGAAAATCTCCTTCCATTGTTGTCAAGAAGTTTTGTCTTGCTGTGGCGGTTTACTATATTTGGAGAGAAAGGAACAGTAGAATCTTTGGGAGTTCTTATAAGTCAAGCATAGTCGTTACCCGCTCCATTATTGACAATATTCATAGCAGGCTCTTATCTATCAACTTGAAGGATTGGCCTCTAGTTGCTTTAAAATGGGATATCTCTATTGGGTGATTTGTTTGTCATGGTTGGTGCTTGTTCGAACCTTGTTTAGCTTTTGCTTTCTTGTTTAGCTCCCTACCTCTTGTATTGGGCCCCTCAACGCCCTAGTGAGCTACCGATGTCCCGATCCATTCAAGGAGAGCTCAGAGGCTTCCCATATTGTTATGTCCTCTTACATGCCTAACCAAGCCTCTGGAGAAGCAGCCCCGCTGCATGGCCCAGTGGCTCCTCACTTCGTTTACCGGGCTAGTCAACGCCCAAGTGAGCCACTGTGTCCCGATTCATTCCAGGATGGTCTAGAGCCACATTTCAATTGCTGGGGACTTCTAGGATCCCACGCATGCCTATGGACCAGTATCATGCAAGTGGCTCCCTACTTCTTGTACCGGGCACTTCAACGCCCTAGTGAGCCACCTATGTCCCAATTAGTTTGGGTAGAGCTCAAGGGCTTCCCATATTGCTGAGGCCTCCTACATGCCTAAGCAAGCCTTTGGAGCAGCAGCCCGACTGCATGGCCCAGTGGCTCCTCACTCCTACTACCGGGCTAGTCATCGCCCAAGTGAGCCAATATGTCCCGATTCATTCCAGCATGGTCCAGAGCCACATTTAAGTTGCTGGGGATTTCTAGGATCTCAAGCATGCCTCTGGACCAGTATCATGCAGGTGGCTCCCTACCTCTTGTACCGGACCCTTCAATGCCCCAATGAGCTGCCTATGTCACGATCCGTTCAGGTAGAGCTCATAGGCTTCCCACATTGTTATGGCCTCTTACATGCCTAACAAAGCCTCTGGAGAAGCAGCCCCACTACATGGCCCAGTGGCTCCTTACTTCTTCTATCTGGCTAGTCAACGCCCAAGTAGGCCACTGTGTCCCGATTAATTCCAGGATGGTCCAGAGCCATATTTCAGTTGCTGGGGACTTTTAGGATCCCACGCATACCTCTGGACCAGTATCATGCAAGTGGCTCTCTACCTCTTATACCAGGCCCTTCAACGCCCTAGTGAGCCACCTATGCCCTGATCCGTTCGGGTAGAGCTCAGAGGCTTCCCACATTGCTGAAGCCTCCTACATGCCTAAGCACGCCTATAGAGCAGCAGCCTAGCTGCAATGCCCAGTGGCTCCTCACTTCTTCCATTGGGCTAGTCAACGCCCAAGTGAGCCACTGTGTCCCGATTCATTCCAAGATGGTCCAGAGCCACATTTAAGTTGCTGGGGATTTCGAGGATCTCATGCATGCCTCTGGACCAGTATCATACAGGTGGCTCCCTACCTCTTGTACCGGGCCCTTCAATGCCCCAGTGAGCAGTCTATGTCACGATCCGTTCAGGTAGAGCTCATAGGCTTCTCATTTTGCTGAGGCCTTCTATATACCTTGGCAAGCCTTTGGAGCAGCAGCCCCGCTGCATGGCCCAGTGGCTCCTCACTTATTCTATCTGGCTAGTCAACGCCCAAGTAGGCAACTGTGTCCCGATTAATTCCAGGATGGTCCAGAGCCATATTTCAGTTGATGGGGACTTCTAGGATCCCACGCATGCCTCTAGACAAGTATTATACAGATGGCTTCCTACTTCTTGTACGGGGCCCTTCAACGCCCTAGTGAGCCACCAATGTCTTGATCAGTTTGGGTAGAGCTCAGAGGCTTCCCACATTGCTGAGGCCTTCTACATGCCTAAGCAAGCCTTTGGAGCAACAACCTAGCTGCATGGCCTAGTGGCTCCTTACTTCTAGTATCGGGCTAGTCATCGCCCAAGTGAGCCACTGTGTCCCGATTCATTCTAGGATGGTCCAGAGCCATATTTCAGTTGCCGGGGACTTCTAGGATCCCACGCATGCCTTTGGACCTGTATCATGCAGGTGGCTCCCTACTTCTTGTACCCGGCCCTTCAACGCCTTAGTGAGCCACCTATGTCCCGATCCGTTCGGGTAGAGCTCAGAGGCTTCCCACTTTGCTGAGGCCTTCTACATGCCTAAGCACGCCTCTATAGCAGCAGCCTAGCTGCATGGCCCAGTGGCTCCTCACTCTTAGTACCGGGCTAGTCATCGTCCAAGTGAGCCACTGTGTCCCGATTCATTCCAGGATGGTCCAGAGCCACATTTCAGTTGCTGGGGACTTCTAGGATCCCACGCATGCCTCTGGACCAGCATCATGCAGGTGGCTCCCTACTTCTTGTACCGGGCCCTTCAACGCCTTAGTGAGCCACCTATGTCCCGATCCGTTCCGGTAGAGCTCAGAGGCTTCCCACATTGCTGAAGCCTCATATATGCCTAAGCTCGCCTCTAAAGTAGCAGCACCACTGCAAGACCCAGTGGCTCCTCACATATTTTACAGGGCCGGTCAACGCCTAAGTGAGCCACTGTGTCCCGATTCATTCCAGGACGGTCCAGAGCCACGTTTCAGTTGTTGGGAACTTCTATAATCCCAAGCATGCCTCTGGGCCAGTATTGACTATATGAGTTAACACTTAATAGATCCCAACTAACGATAATGGATGTTTATGCAACATTTTTCAAGCATTAGGGGAAGTTTGTGAGCATTGCCTAAAAGTTTGTGCAATCAATCATTTTTTCCATTCTTTTTTCTATATATTTTCTAATTTATTTTATTTTTGTTTTTTTAATGATAAAAGTAAAGTTGTAATAATGAATGATTTGTATAAGCATTTTAGTATATTTCTTCTAGGTTAAATTGCAAAAACACAAACAATTAACATTAAAAAAAAAAAAAAATGCTATTGAAAATCCATTAATTATTTGTTAATATTCGATTTTAATTTTTTTTATTGGTAACAATTTTAACCTGAATTAAAATTACTAAAAAAGATAAGAAAGTTCTAAAGATACTCCAAACCATTTTTTTAGAAACAAGCTTTTTTTTTCCACTTTTGTGTTTTTTTTCCTGTTTTGTAAACCCTAAAATTTCTTCTTCTTCTTTTCAAAATATTTTTTTTCTCACATAACATCGAACCCTAAAATATCTTCTTCTTCTTTTCATAATATTTTTTTTCTCACATACCATCAAGCCCTCCATAATTATCATCACCAGTTTATATATATACATATGAAACTTTCTTCTCAGTGCATACTGATAAATTTATATCAGTGCATTTATGGACCATTAGATTCAATTGCTTTGACTTAGTCTGTATGTATTTGTAGGTGCTTATCCATAATTTATGACCCACATGCAATGCACTGCTGTATTTTATATTATTGCGCACTGAGGATAAAAGGAATATATATATATATATATATATATATATATATATATATATATATATGGGGTAGGATCCATGACCCCGTTTTTTACTCAATTTTTAACACAACTTCTTGGCCATTAGATCTTACTTTTTTCAATGGACACGATTTAATATTCTCTCTTTTATCTTTCTTTATTGAATATAGACATTGTCTTTCACCTATTTAATACTTTATCTCTCTAAAATATTATTATTTTATTCAATTCTCCCACCTTATTTAATTTTTTTTCTCTTTTTATTTTATTTTCTTTACACGATTTTTTTTCTCTTTCTTTCTTTTTCTATTTTACCTTAAACCATTACTTTGGTTTTCATTCTTTAGTTTTTAAAATCTTTTTTTTTTCTTTCTCTCCCTCTTTTTTTTACTATTCTTATTTCTCCATTTGGCATGTACTTCATCTAAACCTTGAAACTTTATACATGCAATCACTTACTCCTTTTCACTCTCCTTTTTTTTTTTCTTTTCCTCTTTTATCATTTCTTATTTCATTAGCTTCTGTGATGTAATTTTGTAAAGTTGTACAACAAAATTATTTTCACTTGTATTGGTCTTGTTAATGTATTTGTAAAGTTGAACAACAATATCATATATGACTTGATCTATACTGGTATTTGTAAAATAAAAACTACGTGCAATAAGTAATTCAATGAAAAACTACCGATGAATTCATGATTTGATCTATACTGGTATTGGTAAAATAGAAATCGACTTGTTATCTGCATTTCTAATAAAGAAATCGAAGTTGAAAAATATTCTCTAAAATCAATAATTTATTAAAGTTATTCAGTACTCAAATTCGTAAAATAAACATGTTGATAAGTCTTCCCATTCCAAGTTTTTTTTTTAAATTTTTTTTTGAAGATAATAAAAATTAATTAGTTGATGCTAATCCAATCACATAGAAAAAAACAAAGCAAGGGGAATGAAATTTTTTTAAGAATAAAGAGTAAAGGAAAAAAGAAAATAAAATAAAAGACAAAGAGATAATTAAATTAAGGTGAGAGAATTGAATAAAATAATAGTATTTTAGAGAGATAAGTATTAAATAGGGGAGATGCAATGTTTGCATTCAATAAAGAAAGATAAAAGAGAGAATAAAGTAATTAAATCCTGACCATTGAAAGAAGTAAGATCCAATGGCCAAGAAGTTGAGTCAAAAATTGTGTAAAAAAATTGGGTCATGGATCCTGCTCATATATATATATGTATATATATATATTTGATTACTTCACATTAATCTTCCATTTCTCGTTTCAATTTTTCTAAACATAAGTATTCAAGATGGGTAATATTAAAATAAAATAAAATGTCTTTAGAAATTTAATTTTTTTTTAAATTGAATGTCTTTAGAATAAAAGTGCCAAAAGATAAAAGAAATAATTTTGAATAAAATATGTTTTTAGAATTTTTTTTTTATTTAAAATTTTAAAATTGAGTATCTTTATAAATGAAATATAAAAATAAAAATATTGGATTGTAAGGAGAAACTCTAGTTAAAGAATCCTTTTCAATTTAATTATGGAAAATTGCACAAGCCCTCCCTGAGTTTAGATATTATTGCATGAAGCGGTAAATGTTGTCATAATTGTACAAATATCCATTGGGATCTGTTAACTGCCGTTAGGTTTGATGTTTGAGTGACCTTGAACCAATAACCTACCAAACTACCCTTCAACTTGTTATTTTAAAATAATAACTCAAAAATTAAAGATAAATTATATTCAAGTCTTTTTTCTTACTAACAAGAAAACGACGTTGTAAAAACAAGAACAAATATTCATAAATGATGTTGTGGTTTGGAGCTTCTGCTGTCCGAAGCTTCTATTTTGTGATATAGGTTTGATTGTCTTAAAAAAACAAAACAATTCACAAATGGGCCAACGGTTTTCTTTAGGGATTTTCCACAAACATGCCGCAGACGAACTTGAAAGCGACTTTGGCATATGAATTAATATGGAGAGCATTGTTTAATTTCAGTATATTGGTAATTTTAGAAATGTTGAGGTCGTTTTATTATTTCTTATAGTTTTCATTATTAATTGATGTTTAAAAGACATTTTTACCATTTGATCATCTAGTCAATGGTTAATCCAACTAGCGATGACTATTTTCCCCCGGGGCCCCAAATCCCCGCTCCCCCATCCCCATTTGGGGGAAATTTTTGGGGGCAAACTGGGGAAATGGGGGGGGGGGGGGATGATTTTTAACTCCAAATTAAAATGTGGATGGGTCGGGTCCCCATTTCCCTATTTCCTCCAAAAATTTCTAGAAATGGGAATGAGGATAGGGGTAGGTGCCCCCATCCCCATTTCCCCATTTCCTCCAAATATTATAATATTATATACAATATATTAATATATATTTATTTTTATATTTTCTATATTTTTATTATTTATATTTTACTAAATATATATACATCTTTATTTTTTATTTGAGTTTAATGAATTGTATATATGTACGTTTTTTTAATATGTAATTTTTATTGATACATAGAAAATGGGGAAATAGGAAAACGGGAGATCTTAGGGAAATAGGGGAACGAGGAAAAATGGGGGAAATGGGGAAATGGGATTGGGGATGGGGGGACCTACATCCGCTCCCATTTCCCCATTGGCCATCCCTAAATCCAACAATCAGGTAATGGGTAGTCAATAGATTCCAAGGGATGTTTGTGCAATTATGACAGAAGTTGCCACTGCGAGTAATATAGTCTATGTAATTTCCCTTTAATTATTTTAACTAGATGGCAAAATAGTACTTTTACGAGTTCTGTTATGTTTGACCGTTACTTTTCTAGTCAAAAGAACCATTTTGATGTATTTTTGAAAGTTTAGGACCAATAAAAATGTAACATTTTTTGAAAAACCCATTTTTAAATAAAGTGTAAAATGTAATACAGTATGATGAGTTTTTCTCTGTAGGCAGATAAATGTGAACATATTTATAATATACTTATCCACATCATTACTTTTTACTAGAAAAAGTAATGCAATTGGATCAAATAATGCTTACTTGGTAAAAATTGATAAGGTTAATAATTGTATTATAAGTATGCTTACATTTATGTGTCTGTCAGATGAAAAGTCATGGTAGGGTAATATTTATAGTGAAATAATGGTTTGGTTTGGTCAAATTAGCAATTAGGGATGGCCAATGGGGAAATGGGGGCTGTAGGTCCCCCCATCCCCAACCCCATTTTCCAAACCCTCCCCTATCCCCCCCCCCCCCCCCCCCCCCCCCCTAATTTGGGGAAAATGGGGATAGGGTAGTTTTGGGGGGAGGTCCCATCCCCAACCCCATTTCCCAATTTCCTCCATTTTTCCTGTTTTTTCCCTTTCCCCTATTTCCCCAAGATCCCCCGTTTCTCCATTCCCCTATTTTCCCTGTATCAGTAAAAATTACATATTAAAAAAATGAATATATACACAATTCATTATTAAATTCAAATAGAAAATAAAGGTGTATATATAGAAAATATAAAAATAAATATATATTAATATATTATATATAATATTATAATATTTTGGGAAAATGGGGAAATGGGGATGGGGGCACCTCCCCCCATCCCCGTCCCTATTTCTAGAAATTTTTGGGGGAAATAGGGATGGGGTCGGGTCCCCCATCATCATTTTAATTTGGGGTTAAAAATCATCCCCATCCCTTCTCATTTCCCTATTTTTTTCTAAAAAATTTCCCCCCAAATAGGGATGAGGAGAGGGGATTTGGGGGGGGGGGGGGGGGGGGGGGGGGGTAAAATGGCCATCCCTTTAGCAATTAGCAGTTAGCACGTGTGAGGTGAGGTCTGAGTGTCTGACCCAATCCCAGTCTAAGAGACAAAAACAAAGTGAGTTCACTTAAGACTTCGGAGTCGGGCCTGTTTCTTGGCTCAAAACAGAAGACAGCATCGCCATCTTCTCCATTTCTGTCTCTCTCATGCCGATCGCAGCTGCTCCTTCACTCTCTTTCGGTATTATCGATGATCCCAACTTTCTTTCTACATGGCTCTTTTATGCTTCTTTTTTATTCTTGAAATTATTGATTTGTTAATAAAATGACATTGATTTGAGGAAATAAATTGATACAGATCCTATATTCATAATTGATCAAATACCCATTTGAATTTTGCATGTTTTGGAGTCAACCCATGTTGTGATATACTGATTTTTCAGAGGCTGATTAGCTTAGTGTTGATTTTATCTGATGATATTATACAAGGAACCCACATGCAGAAAACCTTCTGCTTTGCTCATTTCAATTCGCATGTTTTTGTTTTATCTCTTCTTTTTCTTTCTGTTTTGCTTAATAGTGCTGGTAGCAACTATAGATTGAAGTTTTAATTATTCGTTTACCCTTTTTTTGGATAACTAAGATAACGAGTTTATTGGGATCACTTTTGACTCTCTTGTTTGACATCTGTGTTCTGTTATTATCACTCTTGTTAACCTTTTTTTGTTTTGTTTTCATTTGATGGTGTTTTTAAGGTCCTTCGCAATGTCATTCATGCCATGCAGAGGGATTTTCTTGCTCAACTTCAAATGGGATCACAAGCAGTTGGATAAAAAACCCTTATGACGCTCGCAGAGCTCCTGATCTTTCTGGCACAAGGTCTTCTAGTTTACATTCCTGATCTAGTATGTCAAGGAGGAAATCGTTTTTGAAAGTGTTAAAATATGTGGATTTTTTTAATAATCATAATTATTGGTATGCAAAGTTATATGTTGTTCATTTGCAAGCAAAGTGCTAAGTCAATTACGATGCTCTCTATATTGTGATTTGTGTTTCTAAATTCTAAGATTCACTAGGATAGGATGAGATGAGTTAATATTAATAGTTTTGTTTAATGCATTGTTTGAATCTTTTTTGCTCTGATGCATTTGATGTTAATGTTGTTTTCTGTAGAGACTGTAAATTGTGTTCTGAAGTTGCTCTTTCAAGCTTGTTCTGATACTTTCTGATGATGATCACCATTTTACTTGCAAAAGAAATAAATGGACTTCATGCGTAGTGTTTGGAATAGTACTGGATTATTTTTTGGTCAGTGGGGGATAGTGCATGTGTTTATGCATGCATGACTTCAAACACTGGATTATGAAACCCTTGAATTACAAAAAGGAAAGGCTTAAATTAAATTTTAAGCTTAGGTTCAGTTATTTCATAATATTTCCTTTTCTAATTTTGAAGGTTACTGAATCTTACCTCAATTTTGGATGCAGGAATCCGCAATTCCATTGGTTGTCTCCTGGACGTGATCTTTGCCTTTCTAAAGTTTCAGTTGCTGCAGATTACTCTGATTCAGTTCCTGAATCATCTAATTACATTAATAACCGAGGTTATCACCCTCTTGAAGAAATAAAATATCACAAAAAAATCCGGGACGCTAAACTAACTTCAGCTGAAATTGCAAGGACAGCTGTTGAGGTTTGTTTGCTATTACATTTTCGAAATATAGAAGTAAAAGGTTAGGTCATGTGAGTGATGGAAATGCAATGATACATGTTTACTAGAATCAATTACCGGCCTTTAAGATTGTGCGGTTATAGTTTTTCTTTTATGGCAGGCTAACAACAATTCTTTGCTGGTATTTCCTGGGATGATACATTGTGAACCTCATGAACAGATTTCATGGGCTGAGTTTCAATATGTTATTGATGATTATGGAGGTCTATTTTCTTCTATCTGGAAATTTTCAGTTAAGGTGTCATACAATAATGTTTACTTGATTGACTATTCGACATAATCCTCCTTTTCTTTTCCAGATATGTTTTTTGAAATTTTTGATGATGATAATATCTTAGAAGATCCTGGAGCAAATAACCCAGTGGTAAGGACGTTTTTGCATCTTGAATTATTTTATCTTATTGAGATGGACACAATGTAGTTTGGATAAAATTTTCTTTTTCCTAGCAAAACAAAAATGTTTCAATTAATTTGGTTATTTGGGTGTTGTGGTAGCTGAATATTACTTCTGTTAGAAAATATCAAAATAATAAGAAAAATCAGGTGGAATGTTACTTATTGCACAAAGCTAATATCTTTTATTGGTATTAAACTACCTTCAGAACGCATTGATAGGGATGGATACCCCACTATGCAAGAATCAAAGCATAGCTGGTGGATATAACATTTCAGATATTGGCAGTGTTGATGAAGTACCTTTTGATGATGATTATTTAGAGGTTAGCAGTTACTTAACCTGTTGATGTGGATTTCAGAATCTCTCGTTCATTTTTTTATACGTATCTAATTTGCATCCTCCTCATATAGGTTGTGGATTCTGATGTTTTGGTTGATTGGGGAACGCCAAACACATTGAGCTGGGTTCATCCTCTATATTTTTCCAAGTGTTTGACAAAGGTGATTATATATTAGTTTCTTAATTAGTACTGTAGGTGACCTCATTGAAGGTTCCCCCGAGCATGAGCATTAATAGCTTTTAGCTGTTTGTTGTAAATTTAAGTTAATTGAACTAATGTGCTAATTTTCACACAGTGAAGAACAAGAAGTGTTTTTGGTTTTACAATTACTGAATTTATGGTTAATATGATTTGCATGTTAGTTTAGTTAGTTTTACAATCTTTCACGTTTATAACTTTGTTTAGAAGACTAATACCTAAGAGGAGTGGAAGATGTCTTTGCTCAAAACAGATCTCTTTTATTAGCAACCCCCACTTTCTTTTTTCTATTTCTATTTCTATTTCGTGTTAATGTACCATTGAACTAATAGAATATAATAAAATATCTCCTAAATAAACAAATAGCTAATATCATTTTTCATCTTTTAATACACTTTTCTTTCCTATAAAGAAATCCTAATAAGCTCTAACCTGTTTCCCTTTCATTTCAATACAACTTTAAAACAAAAGGGTATAGAAGTGTAGCTATCAACTATTTTCAACTACTTTGCTGACTTCATGTTCTGTTTGCCAACTCTCACAGATAGTGAAGGACATAGAAATTACAAGTAACGTGGAGCACATTATCCTTCTTTCTCTTGGTTCATGTTATATTTTATTGTAGTTACTAATCTATGTAATTATCTATTATTCTGCTCGAGGTCTCACAACCAGAAACTTATTCTCATTCCATCCAATTACTTCACCACTTGACTGAAGCCTCAGGGTTTGCCAAATGTTTTATGTGAGTATAGATATGATGAGAGAATCATAGGACATATGTATATGAAATTAACCTCTCTTTGTTGTATATGTGTGCTATGCTGTAATTATTGCCTTACTATAATTTACTTAAGAGTGCAATATTGGAAACATTCTTGCTTTATATTTTCATGGTTTCTGCAACGTTGCAATCACTAAATTATTTTGTATTTTTAATAGGTAGTGGGATGTGAAATTGCTTGTATGCCATATTTTTTTATGATTTTTCAGGTTTTTTTTTTTTTTTTACTTTCCTGTAGGCTGTTAATATGGAATATGATAGAAAAATGGATCATCCTTCAAATGGGGTTTCTATTGTGGGGTACCTTAGACCAACTTTTGCTGATGAAGAAAGTTATTTAAGAAGGCAATTTCACTATGAAGATAGTGATGGCTACAACTCGGATTGGAAAGGTATCTATGTTATGTCATATGTGTCAGTTATTGAATACCAGAATAGACCTAGCTTGCTCTGAACCAAGTTTCTTGGACTGAAGGGGATTGTCAAATCAAATTGATACTACTAGAAAGAATGTAAGAACATTGGTACTCCTAAAGTTGTAATCATCTGGTGGATGGTCTAGGATGTCTATCTATTTTGAACCTTCAAGTGTGACGTCTCTAGGAATTATCTGAGTGCCCATCAATAATCTTGTGTGTTATAACGAACTCAACCACAGCCATGATAGGCCCAGTACAGACCCGCCTGATTTTTTACATTATAAGTATACCAATAATGTATATATATCTTATACCTAACAAATATTAATTATTTCCAGTGACAGCATAAGCAGAGATAACCTTACTTTCTCTTTATATAATCACCATTCTAGGTATCCCTCATTTACATATAGCAAGGCAATTTATTTTTTTTCTTTTTTGAAAAAAATAAAAGTAAAACTACCACTACTGGCATCAACCACTATCCTCCATCATCATTAAGAAACGTCTCATACTAGCTGCATCCAAACACCAAAAATGTTGGAGAAATGTTATTCGTGGGTCCTTTCTAAGTTTTTTTGTTTTTGAAGAATTTGTTTTGTGAGTGCTAAAATGACGACTCCGTTCAATTTATTTTCTATGCTATCGTTTGTGCGATGCATATACCGAAACCGGAAGCCGAATTTGTGCCCCTTGAAACCACTCAATAACCGATTCAGTTCCGGAACCTAACACTGAACCCCAACATGAAACCCATCAACAAATTATAATGGTCTTAAACAAATCAACAACCTGATATCAAGTAATGTCCTGAAAACCATCCTTGGCTGTTGATTTTTTTCCATAAACATTATGGTTTTATCTAGTCATAAAAGGTGGCAAATGCCTATATATATATATATATATATATATTTTAGTTTTATATCAGTTCTTGAAGGATAAAATATTTTGGCCATTTATGCGTATTGAATATTTCCATTTGACTCATTTTACTGTTTGTTTAGATGGTACTATTCTCAGTATTAGCTCGAAAAGTGAAAGAAGCAACACCAATTCAACTCTTTATAGGTTGGAGATCGTGAGAATAGAGCTATTTTCTGTGTACGGAGTTCAGGCATGTACATTTATTCCCCATGGTCATATTTGTAACTTTGAGTCATATATCCTGACCCCTGAGATATGTTGAAGATTGGAAATTTAAATCTTACTTGAATTTGATTTCCGATAAAGATGAACAAGAAGGTATTGTAGTCAAATGGTTTAGATTAATCAACTTCTGCAAAATGAAGTTTTTGCTTACTTAAAACATAAGTTTAATTATTTCTAAAATCGTTTCTTTGTACAAGGTTTATGCACTTGAGATTCTGAATTTCTTTGAATATCTGCAGTCCACAATTAATTTACAAGATTTTCAAGATGCTGAGCCTGATGTCCTTGTACATTCTACTTCAGCAATCATAGAGCACTTCAGCCAGAAGGGAATTAGGTGCAATGTTGCTCTTAAAGCACTTTGCAAAAAGAAAGGTCTTAACGTGGAGGTAAAAAGATTCAGTCCTTCGTGTTCTTTTTCTTCGTATCAACTGTTGGCACGTGATTATTATTTCATGTGATTTGCTTTTTAGATGCTTATCCCCATAGGCAATTTGTAGGATGAATACTATTTATTATATGTGATACCTGAATTTAGTTTTGGTTTTGGATGCGTAGAGAAGAGTCCATAATTGTTTGCTTAGGAATGGAGCAGAACTAAAATGTCATGACTTAGTGCACAATGTTAGGAATGAATTGAATTAATTTACTAGTGTAATCATGACTCACTAGGAAGGTAGAAATTATCACTCTGTAATAAGCTGGATGAGCCATTGTATTCAAGGCATGTTCTCATGTCAAGTGTTAGCAATCTTCAGTTGTATACAACGATTGTCCCTTTTCTTTAAAGCAAATGAACTTTACCTCTGCAGCCAAATATGGTAAAAAAAATATACTCAAAAATGTTAACTTTTGAATAATAAGTACCACTGAAGCAATACGTAGGCACTCTGTTCGATTACTTTACTTGTGAATTGCTTAGTTAGCATAACTCCATAAAGCAAACTTTATGATGTCATCAAGGCTTCCAACAATCTTAGTCTAAACTAGCCTGTCAAGTTGATTAAATTGGAAGTGATTTAGTGGACATGAAACATACCAGAAGATATGTTTTGTTAAAGAAACTCAAAATTATTATGTATATTATATGCTTCCGTTTATATTTTATATTTTGATCTATTTCCATTTAAAATTTTCATATCTTGTGTTACCATATATTTCTAATCTCATATGCTTATGTATTTGTTATATGTAGTTAAATATAATAAGATCTCTTAATTTTTCCTTACAAGTTTAAAATACGGTCACATGGAACTTTTTTATTGAATCAAAGAATTATAGGCATTTAAAAACCATGAATTTAGTACAAGAATCTTTTACATTCTGCGACTTGCTGTCTAGTTATAGGATCTAGTACAGTTTTTCATATTTGACTTGTTATAATTTATTTGAGCAATAATTTAATGTTAATTTGCTTCTGTAGAGAGCGAATTTGATTGGGCTTGATAGTCTTGGCGTGGATGTCAGAGTTTTCTCTGGTGTAGAAGTACGAACTCATCGTTTTCCTTTCAAAGCCCGGGTAAGAAGCTTATATTGCTGTCAAAAATATTTAATTGTAATAGTGTTGTTTACACGTCATAATGGCAAATAAACTTCTTGTATGAAGATTCATCTGAATATATTATATTAATATTGAACATACTAACACGATAGGTCCCTTCAAATGCAAAAGTTAATTATTCTTGTCTCCCTAAACCAGCTAGTGCTTGATGAATGTTGAAGTGTTTTGTTGATTGCCTGAGAAATTAGGTTATGTAATTGTTGTCATCGTCTGGTTGCTAGCAAATGGCTAGTAAAATTCATTCTGCTAAGTAGCCTGCACACAACTTTCTTGACTACCCAAGTTACTCCGGTGATTATTCTTAGTTAGAGTAAGTTGTAGAACGAAGGAAAGTTCGGCAATTTCTGGGTATCAGAAGAAAAATAATTACAAAATGTACCTTGAGAATTCTCAATGAGGTTTCTGGTCTATTGATTCTCATATTTTTGATTGACTCCTAGCTTTTACATGTATGTTCAGGCTATGTCCAAAGTAGCAGCTGAAAAACAGATCCAGCAACTTTTGTTCCCGCGATCTCGCAGAAAGAAATTCAAAGCACATCAAGACATGCTCAAGGACTCAGACTGCTTCTAATATTTGTTGTTATAAACTAATATGAAGAAATTTTAGTTTGGAAATAACTTGTATCAAATCCATGAGCTAGAAAATAATCATGCATATCATGAACCCGTTGTTAAGTAGATTGATTGTAAATATCATGAGTTAGAAATTGTAATAATTTTATTAGTTTATTTTTCATCTAACATTAATATGAGCTTCCATCAAATTTGAAGCTGTTGTAGTTATGATCTACCAAAATTAAAGTTCCTGTTGAAAATTAAAACACAATCTGTCCCTCTTTTTTGTTCGATATAATTACAAATAACTCCTTTTTATTTTTATGATGCAAATTAAGAGTGAAGATATGCCTACTTGAAAATTGGCCTAACAATCCTTCAGCAAATTATTTCCAGAAATAAACAAAGAGTCCAATGACAAACTGCTGATAAATGCAGATCCTAAAGCAAATACATCCTCCAATAACTTCTATTAAACCAAACCAATTAGATTATGAGTTGTGAAGTTCTAAGGTGGAAAGTAAAATAGACAAAAAGTATGAAGATTATGAGTCGTGAAGTTCTAAGGTGGAAAGCAAAATAGGAAAAAAGTATGCGGATAAGCGGAAGGATGAGAGAAAAAGAGAACGAAGAGAAGGATGAGAGAACGAAGGAAAGCAAAATAGGAAGAAAGTATGTGGATAAGTGGAAGGATGAGAGAGAGAATGAAAATATCATTGATATATGATTCCAATATGTAAGGTTGATGGGTCATCTCATAAAACGCAGTGTAATAAAGCGTATATGCAATAATGAATTAATGATACATGCATAATTAGATGAACCCGTTTATAGAACAAAAAAAATCAAAAGCCTCGAGCCAATAAAGACCGAGAAAATTGACAAGTTCAATTTCATTAAGCGTTCGAAGTAAGATATCACAAACTTATTTTTCTTCAGGTAGGAAGTCACATTCTTAAAAATGGTCTATTGCCACTCAAAACCACACCCATTTACTCCTTACACCCACCATAATCAAATTCAAAATTTAATAATTTACTCTTAATAATCTTTAAATTGTCAATAGTAACCCTAAATATTAATAACAATTTTAATTAAATTGTGAAGAACCCTAAATCAAACAAATTGTGCATTTATCTAAATTTGTGCATTTGGATGGTAAAAAAAAAAAAGTTGTTAAGCTTTGTCCCCCTTAAAGAGATTGGTAGTTTGTTGTTTAAATAAATAAATAAATAACCGTGTAAAGAAAACCCTTACCATCAAATTAACTATAAGGGAATGTTTTTTTTTTCTTTCTCGTACATCCAAATGCGACCTAACATTACACTATTCCAATAACATTTTATTTTGGATATTTTTGTAATAGATGTTTGATTGGATAATAGTTGTGAAGATAAAATTGTAAGTTTTTTAACAGCATAGAAAGCGGAAAAAAAAAATTACGTGTTTGTTTGACTTAGGGTTCTTCACCAGGATTTAATTTTTGATATGAGTTGGAAGAGAAACAATTTAAATAAAATAGTTATTAATATTTAGGATTAATTTTGACATTTTAAAAATTGTAAAATGTGAATTATTAAATTTCAAATTTTTTATGATGGGTGTGGGGAGAACAATTTGGGTGGATAAAAAAATTCTGTTTTTTTTTTCTTGTTGTGAGTGTAAAATTAATGAAATTGAGTTTCTGGATTTTTTTCTTTCTTGTTTTGATGATTTGATCGTGAATGAGGGAAACAAAAATGAGTCGTTTTATTATTATTATTAGGCAGAATTTCACACAAGTCCTATCTTTTTGGTGATTTGTCACCTTTATAAATGTCTTTTTAAATTCATCACTTTAGTCCTTACTTTTTTCAAAACGCATCACTTTAGTCCATTTGACCAAATATGTGTAAGCCAACTATTTTATAACCCATGAAAATACATTTTTGTCCTTATTACTATTTATTTTAGCTAAAATGATTATATTAGCTTTAAATTAAAATGAAAAATAACAAAATTCTCAGTAATAAAATCTTAAATAATTATATTACAAAAAAGCTTAAATAAGTAATAATAATAATAATAATAAAATCTATTAATTTTTTCTTATTTTGTATTTTTTTTCACAATGGATATTTATTTAGCTAAAATAATTATCTTAGCTTTAAATGATTTTGAAAAACAATAAAATTCTCAATAATAAAATCTTAAATAAATAGATTACAAAAAAAAATTATATAAAAAATCATTAAGCTAAGATAATCATTTTAGCTAAATGAATATCCATTATGGCAAAATACAAAAAAAGAAAAAATTAATGGATATTATTATTATTATTTATTTAATATTTTTTGTAATATATTTATTTAAGATTTTATTGTTGAGAATTTTATTAATTTTCATTTTAATTTAAAGCTAATATAATCATTTTAGCAAAAGTAAATAGTAATAATGGCAAAAATGTACTTTCATGGGTTTTAAAATAGTTGATTCACACATATTTTGTCAAATGGACTAAAGTGATGAGTTTTGGAAAAAGTAAGGATTAAAGTGATGAATTTGGAAAGACATCTATAAAGGTGACAAATCACCAAAAAGATAGGACTTATGTGAAATTCTACCTAATAATAATAATAAAACGACTCATTTTTATTTCTCTTGTTCACGATCAAATCATCGAAACAAGAAAAACAAGATGGGACTTATGTGCAATTTTGCCTTATTATTATTGTTTTAAGATATCTTACAAGTCTGCAGGATTCCTTGTTCTAATCTGCAGAATTTTTTATTTTTTTTTAAATGGCAATTACCAAATAGGTTTAGACTTTTTTTTCTTTTTTTAAATTCCAAGTTATTTGTGACTTTTATAAAAATGATCAAATTGGTCCTCATATTTTTTCCGAGTGCTAAATTTGTCCCATTATTTTTTGAAGTGACCAAATTGATCCCTTAACGGTTTAACGGTGTTAAATATAACAGTTTGACTTTAACTTTTTAGTTAAAGTACATAAATACCCTTTATTTGTCATATTAGAGTAAAGTTGTTTTATCTTTTGTGCATTAAATTCACCATTATAATTACAACAAAATCCAAAAATATTATTAAATAAACACCATTTGTACCTTTTTTAATTAAAATTTTCTAAAAAGTCTAAAAATATTTAAATAAGACAATGTCAATTATACCCTTATTTTTTAAACTAAGTTACAATTCATTCCCAGTTTAGTCTTTTACCATTTTTATATAATTGTTTTTTTTTTGTAAATATTATACAAGCACTGATGTTAAAATTATTCAAAAATCAAAACTCATAAATAAAATAAACAAAATTATACATGTGTTAAAAAAACTATACATGTGTCATATTATATTGTTTAAGAATAAAGTACAATTTTACCCTTACACAATTAAAGTTGACAGACAGAACTTAGGAGAGTGTATTCAGTTAGGATTTCAAAAGACTTTTAATTTTTTAAGTGGATGACTTTTACAGATTTCATAAACTTTTATGGACTTTTATAGACTTTAAAGAATTATGAAAAACTTTCATAGACTTTCATTTTAAAAGACTTTCATTTTAAATGACTTTCATAGATTTCCATTTCAAATGACTTTCAGAGACTTCCATTTTAAATGACTTTCAGAGACTTTCATAGACATTTATATACAT